>OX598331.1:3021735-3336735 GCA_951411735.1 Somateria mollissima
CGGGACAGCAACCCGACATGACCCGGTGACCCGGGGCCGGGGTAACGACCTGTCCAGGGGACCTGGGCAGGGGACCCGACAGGACCCGGTGACCTGGTTCCGGGGTGCCGACCTGACCCGGTGACCTGGGGCTGTGGTGTCGACCGGACTCGGGGACCTGGTCCGGTGTCCCGTCATGACCCGGGGACCTGGGGTCGGGGTGGTCACCAGACCGTTGTACCCAGGCCGTTGAGCCGACATGACCCTGTGACCCGGGGCCTGGGTAAAAATCCAACCCGGGGACCCGGGCATGGGACGTGACATGACCCGACCTGGGTCCGGGGTGCCGACCTGACCCGGTGACCTGGGGCCGGTGTCCCCACGTGACCCGCTGACCTGGGTCCGGTGTCCCCACGTGACCCGGTCACCTGGGCCCGGTGTCCCCACGTGACCCGGGGTCCTGGTGCCGGGGTGGTCATCGGAACCTGGGAACCAGGCTGGGTACCAGACATGACCAGGTGACCTGGGTCCGTGGTCCCCACGTGACCCGCTGACCTGGGGCCGGTGTCCCCACGTGACCCGGGGTCCTGGTGCCGGGGTCCCCACGTGACCCGCTGACCTGGGGCCGGGGTCCCCACGTGACCCGGGGTCCTGGTGCCGGGGTGGTCACCGGAACCTGGGAACCAGGCCGGGTACCAGACATGACCAGGTGACCTGGGTCCGGGGTCCCCACGTGACCCGCTGACCTGGGGCCGGGGTCCCCACGTGACCCGGGGTCCTGGTGCCGGGGTCCCCACGTGACCCGCTGACCTGGGTCTGTGGTCCCCACGTGACCCGGTGACCTGGGGCCGGTGTCCCCACGTGACCCGGTCACCTGGGGCCGGTGTCCCCACGTGACCCGGGGTCCTGGTGCCGGGGTGGTCATCGGAACCTGGGAACCAGGCTGGGTACCAGACATGACCAGGTGACCTGGGTCCGGTGTCCCCACGTGACCCGCTGACCTGGGGCCGGTGTCCCCACGTGACCCGGGCACCTGGGGCCGGTGTCCCCACGTGACCCAGGGTCCTGGTGCCGGGGTGGTCATCGGAACCTGGGAACCAGGCTGGGTACCAGACATGACCAGGTGACCTGGGTCCGGGGTCCCCACGTGACCCGCTGACCTGGGGCCGGTGTCCCTACGTGACCCGCTGACCTGGGTCCGGTGTCCCCACGTGACCCAGGGTCCTGGTGCCGGGGTGGTCATCGGAACCTGGGAACCAGGCCAGGTACACGACACGACCCGGTGACCCGGGGCTGTGGTGTCGACGGACTCGTGGACCTGGGTTCGGGGTCCCGACCTGACGCGGTGACCTGGGGCCGGTGTCCCCACGTGACCCTCTGACCTGGGGCCGGGGTCCCCACGTGACCCGCTGACCTGGGGCCGGGGTCCCCACGTGACCCGGGGTCCTGGTGCCGGGGTGGTCACAAGAACCTGGGAACCCGGCCGGGTGCGCGACATGACCCGGTGACCTGGGGCTGGGTTAACGACCTGTCCAGGGGACCCGGGCCGGCGACCCGACAGGACCTGGTGATCCTTCGCTGGTGTCCCGATGCAACCCGGGGACCCGGGCCGGGGACCCCACGTGACCCGGGGACCTGGGGCCGGGGATGTCACCCGACACTGGTACCCGGGGCAGCGACCCGATACGACCCGGGGACCTGGGTCCGGGGTCCCGACCTGACCCGGTGACCTGGAGCCGGTGTCCCCACGTGACCCGCTGACCTGGGTCTGGGGTCCCCACGTGACCCGGTGACCTGGGGCCGGTGTCCCCACGTGACCCGGTCACCTGGGGCCGGGGTCTCCACGTGACCCGGGGTCCTGGTGCCGGGGTGGTCATCGGAACCTGGGAACCAGGCTGGGTACCAGACATGACCAGGTGACCTGGGTCCCGGGTCCCCTCGTGACCCGCTGCTCTGGGGCCGGGGTCCCCACGTGACCCGGGGTCCTGGGGCCGGTGTCCCCACGTGACCCGGGGTCCTGGTGCCGGGGTGGTCATCGGAACCTGGGAACCAGGCCAGGTACCCGACACGACCCGGTGACCCGGGGCTGTGGTGTCGACGGACTCGTGGACCTGGGTTCGGGGTCCCGACCTGACGCGGTGACCTGGGGCCGGTGTCCCCACGTGACCCTCTGACCTGGGGCCGGGGTCCCCACGTGACCCGCTGACCTGGGGCCGGGGTGGTCACCGGAACCTGAGAACCAGGCCGGGTGCACGACCTGACCCGGTGACCCGGGGCCTGGGTAAAAATCCAACCCGGGGACCCGGGCATGGGACGTGACATGACCCGACCTGGGTCCGGGGTGCCGACCTGACCCGGTGACATGGGGCCGGTGTCCCCACGTGACCCGCTGACCTGGGTCCGGGGTCCCCATATGACCCGGTGACCTGGGGCCGGTGTCCCCACGTGACCCGGTCACCTGGGGCCGGTGTCCCCACGTGACCCGGGGTCCTGGTGCCGGGGTGGTCATCGGAACCTGGGAACCAGGCTGGGTACCAGACATGACCAGGTGACCTGGGTCCGGGGTCCCCACGTGACCCGCTGACCTGGGGCCGGTGTCCCCACGTGAAAAGGGGTCCTGGTGCCGGGGTGGTCATCGGAACCTGGGAACCAGGCCAGGTACCCGAAACGTCCCGGTGACTCGGGGCTGTGGTGTCGACGGACTCGTGGACCTGGGTTCGGGGTCCCGACCTCACGCAGTGACCTGGGACCGGTGTCCCCACGTGACCCTCTGACCTGGTGCCGGGGTCCCCACGTGACCCGCTGACCTGGGGCCGGTGTCCCCACGTGACCCGGGGTCCTGGTGCCGGGGTGGTCACCGGAACCTGGGAACCAGGCCGGGTGCGCGACATGACCCGGTGACCCGGGGCCTGGTTAACGACCTGTCCAGGGGACCCGGGCCGGGGACCCCACGTGACCCGGGGACCTGGGGCCGGGGATGTCACCCGACACTGGTACCCGGGACAGCGACCCGACATGACCCGGTGACCCGGGGCCGGGGTAACGACCTGTCCAGGGGACCTGGGCCGGGGACCCGACAGGACCCGGTGACCTGGTTCCGGGGTGCCGACCTGACCCGGTGACCTGGGGCTGTGGTGTCGACCGGACTCGGGGACCTGGTCCGGTGTCCCGTCATGACCCGGGGACCTGGGGTCGGGGTGGTCACCAGACCGTTGTACCCAGGCCGTTGACCCAACATGACCCTGTGACCCGGGGCCTGGGTAAAAATCCAACCCGGGGACCCGGGCATGGGACGTGACATGACCCGACCTGGATCCGGGGTCCCGACCTGACCCGGTGACCTGGAGCCGGTGTCCCCACGTGACCCGCTGACCTGGGGCCGGGGTCCCCACGTGACCCGGTCACCTGGGGCCGGTGTCCCCACGTGACCCAGTCACCTGGGACCGGTGTCCCCACGTGACCCGGGGTCCTGGGGCCGGTGTCCCCACGTGACCCAGGGTCCTGGTGCCGGGGTGGTCATCGGAACCTGGGAAACAGGCCAGGTACCCGACACGACCCGGTGACCTGGGGCTGTGGTGTCGACGGACTCGTGGACCTGGGTTCGGGGTCCCGACCTGACGCGGTGACCTGGGGCCGGTGTCCCCACGTGACCCTCTGACCTGGGGCCGGGGTCCCCACGTGACCCGCTGACCTGGGGCCGGGGTCCCCACGTGACCCGGGGTCCTGGTGCCGGGGTGGTCACCGGAACCTGGGAACCCGGCCGGGTGCATGACATGACCCGGTGACCTGGGGCCGGGTTAACGACCTCTCCAGGGGACCCGGGCCGGGGACCCGACAGGACCTAGTGATCCTTCGCTAGTGTCCCGATGCAACCCGGGGACCCGGGCCGGGGACCCCACGTGACCCGGGGACCTGGGGCCGGGGATGTCACCCGACACTGGTACCCGGGGCAGCGACCCGATACGACCCGGGGACCTGGGTCCGGGGTCCTGACCTGACCCGGTGACCTGGAGCCGGTGTCCCCACGTGACCCGCTGACCTGGGTCCGGGGTCCCCACGTGACCCGGTGACCTGGGGCCGGTGTCCCTACGTGACCCGGTCACCTGGGGCCGGGGTCCCCACGTGACCCGGGGTCCTGGTGCCGGGGTGGTCATCGGAACCTGGGAACCAGGCTGGGTACCAGACATGACCAGGTGACCTGGGTCCGGGGTCCCCACGTGACCCGCTGACCTGGGGCCGGGGTCCCCACGTGACCCGGGGTCCTGGTGCCGGTGTCCCCACGTGACCCGGGGTCCTGGTGCCGGGGTGGTCATCGGAACCTGGGAACCAGGCCAGGTACCCGACACGACCCGGTGACCCGGGGCTCTGGTGTCGACGGACTCGTGGACCTGGGTTCGGGGTCCCGACCTGACGCGGTGACCTGGGGCCGGTGTCCCCACGTGACCCTCTGACCTGGGGCCGGGGTCCCCACGTGACCCGCTGACCTGGGGCTGGGGTGGTCACCGGAACCTGGGAACCAGGCCGGGTGCGCGACATGACCCGGTGACCCGGGGCCGGGTTAACGACCTGTCCAGGGGACCCGGGCCGGGGACCCGACAGGACCCGGTGATCCTTCGCTGGTGTCCCGATGCAACCCGGGGACCCGGGCCGGGGACCCCACGTGACCCGGGGACCTGGGGCCGGGGATGTCACCCGACACTGGTACCCGGGGCAGCGACCCGATACGACCCGGGGACCTGGGTCCGGGGTCCCGACCTGACCCGGTGACCTGGGGCCAGGGTAACCACCTGACCCGGGGACCCGGGCCGGGGACCCGGTATGACTCCGTCTCCCGGGGCCGGGGTGGTCACCTGACACTGCTACCCGGGACAGCGACCCGACATGACCCGGTGACCCGGGGCCGGGGTAACGACCTGTCCAGGGGACCTGGGCCGGGGACCCGACAGGACCCGGTGACCTGGTTCCGGGGTGCCGACCTGACCCGGTGACCTGGGGCTGTGGTGTCGACCGGACTCGGGGACCTGGTCCGGTGTCCCGTCATGACCCGGGGACCTGGGGTCGGGGTGGTCACCAGACCGTTGTACCCAGGCCGTTGAGCCGACATGACCCTGTGACCCGGGGCCTGGGTAAAAATCCAACCCGGGGACCCGGGCATGGGACGTGACATGACCCGACCTGGGTCCGGGGTCCCGACCTGACCCAGTGACCTGGGACCGGTGTCCCCACGTGACCCGCTGACCTGGGTCCGGGGTCCCCACGTGACCCGGTCACCTGGGACCGGTGTCCCCACGTGACCCGGGGTCCTGGTGCCGGGGTGGTCATCGGAACCTGGGAACCAGGCTGGGTACCAGACATGACCAGGTGACCTGGGTCTGGGGTCCCCACGTGACCCGGGGTCCTGGTGCCGGGGTCCCCACATGACCCGCTGACCTGGGGCCGGTGTCCCCACGTGACCCGGGGTCCTGGTGCCGGGGTGGTCACCGGAACCTGGGAACCAGGCCGGGTACCAGACATGACCAGGTGACCTGGGTCCGGGGTCCCCACGTGACCCGCTGACCTGGGGCCGGGGTCCCCACGTGACCCGGTGACCTGGGGCCGATATCCCCACGTGACCCGCTGACCTGGGGCCGGTGTCCCCACGTGACCCGGGGTCCTGGTGCCGGGGTGGTCACCGGAACCTGGGAACCAGGCCGGGTGCGCGACATGACCCGGTGACCCGGGGCCGGGTTAACGACCTGTCCAGGGGACCCGGGCCGGGGACTCGACAGGACCCGGTGATCCTTCGCTGGTGTCCCGATGCAACCCGGAGACCCGGGCCGGGGACCCCATGTGACCCGGGGACCTGGGGCCGGGGATGTCACCCGACACTGGTACCCGGGGCAGCGACCCGATACGACCCGGGGACCTGGGTCCGGGGTCCCGACCTGAGCCGGTGACCTGGGGCCAGGGTAACCACCTGACCCGGGGACCCGGGCCGGGGACCCGGTATGACTCCGTCTCCCGGGGCCGGGGTGGTCACCTGACACTGCTACCCGGGACAGCGACCCGACATGACCCGGTGACCCGGGGCCGGGGTAACGACCTGTCCAGGGGACCTGGGCCGGGGACCCGACAGGACCCGGTGACCTGGTTCCGGGGTGCCGACCTGACCCGGTGACCTGGGGCTGTGGTGTCGACCGGACTCGGGGACCTGGTCCGGTGTCCCGTCATGACCCGGGGACCTGGGGTCGGGGTGGTCACCAGACCCTTGTACCCAGGCCGTTGAGCCGACATGACCCTGTGACCCGGGGCCTGGGTAAAAATCCAACCAGGGGACCCGGGCATGGGACGTGACATGACCCGACCTGGATCCGGGGTCCCGACCTGACCCGGTGACCTGGAGCCGGTGTCCCCACGTGACCCGCTGACCTGGGGCCGGGGTCCCCACGTGACCCGGTCACCTGGGGCCGGTGTCCCCACGTGACCCAGTCACCTGGGGCCGGTGTCCCCACGTGACCCGGGGTCCTGGTGCCGGGGTGGTCATCGGAACCTGGGAACCAGGCTGGGTACCAGACATGACCAGGTGACCTGGGTCCGGGGTCCCCAAGTGACCCGCTGACCTGGGGCCGGTGTCCCCACGTGACCCGGTCACCTGGGGCCGGTGTCCCCACGTGACCCAGGGTCCTGGTGCCGGGGTGGTCATCGGAACCTGGGAACCAGGCCAGGTACCCGACACGACCCGGTGACCCGGGGCTGTGGTGTCGACGGACTCGTGGACCTGGGTTCGGGGTCCCGACCTGACGCGGTGACCTGGGGCCGGGGTCCCCACGTGACCCTCTGACCTGGGGCCGGGGTCCCCACGTGACCCGCTGACCTGTTGCCGTGGTTCCCACGTGACCCGGGGTCCTGGTGCCGGGGTGGTCACCGGAACCTGGGAACCCGGCCGGGTGCACGACATGACCCGGTGACCTGGGGCCGGGTTAACGACCTCTCCAGGGGACCCGGGCCGGGGACCCGACAGGACCTGGTGATCCTTCGCTAGTGTCCCGATGCAACCCGGGGACCCGGGCCGGGGACCCCACGTGACCCGGGGACCTGGGGCCGGGGATGTCACCCGACACTGGTACCCGGGGCAGCGACCCGATACGACCCGGGGACCTGGGTCCGGGGTCCTGACCTGACCCGGTGACCTGGAGCCGGTGTCCCCACGTGACCCGCTGACCTGGGTCCGGGGTCCCCACGTGACCCGGTGACCTGGGGCCGGTGTCCCCACGTGACCCGGTCACCTGGGGCCGGGGTCCCCACGTGACCCGGGGTCCTGGTGCCGGGGTGGTCATCGGAACCTGGGAACCAGGCTGGGTACCAGACATGACCAGGTGACCTGGGTCCGGGGTCCCCACGTGACCCGCTGACCTGGGGCCGGGGTCTCCACGTGACCCGGGGTCCTGGTGCCGGTGTCCCCACGTGACCCGGGGTCCTGGTGCCGGGGTGGTCATCGGAACCTGGGAACCAGGCTGGGTACCAGACATGACCAGGTGACATGGGTCCGGGGTCCCCACGTGACCCGCTGACCTGGGGCCGGGGTCCCCACGTGACCCGGTCACCTGGGGCCGGGGTCCCCACGTGACCCGGGGTCCTGGTGCCGGGGTGGTCATCGGAACCTGGGAACCAGGCTGGGTACCAGACATGACCAGGTGACCTGGGTCCGGGGTCCCCACGTGACCCGGTGACCTGGGGCCGGTGTCCCTACGTGACCCTCTGACCTGGGGCCGGGGTCCCCACGTGACCCGCTGACCTGGGGCTGGGGTGGTCACCGGAACCTGGGAACCAGGCCGGGTACCAGACATGACCAGGTGACCTGGGGCCGGGGTCCCCACGTGACCCGCTGACCTGGGCTGGGGTGGTCACCGGAACCTGGGAACCGGGCCAGGTACCAGACATGACCAGGTGACCTGGGTCCGGGGTCCCCACGTGACCCGGGGTATGGTGCCGGGGTCCCCACGTGACCCGCTGACCTGGGGCCGGTGTCCCCACGTGACCCGGGGTCCTGGTGCCGGGGTGGTCACCGGAACCTGGGAACCAGGCTGGGTACCAGACATGACCAGGTGACCTGGGTACGGGGTCCCCACGTGACCCGGGGTCCTGGTGCCGGGGTCCCCACGTGACCCGGGGTCCTGGTGCCGGGGTCCCCACGTGACCCGGGGTCCTGGTGCCGGGGTGGTCACCGGAACCTGGGAACCAGGCTGGGTACCAGACATGACCAGGTGACCTGGGTCCGGGGTCCCCACGTGACCCGGGGTCCTGGTGCCGGGGTCCCCACGTGACCCGCTGACCTGGGGCCGGTGTCCCCACGTGACCCGGGGTCCTGGTGCCGGGGTGGTCACCGGAACCTGGGAACCAGGCCGGGTACCAGACATGACCAGGTGACCTGGGTCCGGGGTCCCCACGTGACCCGCTGACCTGGGGCCGGGGTCCCCACGTGACCCTCTGACCTGGGGCCGGGGTCACCACGTGACCCGCTGACCTGGGGCCGGTGTCCCCACGTGACCCGGGGTCCTGGTGCCGGGGTGGTCACCGGAACCTGGGAACCGGGCCGGGTGCGCGACATGACCCGGTGACCCGGGGCCGGGTTAACGACCTGTCCAGGGGACCCGGGCCGGGGACCCGACAGGACCCGGTGATCCTTCGCTGGTGTCCCGATGCAACCCGGGGACCCGGGCCGGGGACCCCACGTGACCTGGGGACCTGGGGCCGGGGATGTCACCCGACACTGGTACCCGGGGCAGCGACCCGATACGACCCGGGGACCTGGGTCCGGGGTCCCGACCTGAGCCGGTGACCTGGGGCCAGGGTAACCACCTGACCCGGGGACCCGGGCCGGGGACCCGGTATGACTCCGTCTCCCGGGGCCGGGGTGGTCACCTGACACTGCTACCCGGGACAGCGACCCGACATGACCCGGTGACCCGGGGCCGGGGTAACGACCTGTCCAGGGGACCTGGGCCGGGGACCCGACAGGACCCGGTGACCTGGTTCCGGGGTGCCGACCTGACCCGGTGACCTGGGGCTGTGGTGTCGACCGGACTCGGGGACCTGGTCCGGTGTCCCGTCATGACCCGGGGACCTGGGGTCGGGGTGGTCACCAGACCGTTGTACCCAGGCCGTTGAGCCGACATGACCCTGTGACCCGGGGCCTGGGTAAAAATCCAACCCGGGGACCCGGGCATGGGACGTGACATGACCCGACCTGGGTCCGGGGTCCCGACCTGACCCGGTGACCTGGGGCCGGTGTCCCCACGTGACCCGCTGACCTGGGCCCGGGGTCCCCACGTGACCCGGTCACCTGGGGCCGGTGTCCCCACGTGACCCGGGGTCCTGGTGCCGGGGTGGTCATCGGAACCTGGGAACCAGGCTGGGTACCAGACATGACCAGGTGACCTGGGTCCGGGGTCCTCACGTGACCCGGGGTCCTCGTGCCGGTGTCCCCACGTGACCCGGGGTCCTGGGTCCGGTGTCCCCACGTGACCCGGGGTCCTGGGGCCGGGGTGGTCACCGGAACCTGGGAACCAGGCCGGGTGCGCAACATGACCCGGTGACCCGGGGCCGGGTTAACGACCTTGTCCAGGGGACCCGGGCCGGGGACCCGACAGGACCCGGTGATCCTTCGCTGGTGTCCCGATGCAACCCGGGGACCCGGGCCGGGGACCCCACGTGACCCGGGGACCTGGGGCCGGGGATGTCACCCGACACTGGTACCCGGGGCAGCGACCCGATACGACCCGGGGACCTGGGTCCGGGGTCCCGACCTGACCCGGTGACCTGGGGCCAGGGTAACCACCTGACCCGGGGACCCGGGCCGGGGACCCGGTATGACTCCGTCTCCCGGGGCCGGGGTGGTCACCTGACACTGCTACCCGGGACAGCGACCCGACATGACCCGGTGACCCGGGGCCGGGGTAACGACCTGTCCAGGGGACCTGGGCCGGGGACCCGACAGGACCCGGTGACCTGGTTCCGGGGTGCCGACCTGACCCGGTGACCTGGGGCTGTGGTGTCGACCGGACTCGGGGACCTGGTCCGGTGTCCCGTCATGACCCGGGGACCTGGGGTCGGGGTGGTCACCAGACCGTTGTACCCAGGCCGTTGAGCCGACATGACCCTGTGACCCGGGGCCTGGGTAAAAATCCAACCCGGGGACCCGGGCATGGGACGTGACATGACCCGACCTGGATCCGGGGTCCCGACCTGACCCGGTGACCTGGAGCCGGTGTCCCCACGTGACCCGCTGACCTGGGGCCGGGGTCCCCACGTGACCCGGTCACCCGGGGCCGGTGTCCCCATGTGACCCGGGGTCCTGGTGCCGGGGTGGTCATCGGAACCTGGGAACCAGGCTGGGTACCAGACATGACCAGGTGACCTGGGTCCGGGGTCCCCACGTGACCCGCTGACCTGGGGCCGGGGTCCACACGTGACCCGGGGTCCTGGTGCCGGGGTCCCCACGTGACCCGCTGACCTGGGGCCGGGGTCCCCACTTGACCCGCTGACCTGGGGCCGGGGTGGTCACCGGAACCTGGGAACCAGGCCGGGTGCGCGACATGACCCGGTGACCCGGGGCCGGGTTAACGACCTGTCCAGTGGACCCGGGCCGGGGACCCGACAGGACCCGGTGATCCTTCGCTGGTGTCCCGATGCAACCCGGGGACCCGGGCCGGGGACCCCACGTGACCCGGGGACCTGGGGCCGGGGATGTCACCCGACACTGGTACCCGGGGCAGCGACCCGATACGACCCGGGGACCTGGGTCCGGGGTCCCGACCTGACCCGGTGACCTGGGGCCAGGGTAACCACCTGACCCGGGGACCCGGGCATGGGATCCGGTATGACTCCATCTCCCGGGGCCGGGGTGGTCACCTGACACTGCTACCCGGGACAGCGACCCGACATGACCCGGTGACCCGGGGCCGGGGTAACGACCTGTCCAGGGGACCTGGGCCGGGGACCCGACAGGACCCGGTGACCTGGTTCCGGGGTGCCGACCTGACCCGGTGACCTGGGGCTGTGGTGTCGACCGGACTCGGGGACCTGGTCCGGTGTCCCGTCATGACCCGGGGACCTGGGGTCGGGGTGGTCACCAGACCGTTGTACCCAGGCCGTTGAGCCGACATGACCCTGTGACCCGGGGCCTGGGTAAAAATCCAACCCGGGGACCCGGGCATGGGACGTAACATGACCCGACCTGGGTCCGGGTTCCCGACCTGACCCGGTGACCTGGGGCCGGTGTCCCCACGTGACCCGCTGACCTGGGTCCGGGGTCCCCACGTGACCCGGTGACCTGGGGCCGGTGTCCCAACGTGACCCGGTCACCTGGGGCCGGTGTCCCCACGTGACCTGGGGTCCTGGTGCCGGGGTGGTCATCGGAACCTGGGAACCAGGCTGGGTACCAGACATGACCAGGTGACCTGGGTCCGGGGTCCCCACGTGACCCGGTCACCTGGGGCCGGGGTCCCCACGTGACCCAGGTTCCTGGTGCCGGGGTGGTCATCGGAACCTGGGAACCAGGCCAGGTACACGACACGACCCGGTGACCCGGGGCTGTGGTGTCGACGGACTCGTGGACCTGGGTTCAGGGTCCCGACCTGAAGCGGTGACCTGGGGCCGGGGTCCCCACGTGACCCGCTGACCTGGGGACGGTGTCCCCACGTGACCCGGGGTCCTGGTGCCGGGGTGGTCACCGGAACCTGGGAACCAGGCCGGGTGCGCGACATGACCCGGTGACCCGTGGCCGGGTTAACGACCTGTCCAGGGGAGCCGGGCCGGGGACCCGACAGGACCCGGTGATCCTTCGCTGGTGTCCCGATGCAACCCGGGGACCCGGGCCGGGGACCCCACGTGACCCGGGGACCTGGGGCCGGGGATGTCACCCGACACTGGCACCCGGGGCAGCGACCCGATACGACCCAGGGACCTGGGTCCGGGGTCCCGACCTGACCCGGTGACCTGGGGCCAGGGTAACCACCTGACCCGGGGACCCGGGCCGGGGACCCGGTATGACTCCGTCTCCCGGGGCCGGGGTGGTCACCTGACACTGCTACCCGGGACAGCGACCCAACATGACCCGGTGACCCGGGGCCGGGGTAACGACCTGTCCAGGGGACCTGGGCCGGGGACCCGACAGGACCCGGTGACCTGGTTCCGGGGTGCCGACCTGACACGGTGACCTGGGGCTGTGGTGTCGACCGGACTCGGGGACCTGGTCCGGTGTCCCGTCATGACCCGGGGACCTGGGGTCGGGGTGGTCACCAGACCGTTGTACCCAGGCCGTTGACCCGACATGACCCTGTGACCCGGGGCCTGGGTAAAAATCCAACCCGGGGACCCGGGCATGGGACGTGACATGACCCGACCTGGGTCCGGGGTCCCGACCTGACCCGGTGACCTGGAGCCGGTGTACCCACGTGACCCGGTGACCTGGGTCCGGGGTCCCCACGTGACCCGCTGACCTGGGGCCGGTGTCCCTACGTGACCCGCTGACCTGGGGCCGGTGTCCCCACGTGACCCAGGGTCCTGGTGCCGGGGTGGTCATCGGAACCTGGGAACCAGGCCAGGTACCCGACACGACCCTGTGACCCGGGGCTGTGGTGTCGACGGACTCGTGGACCTGGGTTCGGGGTCCCGACCTGACGCGGTGACCTGGGGCCGGGGTCCCCACGTGACCCGCTGACCTGGGGCCGGGGTCCCCACGTGACCCGCTGACCTGGGGCCGGGGTCCCCACGTGACCCGGGGTCCTGGTGCCGGGGTGGTCACAAGAACCTGGGAACCCGGCCGGGTGCGCGACATGACCCGGTGACCTGGGGCTGGGTTAACGACCTGTCCAGGGGACCCGGGCCGGCGACCCGACAGGACCTGGTGATCCTTCGCTGGTGTCCCGATGCAACCCGGGGACCCGGGCCGGGGACCCCACGTGACCCGGGGACCTGGGGCCGGGGATGTCACCCGACACTGGTACCCGGGGCAGCGACCCGATACGACCCGGGGACCTGGGTCCGGGGTCCCGACCTGACCCGGTGACCTGGAGCCGGTGTCCCCACGTGACCCGCTGACCTGGGTCTGGGGTCCCCACGTGACCCGGTGACCTGGGGCCGGTGTCCCCACGTGACCCGGTCACCTGGGGCCGGGGTCTCCACGTGACCCGGGGTCCTGGTGCCGGGGTGGTCATCGGAACCTGGGAACCAGGCTGGGTACCAGACATGACCAGGTGACCTGGGTCCCGGGTCCCCTCGTGACCCGCTGCTCTGGGGCCGGGGTCCCCACGTGACCCGGGGTCCTGGGGCCGGTGTCCCCACGTGACCCGGGGTCCTGGTGCCGGGGTGGTCATCGGAACCTGGGAACCAGGCCAGGTACCCGACACGACCCGGTGACCCGGGGCTGTGGTGTCGACGGACTCGTGGACCTGGGTTCGGGGTCCCGACCTGACGCGGTGACCTGGGGCCGGTGTCCCCACGTGACCCTCTGACCTGGGGCCGGGGTCCCCACGTGACCCGCTGACCTGGGGCCGGGGTGGTCACCGGAACCTGAGAACCAGGCCGGGTGCACGACCTGACCCGGTGACCCGGGGCCTGGGTAAAAATCCAACCCGGGGACCCGGGCATGGGACGTGACATGACCCGACCTGGGTCCGGGGTGCCGACCTGACCCGGTGACCTGGGGCCGGTGTCCCCACGTGACCCGCTGACCTGGGTCCGGGGTCCCCATATGACCCGGTGACCTGGGGCCGGTGTCCCCACGTGACCCGGTCACCTGGGGCCGGTGTCCCCACGTGACCCGGGGTCCTGGTGCCGGGGTGGTCATCGGAACCTGGGAACCAGGCTGGGTACCAGACATGACCAGGTGACCTGGGTCCGGGGTCCCCACGTGACCCGCTGACCTGGGGCCGGTGTCCCCACGTGAAAAGGGGTCCTGGTGCCGGGGTGGTCATCGGAACCTGGGAACCAGGCCAGGTACCCGAAACGTCCCGGTGACTCGGGGCTGTGGTGTCGACGGACTCGTGGACCTGGGTTCGGGGTCCCGACCTCACGCAGTGACCTGGGACCGGTGTCCCCACGTGACCCTCTGACCTGGTGCCGGGGTCCCCACGTGACCCGCTGACCTGGGGCCGGTGTCCCCACGTGACCCGGGGTCCTGGTGCCGGGGTGGTCACCGGAACCTGGGAACCAGGCCGGGTGCGCGACATGACCCGGTGACCCGGGGCCTGGTTAACGACCTGTCCAGGGGACCCGGGCCGGGGACCCGACAGGACCCGGTGATCCTTCGCTGGTGTCCCGATGCAACCCGGAGACCCGGGCCGGGGACCCCACGTGACCCGGGGACCTGGGGCCGGGGATGTCACCCGACACTGGTACCCGGGACAGCGACCCGACATGACCCGGTGACCCGGGGCCGGGGTAACGACCTGTCCAGGGGACCTGGGCCGGGGACCCGACAGGACCCGGTGACCTGGTTCCGGGGTGCCGACCTGACCCGGTGACCTGGGGCTGTGGTGTCGACCGGACTCGGGGACCTGGTCCGGTGTCCCGTCATGACCCGGGGACCTGGGGTCGGGGTGGTCACCAGACCGTTGTACCCAGGCCGTTGACCCAACATGACCCTGTGACCCGGGGCCTGGGTAAAAATCCAACCCGGGGACCCGGGCATGGGACGTGACATGACCCGACCTGGATCCGGGGTCCCGACCTGACCCGGTGACCTGGAGCCGGTGTCCCCACGTGACCCGCTGACCTGGGGCCGGGGTCCCCACGTGACCCGGTCACCTGGGGCCGGTGTCCCCACGTGACCCAGTCACCTGGGACCGGTGTCCCCACGTGACCCGGGGTCCTGGGGCCGGTGTCCCCACGTGACCCAGGGTCCTGGTGCCGGGGTGGTCATCGGAACCTGGGAAACAGGCCAGGTACCCGACACGACCCGGTGACCTGGGGCTGTGGTGTCGACGGACTCGTGGACCTGGGTTCGGGGTCCCGACCTGACGCGGTGACCTGGGGCCGGGGTCCCCACGTGACCCTCTGACCTGGGGCCGGGGTCCCCACGTGACCCGCTGACCTGGGGCCGGGGTCCCCACGTGACCCGGGGTCCTGGTGCCGGGGTGGTCACCGGAACCTGGGAACCCGGCCGGGTGCATGACATGACCCGGTGACCTGGGGCCGGGTTAACGACCTCTCCAGGGGACCCGGGCCGGGGACCCGACAGGACCTAGTGATCCTTCGCTAGTGTCCCGATGCAACCCGGGGACCCGGGCCGGGGACCCCACGTGACCCGGGGACCTGGGGCCGGGGATGTCACCCGACACTGGTACCCGGGGCAGCGACCCGATACGACCCGGGGACCTGGGTCCGGGGTCCTGACCTGACCCGGTGACCTGGAGCCGGTGTCCCCACGTGACCCGCTGACCTGGGTCCGGGGTCCCCACGTGACCCGGTGACCTGGGGCCGGTGTCCCTACGTGACCCGGTCACCTGGGGCCGGGGTCCCCACGTGACCCGGGGTCCTGGTGCCGGGGTGGTCATCGGAACCTGGGAACCAGGCTGGGTACCAGACATGACCAGGTGACCTGGGTCCGGGGTCCCCACGTGACCCGCTGACCTGGGGCCGGGGTCCCCACGTGACCCGGGGTCCTGGTGCCGGTGTCCCCACGTGACCCGGGGTCCTGGTGCCGGGGTGGTCATCGGAACCTGGGAACCAGGCCAGGTACCCGACACGACCCGGTGACCCGGGGCTCTGGTGTCGACGGACTCGTGGACCTGGGTTCGGGGTCCCGACCTGACGCGGTGACCTGGGGCCGGTGTCCCCACGTGACCCTCTGACCTGGGGCCGGGGTCCCCACGTGACCCGCTGACCTGGGGCTGGGGTGGTCACCGGAACCTGGGAACCAGGCCGGGTGCGCGACATGACCCGGTGACCCGGGGCCGGGTTAACGACCTGTCCAGGGGACCCGGGCCGGGGACCCGACAGGACCCGGTGATCCTTCGCTGGTGTCCCGATGCAACCCGGGGACCCGGGCCGGGGACCCCACGTGACCCGGGGACCTGGGGCCGGGGATGTCACCCGACACTGGTACCCGGGGCAGCGACCCGATACGACCCGGGGACCTGGGTCCGGGGTCCCGACCTGACCCGGTGACCTGGGGCCAGGGTAACCACCTGACCCGGGGACCCGGGCCGGGGACCCGGTATGACTCCGTCTCCCGGGGCCGGGGTGGTCACCTGACACTGCTACCCGGGACAGCGACCCGACATGACCCGGTGACCCGGGGCCGGGGTAACGACCTGTCCAGGGGACCTGGGCCGGGGACCCGACAGGACCCGGTGACCTGGTTCCGGGGTGCCGACCTGACCCGGTGACCTGGGGCTGTGGTGTCGACCGGACTCGGGGACCTGGTCCGGTGTCCCGTCATGACCCGGGGACCTGGGGTCGGGGTGGTCACCAGACCGTTGTACCCAGGCCGTTGAGCCGACATGACCCTGTGACCCGGGGCCTGGGTAAAAATCCAACCCGGGGACCCGGGCATGGGACGTGACATGACCCGACCTGGGTCCGGGGTCCCGACCTGACCCAGTGACCTGGGACCGGTGTCCCCACGTGACCCGCTGACCTGGGTCCGGGGTCCCCACGTGACCCGGTCACCTGGGACCGGTGTCCCCACGTGACCCGGGGTCCTGGTGCCGGGGTGGTCATCGGAACCTGGGAACCAGGCTGGGTACCAGACATGACCAGGTGACCTGGGTCTGGGGTCCCCACGTGACCCGGGGTCCTGGTGCCGGGGTCCCCACATGACCCGCTGACCTGGTGCCGGTGTCCCCACGTGACCCGGGGTCCTGGTGCCGGGGTGGTCACCGGAACCTGGGAACCAGGCCGGGTACCAGACATGACCAGGTGACCTGGGTCCGGGGTCCCCACGTGACCCGCTGACCTGGGGCCGGGGTCCCCACGTGACCCGGTGACCTGGGGCCGATATCCCCACGTGACCCGCTGACCTGGGGCCGGTGTCCCCACGTGACCCGGGGTCCTGGTGCCGGGGTGGTCACCGGAACCTGGGAACCAGGCCGGGTACGCAACATGACCCGGTGACCCGGGGCCGGGTTAACGACCTGTCCAGGGGACCCGGGCCGGGGACCCGACAGGACCCGGTGATCCTTCGCTGGTGTCCCGATGCAACCCGGAGACCCGGGCCGGGGACCCCATGTGACCCGGGGACCTGGGGCCGGGGATGTCACCCGACACTGGTACCCGGGGCAGCGACCCGATACGACCCGGGGACCTGGGTCCGGGGTCCCGACCTGACCCGGTGACCTGGGGCCAGGGTAACCACCTGACCCGGGGACCCGGGCCGGGGACCCGGTATGACTCCGTCTCCCGGGGCCGGGGTGGTCACCTGACACTGCTACCCGGGACAGCGACCCGACATGACCCGGTGACCCGGGGCCGGGGTAACGACCTGTCCAGGGGACCTGGGCCGGGGACCCGACAGGACCCGGTGACCTGGTTCCGGGGTGCCGACCTGACCCGGTGACCTGGGGCTGTGGTGTCGACCGGACTCGGGGACCTGGTCCGGTGTCCCGTCATGACCCGGGGACCTGGGGTCGGGGTGGTCACCAGACCCTTGTACCCAGGCCGTTGAGCCGACATGACCCTGTGACCCGGGGCCTGGGTAAAAATCCAACCAGGGGACCCGGGCATGGGACGTGACATGACCCGACCTGGATCCGGGGTCCCGACCTGACCCGGTGACCTGGAGCCGGTGTCCCCACGTGACCCGCTGACCTGGGGCCGGGGTCCCCACGTGACCCGGTCACCTGGGGCCGGTGTCCCCACGTGACCCAGTCACCTGGGGCCGGTGTCCCCACGTGACCCGGGGTCCTGGTGCCGGGGTGGTCATCGGAACCTGGGAACCAGGCTGGGTACCAGACATGACCAGGTGACCTGGGTCCGGGGTCCCCAAGTGACCCGCTGACCTGGGGCCGGGGTCCCCACGTGACCCGGTCACCTGGGGCCGGTGTCCCCACGTGACCCAGGGTCCTGGTGCCGGGGTGGTCATCGGAACCTGGGAACCAGGCCAGGTACCCGACACGACCCGGTGACCCGGGGCTGTGGTGTCGACGGACTCGTGGACCTGGGTTCGGGGTCCCGACCTGACGCGGTGACCTGGGGCCGGGGTCCCCACGTGACCCTCTGACCTGGGGCCGGGGTCCCCACGTGACCCGCTGACCTGTTGCCGTGGTTCCCACGTGACCCGGGGTCCTGGTGCCGGGGTGGTCACCGGAACCTGGGAACCCGGCCGGGTGCACGACATGACCCGGTGACCTGGGGCCGGGTTAACGACCTCTCCAGGGGACCCGGGCCGGGGACCCGACAGGACCTGGTGATCCTTCGCTAGTGTCCCGATGCAACCCGGGGACCCGGGCCGGGGACCCCACGTGACCCGGGGACCTGGGGCCGGGGATGTCACCCGACACTGGTACCCGGGGCAGCGACCCGATACGACCCGGGGACCTAGGTCCGGGGTCCTGACCTGACCCGGTGACCTGGAGCCGGTGTCCCCACGTGACCCGCTGACCTGGGTCCGGGGTCCCCACGTGACCCGGTGACCTGGGGCCGGTGTCCCCACGTGACCCGGTCACCTGGGGCCGGGGTCCCCACGTGACCCGGGGTCCTGGTGCCGGGGTGGTCATCGGAACCTGGGAACCAGGCTGGGTACCAGACATGACCAGGTGACCTGGGTCCGGGGTCCCCACGTGACCCGCTGACCTGGGGCCGGGGTCTCCACGTGACCCGGGGTCCTGGTGCCGGTGTCCCCACGTGACCCGGGGTCCTGGTGCCGGGGTGGTCATCGGAACCTGGGAACCAGGCTGGGTACCAGACATGACCAGGTGACATGGGTCCGGGGTCCCCACGTGACCCGCTGACCTGGGGCCGGGGTCCCCACGTGACCCGGTCACCTGGGGCCGGGGTCCCCACGTGACCCGGGGTCCTGGTGCCGGGGTGGTCATCGGAACCTGGGAACCAGGCTGGGTACCAGACATGACCAGGTGACCTGGGTCCGGGGTCCCCACGTGACCCGGTGACCTGGGGCCGGTGTCCCTACGTGACCCTCTGACCTGGGGCCGGGGTCCCCACGTGACCCGCTGACCTGGGGCTGGGGTGGTCACCGGAACCTGGGAACCAGGCCGGGTACCAGACATGACCAGGTGACCTGGGGCCGGGGTCCCCACGTGACCCGCTGACCTGGGCTGGGGTGGTCACCGGAACCTGGGAACCGGGCCAGGTACCAGACATGACCAGGTGACCTGGGTCCGGGGTCCCCACGTGACCCGGGGTATGGTGCCGGGGTCCCCACGTGACCCGCTGACCTGGGGCCGGTGTCCCCACGTGACCCGGGGTCCTGGTGCCGGGGTGGTCACCGGAACCTGGGAACCAGGCTGGGTACCAGACATGACCAGGTGACCTGGGTACGGGGTCCCCACGTGACCCGGGGTCCTGGTGCCGGGGTCCCCACGTGACCCGGGGTCCTGGTGCCGGGGTCCCCACGTGACCCGGGGTCCTGGTGCCGGGGTGGTCACCGGAACCTGGGAACCAGGCTGGGTACCAGACATGACCAGGTGACCTGGGTCCGGGGTCCCCACGTGACCCGGGGTCCTGGTGCCGGGGTCCCCACGTGACCCGCTGACCTGGGGCCGGTGTCCCCACGTGACCCGGGGTCCTGGTGCCGGGGTGGTCACCGGAACCTGGGAACCAGGCCGGGTACCAGACATGACCAGGTGACCTGGGTCCGGGGTCCCCACGTGACCCGCTGACCTGGGGCCGGGGTCCCCACGTGACCCTCTGACCTGGGGCCGGGGTCACCACGTGACCCGCTGACCTGGGGCCGGTGTCCCCACGTGACCCGGGGTCCTGGTGCCGGGGTGGTCACCGGAACCTGGGAACCGGGCCGGGTGCGCGACATGACCCGGTGACCCGGGGCCGGGTTAACGACCTGTCCAGGGGACCCGGGCCGGGGACCCGACAGGACCCGGTGATCCTTCGCTGGTGTCCCGATGCAACCCGGGGACCCGGGCCGGGGACCCCACGTGACCCGGGGACCTGGGGCCGGGGATGTCACCCGACACTGGTACCCGGGGCAGCGACCCGATACGACCCGGGGACCTGGGTCCGGGGTCCCGACCTGACCCGGTGACCTGGGGCCAGGGTAACCACCTGACCCGGGGACCCGGGCCGGGGACCCGGTATGACTCCGTCTCCCGGGGCCGGGGTGGTCACCTGACACTGCTACCCGGGACAGCGACCCGACATGACCCGGTGACCCGGGGCCGGGGTAACGACTTGTCCAGGGGACCTGGGCCGGGGACCCGACAGGACCCGGTGACCTGGTTCCGGGGTGCCGACCTGACCCGGTGACCTGGGGCTGTGGTGTCGACCGGACTCGGGGACCTGGTCCGGTGTCCCGTCATGACCCGGGGACCTGGGGTCGGGGTGGTCACCAGACCGTTGTACCCAGGCCGTTGAGCCGACATGACCCTGTGACCCGGGGCCTGGGTAAAAATCCAACCCGGGGACCCGGGCATGGGACGTGACATGACCCGACCTGGGTCCGGGGTCCCGACCTGACCCGGTGACCTGGGGCCGGTGTCCCCACGTGACCCGCTGACCTGGGCCCGGGGTCCCCACGTGACCCGGTCACCTGGGGCCGGTGTCCCCACGTGACCCGGGGTCCTGGTGCCGGGGTGGTCATCGGAACCTGGGAACCAGGCTGGGTACCAGACATGACCAGGTGACCTGGGTCCGGGGTCCTCACGTGACCCGGGGTCCTCGTGCCGGTGTCCCCACGTGACCCGGGGTCCTGGGTCCGGTGTCCCCACGTGACCCGGGGTCCTGGGGCCGGGGTGGTCACCGGAACCTGGGAACCAGGCCGGGTGCGCAACATGACCCGGTGACCCGGGGCCGGGTTAACGACCTTGTCCAGGGGACCCGGGCCGGGGACCCGACAGGACCCGGTGATCCTTCGCTGGTGTCCCGATGCAACCCGGAGACCCGGGCCGGGGACCCCACGTGACCCGGGGACCTGGGGCCGGGGATGTCACCCGACACTGGTACCCGGGGCAGCGACCCGATACGACCCGGGGACCTGGGTCCGGGGTCCCGACCTGACCCGGTGACCTGGGGCCAGGGTAACCACCTGACCCGGGGACCCGGGCCGGGGACCCGGTATGACTCCGTCTCCCGGGGCCGGGGTGGTCACCTGACACTGCTACCCGGGACAGCGACCCGACATGACCCGGTGACCCGGGGCCGGGGTAACGACTTGTCCAGGGGACCTGGGCCGGGGACCCGACAGGACCCGGTGACCTGGTTCCGGGGTGCCGACCTGACCCGGTGACCTGGGGCTGTGGTGTCGACCGGACTCGGGGACCTGGTCCGGTGTCCCGTCATGACCCGGGGACCTGGGGTCGGGGTGGTCACCAGACCGTTGTACCCAGGCCGTTGAGCCGACATGACCCTGTGACCCGGGGCCTGGGTAAAAATCCAACCCGGGGACCCGGGCATGGGACGTGACATGACCCGACCTGGGTCCGGGGTCCCGACCTGACCCGGTGACCTGGGGCCGGTGTCCCCACGTGACCCGCTGACCTGGGCCCGGGGTCCCCACGTGACCCGGTCACCTGGGGCCGGTGTCCCCACGTGACCCGGGGTCCTGGTGCCGGGGTGGTCATCGGAACCTGGGAACCAGGCTGGGTACCAGACATGACCAGGTGACCTGGGTCCGGGGTCCTCACGTGACCCGGGGTCCTCGTGCCGGTGTCCCCACGTGACCCGGGGTCCTGGGTCCGGTGTCCCCACGTGACCCGGGGTCCTGGGGCCGGGGTGGTCACCGGAACCTGGGAACCAGGCCGGGTGCGCAACATGACCCGGTGACCCGGGGCCGGGTTAACGACCTTGTCCAGGGGACCCGGGCCGGGGACCCGACAGGACCCGGTGATCCTTCGCTGGTGTCCCGATGCAACCCGGAGACCCGGGCCGGGGACCCCACGTGACCCGGGGACCTGGGGCCGGGGATGTCACCCGACACTGGTACCCGGGGCAGCGACCCGATACGACCCGGGGACCTGGGTCCGGGGTCCCGACCTGAGCCGGTGACCTGGGGCCAGGGTAACCACCTGACCCGGTGACCCGGGCCGGGGACCCGGTATGACTCCGTCTCCCGGGGCCGGGGTGGTCACCTGACACTGCTACCCGGGACAGCGACCCGACATGACCCGGTGACCCGGGGCCGGGGTAACGACCTGTCCAGGGGACCTGGGCCGGGGACCCGACAGGACCCGGTGACCTGGTTCCGGGGTGCCGACCTGACCCGGTGACCTGGGGCTGTGGTGTCGACCGGACTCGGGGACCTGGTCCGGTGTCCCGTCATGACCCGGGGACCTGGGGTCGGGGTGGTCACCAGACCGTTGTACCCAGGCCGTTGACCCGACATGACCCTGTGACCCGGGGCCTGGGTAAAAATCCAACCCGGGGACCCGGGCATGGGACGTGACATGACCCGACCTGGATCCGGGGTCCCGACCTGACCCGGTGACCTGGAGCCGGTGTCCCCACGTGACCCGCTGACCTGGGGCCGGGGTCCCCACGTGACCCGGTCACCCGGGGCCGGTGTCCCCATGTGACCCGGGGTCCTGGTGCCGGGGTGGTCATCGGAACCTGGGAACCAGGCTGGGTACCAGACATGACCAGGTGACCTGGGTCCGGGGTCCCCACGTGACCCGCTGACCTGGAGCCGGGGTCCCCACGTGACCCGGGGTCCTGGTGCCGGGGTCCCCACGTGACCCGCTGACCTGGGGCCGGGGTCCCCACTTGACCCGCTGATCTGGGGCCGGGGTGGTCACCGGAACCTGGGAACCAGGCCGGGTGCGCGACATGACCCGGTGACCCGGGGCCGGGTTAACGACCTGTCCAGTGGACCCGGGCCGGGGACCCGACAGGACCCGGTGATCCTTCGCTGGTGTCCCGATGCAACCCGGGGACCCGGGCCGGGGACCCCACGTGACCCGGGGACCTGGGGCCGGGGATGTCACCCGACACTGGTACCCGGGGCAGCGACCCGATACGACCCGGGGACCTGGGTCCGGGGTCCCGACCTGACCCGGTGACCTGGGGCCAGGGTAACCACCTGACCCGGGGACCCGGGCATGGGATCCGGTATGACTCCATCTCCCGGGGCCGGGGTGGTCACCTGACACTGCTACCCGGGACAGCGACCCGACATGACCCGGTGACCCGGGGCCGGGGTAACGACCTGTCCAGGGGACCTGGGCCGGGGACCCGACAGGACCCGGTGACCTGGTTCCGGGGTGCCGACCTGACCCGGTGACCTGGGGCTGTGGTGTCGACCGGACTCGGGGACCTGGTCCGGTGTCCCGTCATGACCCGGGGACCTGGGGTCGGGGTGGTCACCAGACCGTTGTACCCAGGCCGTTGAGCCGACATGACCCTGTGACCCGGGGCCTGGGTAAAAATCCAACCCGGGGACCCGGGCATGGGACGTAACATGACCCGACCTGGGTCCGGGGTCCCGACCTGACCCGGTGACCTGGGGCCGGTGTCCCCACGTGACCCGCTGACCTGGGTCCGGGGTCCCCACGTGACCCGGTGACCTGGGGCCGGTGTCCCCACGTGACCCGGTCACCTGGGGCCGGTGTCCCCACGTGACCTGGGGTCCTGGTGCCGGGGTGGTCATCGGAACCTGGGAACCAGGCTGGGTACCAGACATGACCAGGTGACCTGGGTCCGGGGTCCCCACGTGACCCGCTGACCTGGGGCCGGGGTCCCCACGTGACCCAGGTTCCTGGTGCCGGGGTGGTCATCGGAACCTGGGAACCAGGCCAGGTACACGACACGACCCGGTGACCCGGGGCTGTGGTGTCGACGGACTCGTGGACCTGGGTTCAGGGTCCCGACCTGAAGCGGTGACCTGGGGCCGGGGTCCCCACGTGACCCGCTGACCTGGGGACGGTGTCCCCACGTGACCCGGGGTCCTGGTGCCGGGGTGGTCACCGGAACCTGGGAACCAGGCCGGGTGCGCGACATGACCCGGTGACCCGTGGCCGGGTTAACGACCTGTCCAGGGGAGCCGGGCCGGGGACCCGACAGGACCCGGTGATCCTTCGCTGGTGTCCCGATGCAACCCGGGGACCCGGGCCGGGGACCCCACGTGACCCGGGGACCTGGGGCCGGGGATGTCACCCGACACTGGCACCCGGGGCAGCGACCCGATACGACCCAGGGACCTGGGTCCGGGGTCCCGACCTGACCCGGTGACCTGGGGCCAGGGTAACCACCTGACCCGGGGACCCGGGCCGGGGACCCGGTATGACTCCTTCTCCCGGGGCCGGGGTGGTCACCTGACACTGCTACCCGGGACAGCGACCCAACATGACCCGGTGACCCGGGGCCGGGGTAACGACCTGTCCAGGGGACCTGGGCCGGGGACCCGACAGGACCCGGTGACCTGGTTCCGGGGTGCCGACCTGACCCGGTGACCTGGGGCTGTGGTGTCGACCGGACTCGGGGACCTGGTCCGGTGTCCCGTCATGACCCGGGGACCTGGGGTCGGGGTGGTCACCAGACCGTTGTACCCAGGCCGTTGACCCGACATGACCCTGTGACCCGGGGCCTGGGTAAAAATCCAACCCGGGGACCCGGGCATGGGACGTGACATGACCCGACCTGGGTCCGGGGTCCCGACCTGACCCGGTGACCTGGAGCCGGTGTACCCACGTGACCCGGTGACCTGGGTCCGGGGTCCCCACGTGACCCGCTGACCTGGGGCCGGTGTCCCTACGTGACCCGCTGACCTGGGGCCGGTGTCCCCACGTGACCCAGGGTCCTGGTGCCGGGGTGGTCATCGGAACCTGGGAACCAGGCCAGGTACCCGACACGACCCTGTGACCCGGGGCTGTGGTGTCGACGGACTCGTGGACCTGGGTTCGGGGTCCCGACCTGATGCGGTGACCTGGGGCCGGGGTCCCCACGTGACCCTCTGACCTGGGGCCGGGGTCCCCACGTGACCCGCTGACCTGGGGCCGGGGTCCCCACGTGACCCGGGGTCCTGGGGCCGGGGTGGTCACCGGAACCTGGGAACCCGGCCGGGTGCAAGACATGACCCGGTGACCCGGGGCCGGGTTAACGACCTGTCCAGTGGACCCGGGCCGGGGACCCGACAGGACCTGGTGATCCTTCGCTGGTGTCCCGATGCAACCCGGGGACCCGGGCCGAGGACCCCACGTGACCCGGGGGCCTGGGGCCGGGGATGTCACCCGACACTGGTACCCGGGGCAGCGACCCGATAAGACCCGGGGACCTGGGTCCGGGGTCCCGACCTGACCCGGTGACCTGGGGCCAGGGTAACCACCTGACCCGGGGACCCGGGCCGGGGACCCGGTATGACTCCGTCTCCCGGGGCCGGGGTGGTCACCTGACACTGCTACCCGGGACAGCGACCCGACATGACCCGGTGACCCGGGGCCGGGGTAACGACCTGTCCAGGGGACCTGGGCCGGGGACCCGACAGGACCCGGTGACCTGGTTCCGGGGTGCCGACCTGACCCGGTGACCTGGGGCTGTGGTGTCGACCGGACTCGGGGACCTGGTCCGGTGTCCCGTCATGACCCGGGGACCTGGGGTCGGGGTGGTCACCAGACCGTTGTACCCAGGCCGTTGACCCGACATGACCCTGTGACCCGGGGCCTGGGTATAAATCCAACCCGGGGACCCGGGCATGGGACGTGACATGACCCGACCTGGGTCCGGGGTCCCGACCTGACCCGGTGACCTGGGGCCGGTGTCCCCACGTGACCCGCTGACCTAGGGCCGGTGTCCCCGCGTGACACGGTCACCTGGGGCCGGTGTCCCCACGTGACCCGCTGACCTGGGGCCGGTGTCCCCACGTGACCCGGGGTCCTGGTGCCGGGGTGGTCATCGGAACCTGGGAACCAGGCTGGGTACCAGACATGACCAGGTGACCTGGGTCCGGGGTCCCCACGTGACCCGCTGACCTGGGGCCGGGGTCCCCACGTGACCCGGGGTCCTGGTGCCGGGGTCCCCACGTGACCCTCTGACCTGGGGCCGGTGTCCCCACGTGACCCGCTGACCTGGGGCCGGTGTCCCCACGTGACCCGGGGTCCTGGTGCCGGGGTGGTCATCGGAACCTGGGAACCAGGCCGGGTACCAGACATGACCAGGTGACCTGGGTCCGGGGTCCCCACGTGACCCACTGACCTGGGGCCGGGGTCCCCACGTGACCCGGGGTCCTGGTGCCGGGGTGGTCACCGGAACCTGGGAACCAGGCCGGGTGCGCGACATGACCCGGTGACCCGGGGCCGGGTTAACGACCTGTCCAGGGGACCCGGGCCGGGGACCCGACAGGACCCGGTGATCCTTCGCTGGTGTCCCGATGCAACCCGGGGATCCGCGCCGGGGACCCTACGTGACCCGGGGACCTGGGGCCGGGGATGTCACCCGACACTGGTACCCGGGGCAGCGACCCGATACGACCCGGGGACCTGGGTCCGGGGTCCCGACCTGACCCGGTGACCTGGGGCCAGGGTAACCACCTGACCCGGGGACCCGGGCCGGGGACCTGGTATGACTCCGTCTCCCGGGGCCGGGGTGGTCACCTGACACTGGTACCCGGGACAGCGACCCGACATGACCCGGTGACCCGGGGCCGGGGTAACGACCTGTCCAGGGGACCTGGGCCGGGGACCCGACAGGACCCGGTGACCTGGTTCCGGGGTGCCGACCTGACCCGGTGACCTGGGGCTGTGGTGTCGACCGGACTCGGGGACCTGGTCCGGTGTCCCGTCATGACCCGGGGACCTGGGGTCGAGGTGGTCACCAGACCGTTGTACCCAGGCCGTTGAGCCGACATGACCCTGTGACCCGGGGCCTGGGTAAAAATCCAACCCGGGGACCCGGGCATGGGACGTGACATGACCCGACCTGGGTCCGGGGTGCCGACCTGACCCGGTGACCTGGGGCCGGTGTCCCCACGTGACCCGCTGACCTGGGTCCGGGGTCCCCACGTAACCCGGTCAGCTGGGGCCGGTGTCCCCACGTGACCCGGGGTCCTGGTGCCGGGGGGGTCATCGGAACCTGGGAACCAGGCTGGGTACCAGACATGACCAGGTGACCTGGGTCCGGGGTCCCCACGTGACCCGCTGACCTGGGGCCGGGGTCCCCACGTGACCCGGGGTCCTGGTGCCGGGGTGGTCATCGGAACCTGGGAACCAGGCCAGGTACCCGACACGACCCGGTGACCCTGGGCTGTGGTGTCGACGGACTCGTGGACCTGGGTCCGGGGTCCCCACGTGACCCGCTGACCTGGGGCCGGGGTCCCCACGTGACCCGGGGTCCTGGTGCCGGGGTCCCCACGTGACCCGCTGACCTGGGGCCGGGGTCCCCACGTGACCCGGGGTCCTGGTGCCGGGGTGGTCATCGGAACCTGGGAACCAGGCTGGGTACCAGACATGACCAGGTGACCTGGGTCCGGGGTCCCCACGTGACCCGCTGACCTGGGTCCGGGGTCCCCACGTGACCCGGGGTCCTGGTGCCGGGGTCCCCACGTGACCCGCTGACCTGGGGCCGGTGTCCCCACGTGACCCGGGGTCCTGGTGCCAGGGTGGTCACCGGAACCTGGGAACCAGGCCGGGTGCGCGACATGACCCGGTGACCCGGGGCCGGGTTAACGACCTGTCCAGGGGACCCGGGCCGGGGACCCGACAGGACCCGGTGATCCTTCGCTGGTGTCCCGATGCAACCCGGGGACCCGGGCCGGGGACCCCACGTGACCCGGGGACCTGGGGCCGGGGATGTCACCCGACACTGGTACCCGGGGCAGCGACCCGATACGACCCGGGGACCTGGGTCCGGGGTCCCGACCTGAGCCGGTGACCTGGGGCCAGGGTAACCACCTGACCCGGGGACCCGGGCCGGGGACCCGGTATGACTCCGTCTCCCGGGGCCGGGGTGGTCACCTGACACTGCTACCCGGGACAGCGACCCGACATGACCCGGTGACCCGGGGCCGGGGTAACGACCTGTCCAGGGGACCTGGGCCGGGGACCCGACAGGACCCGGTGACCTGGTTCCGGGGTGCCGACCTGACCCGGTGACCTGGGGCTGTGGTGTCGACCGGACTCGGGGACCTGGTCCGGTGTCCCGTCATGACCCGGGGACCTGGGGTCGGGGTGGTCACCAGACCGTTGTACCCAGGCCGTTGACCCGACATGACCCTGTGACCCGGGGCCTGGGTAAAAATCCAACCCGGGGACCCGGGCATGGGACGTGACATGACCCGACCTGGGTCCGGGGTGCCGACCTGACCCGGTGACCTGGGGCCGGTGTCCCCACGTGACCCGCTGACCTGGGTCCGGTGTCCCCACGTGACCCGGTCACCTGGGCCCGGTGTCCCCACGTGACCCGGGGTCCTGGTGCCGGGGTGGTCATCGGAACCTGGGAACCAGGCTGGGTACCAGACATGACCAGGTGACCTGGGTCCGTGGTCCCCACGTGACCCGCTGACCTGGGGCCGGTGTCCCCACGTGACCCGGGGTCCTGGTGCCGGGGTCCCCACGTGACCCGCTGACCTGGGGCCGGGGTCCCCACGTGACCCGGGGTCCTGGTGCCGGGGTGGTCACCGGAACCTGGGAACCAGGCCGGGTACCAGACATGACCAGGTGACCTGGGTCCGGGGTCCCCACGTGACCCGCTGACCTGGGGCCGGGGTCCCCACTTGACCCGGGGTCCTGGTGCCGGGGTCCCCACGTGACCCGCTGACCTGGGTCTGGGGTCCCCACGTGACCCGGTGACCTGGGGCCAGTGTCCCCACGTGACCCTGTCACCTGGGGCCGGTGTCCCCACGTGACCCGGGGTCCTGGTGCCGGGGTGGTCATCGGAACCTGGGAACCAGGCTGGGTACCAGACATGACCAGGTGACCTGGGTCCGGTGTCCCCACGTGACCCGCTGACTTGGGGCCGGTGTCCCCACGTGACCCGGTCACCTGGGGCCGGTGTCCCCACGTGACCCAGGGTCCTGGTGCCGGGGTGGTCATCGGAACCTGGGAACCAGGCTGGGTACCAGACATGACCAGGTGACCTGGGTCCGGGGTCCCCACGTGACCCGCTGACCTGGGGCCGGTGTCCCCACGTGACCCGGTCACCTGGGTCCGGTGTCCCCACGTGACCCAGGGTCCTGGTGCCGGGGTGGTCATCGGAACCTGGGAACCAGGCCAGGTACACGACACGACCCGGTGACCCGGGGCTGTGGTGTCGACGGACTCGTGGACCTGGGTTCGGGGTCCCGACCTGACGCGGTGACCTGGGGCCGGTGTACCCACGTGACCCTCTGACCTGGGGCCGGGGTCCCCACGTGACCCGCTGACCTGGGGCCGGGGTCCCCACGTGACCCGCGGTCCTGGTGCCGGGGTGGTCACAAGAACCTGGGAACCCGGCCGGGTGCGCGACATGACCCGGTGACCTGGGGCTGGGTTAACGACCTGTCCAGGGGACCCGGGCCGGCGACCCGACAGGACCTGGTGATCCTTCGCTGGTGTCCCGATGCAACCCGGGGACCCGGGCCGGGGACCCCACGTGACCCGGGGACCTGGGGCCGGGGATGTCACCCGACACTGGTACCCGGGGCAGCGACCCGATACGACCCGGGGACCTGGGTCCGGGGTCCCGACCTGACCCAGTGACCTGGAGCCGGTGTCCCCACGTGACCCGCTGACCTGGGTCTGGGGTCCCCACGTGACCCGGTGACCTGGGGCCGGTGTCCCCACGTGACCCGGTCACCTGGGGCCGGGGTCTCCACGCGACCCGGGGTCCTGGTGCCGGGGTGGTCATCGGAACCTGGGAACCAGGCTGGGTACCAGACATGACCAGGTGACCTGGGTCCCGGGTCCCCTCGTGACCCGCTGCTCTGGGGCCGGGGTTCCCACGTGACCCGGGGTCCTGGGGCCGGTGTCCCCACGTGACCCGGGGTCCTGGTGCCGGGGTGGTCATCGGAACCTGGGAACCAGGCCAGGTACCCGACACGACCCGGTGACCCGGGGCTGTGGTGTCGACGGACTCGTGGACCTGGGTTCGGGGTCCCGACCTGACGCGGTGACCTGGGGCCGGTGTCCCCACGTGACCCTCTGACCTGGGGCCGGGGTCCCCACGTGACCCGCTGACCTGGGGCCGGGGTGGTCACCGGAACCTGAGAACCAGGCCGGGTGCACGACCTGACCCGGTGACCCGGGGCCTGGGTAAAAATCCAACCCGGGGACCCGGGCATGGGACGTGACATGACCCGACCTGGGTCCGGGGTGCCGACCTGACCCGGTGACCTGGGGCCGGTGTCCCCACGTGACCCGCTGACCTGGGTCCGGGGTCCCCATGTGACCCGGTGACCTGGGGCCGGTGTCCCCACGTGACCCGGTCACCTGGGGCCGGTGTCCCCACGTGACCCGGGGTCCTGGTGCCGGGGTGGTCATCGGAACCTGGGAACCAGGCTGGGTACCAGACATGACCAGGTGACCTGGGTCCGGGGTCCCCACGTGACCCGCTGACCTGGGGCCGGTGTCCCCACGTGAAAAGGGGTCCTGGTGCCGGGGTGGTCATCGGAACCTGGGAACCAGGCCAGGTACCCGAAACGTCCCGGTGACTCGGGGCTGTGGTGTCGACGGACTCGTGGACCTGGGTTCGGGGTCCCGACCTCACGCAGTGACCTGGGACCGGTGTCCCCACGTGACCCTCTGACCTGGTGCCGGGGTCCCCACGTGACCCGCTGACCTGGGGCCGGTGTCCCCACGTGACCCGGGGTCCTGGTGCCGGGGTGGTCACCGGAACCTGGGAACCAGGCCGGGTGCGCGACATGACCCGGTGACCCGGGGCCTGGTTAACGACCTGTCCAGGGGACCCGGGCCGGGGACCCGACAGGACCCGGTGATCCTTCGCTGGTGTCCCGATGCAACCCGGAGACCCGGGCCGGGGACCCCACGTGACCCGGGGACCTGGGGCCGGGGATGTCACCCGACACTGGTACCCGGGACAGCGACCCGACATGACCCGGTGACCCGGGGCGGGGGTAACGACCTGTCCAGGGGACCTGGGCCGGGGACCCGACAGGACCCGGTGACCTGCTTCCGGGGTGCCGACCTGACCCGGTGACCTGGGGCTGTGGTGTCGACCGGACTCGGGGACCTGGTCCGGTGTCCCGTCATGACCCGGGGACCTGGGGTCGGGGTGGTCACCAGACCGTTGTACCCAGGCCGTTGACCCAACATGACCCTGTGACCCGGGGCCTGGGTAAAAATCCAACCCGGGGACCCGGGCATGGGACGTGACATGACCCGACCTGGATCCGGGGTCCCGACCTGACCCGGTGACCTGGGACCGGTGTCCCCACGTGACCCGCTGACCTGGGGCCGGGGTCCCCACGTGACCCGGTCACCTGGGGCCGGTGTCCCCACGTGACCCAGGGTCCTGGTGCCGGGGTGGTCATCGGAACCTGGGAAACAGGCCAGGTACCCGACACGACCCGGTGACCTGGGGCTGTGGTGTCGACGGACTCGTGGACCTGGGTTCGGGGTCCCGACCTGACGCGGTGACCTGGGGCCGGGGTCCTCACGTGACCCTCTGACCTGGGGCCGGGGTCCCCACGTGACCCGCTGACCTGGGGCCGGGGTCCCCACGTGACCCGGGGTCCTGGTGCCGGGGTGGTCACCGGAACCTGGGAACCCGGCCGGGTGCACGACATGACCCGGTGACCTGGGGCCGGGTTAACGACCTCTCCAGGGGACCCGGGCCGGGGACCCGACAGGACCTAGTGATCCTTCGCTAGTGTCCCGATGCAACCCGGGGACCCGGGCCAGGGACCCCACGTGACCCGGGGACCTGGGGCCGGGGATGTCACCCGACACTGGTACCCGGGGCAGCGACCCGATACGACCCGGGGACCTGGGTCCGGGGTCCTGACCTGACCCGGTGACCTGGAGCCGGTGTCCCCACGTGACCCGCTGACCTGGGTCCGGGGTCCCCACGTGACCCGGTGACCTGGGGCCGGTGTCCCTACGTGACCCGGTCACCTGGGGCCGGGGTCCCCACGTGACCCGGGGTCCTGGTGCCGGGGTGGTCATCGGAACCTGGGAACCAGGCTGGGTACCAGACATGACCAGGTGACCTGGGTCCGGGGTCCCCACGTGACCCGCTGACCTGGGGCCGGGGTCCCCACGTGATCCGGGGTCCTGGTGCCGGTGTCCCCACGTGACCCGGGGTCCTGGTGCCGGGGTGGTCATCGGAACCTGGGAACCAGGCCAGGTACCCGACACGACCCGGTGACCCGGGGCTCTGGTGTCGACGGACTCGTGGACCTGGGTTCGGGGTCCCGACCTGACGCGGTGACCTGGGGCCGGGGTCCCCACGTGACCCTCTGACCTGGGGCCGGGGTCCCCACGTGACCCGCTGACCTGGGGCTGGGGTGGTCACCGGAACCTGGGAACCAGGCCGGGTGCGCGACATGACCCGGTGACCCGGGGCCGGGTTAACGACCTGTCCAGGGGACCCGGGCCGGGGACCCGACAGGACCCGGTGATCCTTCGCTGGTGTCCCGATGCAACCCGGGGACCCGGGCCGGGGACCCCACGTGACCCGGGGACCTGGGGCCGGGGATGTCACCCGACACTGGTACCCGGGGCAGCGACCCGATACGACCCGGGGACCTGGGTCCGGGGTCCCGACCTGACCCGGTGACCTGGGGCCAGGGTAACCACCTGACCCGGGGACCCGGGCCGGGGACCCGGTATGACTCCGTCTCCCGGGGCCGGGGTGGTCACCTGACACTGCTACCCGGGACAGCGACCCGACATGACCCGGTGACCCGGGGCCGGGGTAACGACCTGTCCAGGGGACCTGGGCCGGGGACCCGACAGGACCCGGTGACCTGGTTCCGGGGTGCCGACCTGACCCGGTGACCTGGGGCTGTGGTGTCGACCGGACTCGGGGACCTGGTCCGGTGTCCCGTCATGACCCGGGGACCTGGGGTCGGGGTGGTCACCAGACCGTTGTACCCAGGCCGTTGAGCCGACATGACCCTGTGACCCGGGGCCTGGGTAAAAATCCAACCCGGGGACCCGGGCATGGGACGTGACATGACCCGACCTGGGTCCGGGGTCCCGACCTGACCCAGTGACCTGGGGCCGGTGTCCCCACGTGACCCGCTGACCTGGGTCCGGGGTCCCCACGTGACCCGGTCACCTGGGACCGGTGTCCCCACGTGACCCGGGGTCCTGGTGCCGGGGTGGTCATCGGAACCTGGGAACCAGGCTGGGTACCAGACATGACCAGGTGACCTGGGTCTGGGGTCCCCACGTGACCCGGGGTCCTGGTGCCGGGGTCCCCACATGACCCGCTGACCTGGGGCCGGTGTCCCCACGTGACCCGGGGTCCTGGTGCCGGGGTGGTCACCGGAACCTGGGAACCAGGCCGGGTACCAGACATGACCAGGTGACCTGGGTCCGGGGTCCCCACGTGACCCGCTGACCTGGGGCCGGGGTCCCCACGTGACCCGGTGACCTGGGGCCGATATCCCCACGTGACCCGCTGACCTGGGGCCGGTGTCCCCACGTGACCCGGGGTCCTGGTGCCGGGGTGGTCACCGGAACCTGGGAACCAGGCCGGGTGCGCAACATGACCCGGTGACCCGGGGCCGGGTTAACGACCTGTCCAGGGGACCCGGGCCGGGGACCCGACAGGACCCGGTGATCCTTCGCTGGTGTCCCGATGCAACCCGGAGACCCGGGCCGGGGACCCCATGTGACCCGGGGACCTGGGGCCGGGGATGTCACCCGACACTGGTACCCGGGGCAGCGACCCGATACGACCCGGGGACCTGGGTCCGGGGTCCCGACCTGACCCGGTGACCTGGGGCCAGGGTAACCACCTGACCCGGGGACCCGGGCCGGGGACCCGGTATGACTCCGTCTCCCGGGGCCGGGGTGGTCACCTGACACTGCTACCCGGGACAGCGACCCGACATGACCCGGTGACCCGGGGCCGGGGTAACGACCTGTCCAGGGGACCTGGGCCGGGGACCCGACAGGACCCGGTGACCTGGTTCCGGGGTGCCGACCTGACCCGGTGACCTGGGGCTGTGGTGTCGACCGGACTCGGGGACCTGGTCCGGTGTCCCGTCATGACACGGGGACCTGGGGTCGGGGTGGTCACCAGACCCTTGTACCCAGGCCGTTGAGCCGACATGACCCTGTGACCCGGGGCCTGGGTAAAAATCCAACCCGGGGACCCGGGCATGGGACGTGACATGACCCGACCTGGATCCGGGGTCCCGACCTGACCCGGTGACCTGGAGCCGGTGTCCCCACGTGACCCGCTGACCTGGGGCCGGGGTCCCCACGTGACCCGGTCACCTGGGGCCGGTGTCCCCACGTGACCCAGTCACCTGGGGCCGGTGTCCCCACGTGACCCAGGGTCCTGGTGCCGGGGTGGTCATCGGAACCTGGGAACCAGGCTGGGTACCAGACATGACCAGGTGACCTGGGTCCGGGGTCCCCAAGTGACCCGCTGACCTGGGGCCGGGGTCCCCACGTGACCCGGTCACCTGGGGCCGGTGTCCCCACGTGACCCAGGGTCCTGGTGCCGGGGTGGTCATCGGAACCTGGGAACCAGGCCAGGTACCCGACACGACCCGGTGACCCGGGGCTGTGTTGTCGACGGACTCGTGGACCTGGGTTCGGGGTCCCGACCTGACGCGGTGACCTGGGGCCGGGGTCCCCACGTGACCCTCTGACCTGGGGCCGGGGTCCCCACGTGACCCGCTGACCTGGTGCCGGGGTCCCCACGTGACCCGGGGTCCTGGTGCCGGGCTGGTCACCGGAACCTGGGAACCCGGCCGGGTGCACGACATGACCCGGTGACCTGGGGCCGGGTTAACGACCTCTCCAGGGGACCCGGGCCGGGGACCCGACAGGACCTGGTGATCCTTCGCTAGTGTCCCGATGCAACCCGGGGACCCGGGCCGGGGACCCCACGTGACCCGGGGACCTGGGGCCGGGGATGTCACCCGACACTGGTACCCGGGGCAGCGACCCGATACGACCCGGGGACCTGGGTCCGGGGTCCTGACCTGACCCGGTGACCTGGAGCCGGTGTCCCCACGTGACCCGCTGACCTGGGTCCGGGGTCCCCACGTGACCCGGTGACCTGGGGCCGGTGTCTCCACGTGACCCGGTCACCTGGGGCCGGGGTCCCCACGTGACCCGGGGTCCTGGTGCCGGGGTGGTCATCGGAACCTGGGAACCAGGCTGGGTACCAGACATGACCAGGTGACCTGGGTCCGGGGTCCCCACGTGACCCGCTGACCTGGGGCCGGGGTCCCCACGTGACCCGGGGTCCTGGTGCCGGTGTCCCCACGTGACCCGGGGTCCTGGTGCCGGGGTGGTCATCGGAACCTGGGAACCAGGCTGGGTACCAGACATGACCAGGTGACCTGGGTCCGGGGTCCCCACGTGACCCGCTGACCTGGGGCCGGGGTCCCCACGTGACCCGGTCACCTGGGGCCGGGGTCCCCACGTGACCCGGGGTCCTAGTGCCGGGGTGGTCATCGGAACCTGGGAACCAGGCTGGGTACCAGACATGACCAGGTGACCTGGGTCCGGGGTCCCCACGTGACCCGGTGACCTGGGGCCGGTGTCCCTACGTGACCCTCTGACCTGGGGCCGGGGTCCCCACGTGACCCGCTGACCTGGGGCTGGGGTGGTCACCGGAACCTGGGAACCAGGCCGGGTACCAGACATGACCAGGTGACCCGGGGCCGGGGTCCCTACGTGACCCGCTGACCTGGGCTGGGGTGGTCACCGGAACCTGGGAACCGGGCCGGGTACCAGACATGACCAGGTGACCTGGGTCCGGGGTCCCCACGTGACCCGGGGTATGGTGCCGGGGTCCCCACGTGACCCGCTGACCTGGGGCCGGTGTCCCCACGTGACCCGGGGTCCTGGTGCCGGGGTGGTCACCGGAACCTGGGAACCAGGCTGGGTACCAGACATGACCAGGTGACCTGGGTACGGGGTCCCCACGTGACCCGGGGTCCTGGTGCCGGGGTCCCCACGTGACCCGCTGACCTGGGGCCGGTGTCCCCACGTGACCCGGGGTCCTGGTGCCGGGGTGGTCACCAGAACCTGGGAACCAGGCTGGGTACCAGACATGACCAGGTGACCTGGGTCCGGGGTCCCCACGTGACCCGGGGTCCTGGTGCCGGGGTCCCCACGTGACCCGCTGACCTGGGGCCGGTGTCCCCACGTGACCCGGGGTCCTGGTGCCGGGGTGGTCACCGGAACCTGGGAACCAGGCCGGGTGCGCGACATGACCCGGTGACCCGGGGCCGGGTTAACGACCTGTCCAGGGGACCCGGGCCGGGGACCCGACAGGACCCGGTGATCCTTCGCTGGTGTCCCGATGCAACCCGGGGACCCGGGCCGGGGACCCCACGTGACCCGGGGACCTGGGGCCGGGGATGTCACCCGACACTGGTACCCGGGGCAGCGACCCGATACGACCCGGGGACCTGGGTCCGGGGTCCCGACCTGACCCGGTGACCTGGGGCCAGGGTAACCACCTGACCCGGGGACCCGGGCCGGGGACCCGGTATGACTCCGTCTCCCGGGGCCGGGGTGGTCACCTGACACTGCTACCCGGGACAGCGACCCGACATGACCCGGTGACCCGGGGCCGGGGTAACGACTTGTCCAGGGGACCTGGGCCGGGGACCCGACAGGACCCGGTGACCTGGTTCCGGGGTGCCGACCTGACCCGGTGACCTGGGGCTGTGGTGTCGACCGGACTCGGGGACCTGGTCCGGTGTCCCGTCATGACCCGGGGACCTGTGGTCGGGGTGGTCACCAGACCGTTGTACCAAGGCCGTTGAGCCGACATGACCCTGTGACCCGGGGCCTGGGTAAAAATCCAACCCGGGGACCCGGGCATGGGACGTGACATGACCCGACCTGGGTCCGGGGTCCCGACCTGACCCGGTGACCTGGGGCCGGTGTCCCCACGTGACCCGGTCACCTGGGGCCGGTGTCCCCACGTGACCCGGGGTCCTGGTGCCGGGGTGGTCATCGGAACCTGGGAACCAGGCTGGGTACCAGACATGACCAGGTGACCTGGGTCCGGGGTCCCCACGTGACCCGCTGACCTGGGGCCGGGGTCCCCACGTGACCCGGGGTCCTGGTGCCGGGGTGGTCACCGGAACCTGGGAACCAGGCCGGGTGCGCGACATGACCCCGTGACCCGGGGCCGGGTTAACGACCTGTCCAGGGGACCCGGGCCGGGGACCCGACAGGACCCGGTGATCCTTCGCTGGTGTCCCGATGCAACCCGGGGACCCGGGCCGGGGACCCCACGTGACCCGGGGACCTGGGGCCGGGGATGTCACCCGACACTGGTACCCGGGGCAGCGACCCGATACGACCCGGGGACCTGGGTCCGGGGTCCCGACCTGACCCGGTGACCTGGGGCCAGGGTAACCACCTGACCCGGGGACCCGGGCCGGGGACCCGGTATGACTCCGTCTCCCGGGGCCGGGGTGGTCACCTGACACTGCTACCCGGGACAGCGACCCGACATGACCCGGTGACCCGGGGCCGGGGTAACGACCTGTCCAGGGGACCTGGGCCGGGGACCCGACAGGACCCGGTGACCTGGTTCCGGGGTGCCGACCTGACCCGGTGACCTGGGGCTGTGGTGTCGACCGGACTCGGGGACCTGGTCCGGTGTCCCGTCATGACCCGGGGACCTGGGGTCGGGGTGGTCACCAGACCGTTGTACCCAGGCCGTTGAGCCGACATGACCCTGTGACCCGGGGCCTGGGTAAAAATCCAACCCGGGGACCCGGGCATGGGACGTGACATGACCCGACCTGGGTCCGGGGTCCCGACCTGACCCGGTGACCTGGGGCCGGTGTCCCCACGTGACCCGGTCACCTGGGGCCGGTGTCCCCACGTGACCCGGGGTCCTGGTGCCGGGGTGGTCATCGGAACCTGGGAACCAGGCTGGGTACCAGACATGACCAGGTGACCTGGGTCCGGGGTCCCCACGTGACCCGCTGACCTGGGGCCGGGGTCCCCACGTGACCCGGGGTCCTGGTGCCGGGGTGGTCACCGGAACCTGGGAACCAGGCCGGGTGCGCGACATGACCCGGTGACCCGGGGCCGGGTTAACGACCTGTCCAGGGGACCCGGGCCGGGGACCCGACAGGACCCGGTGATCCTTCGCTGGTGTCCCGATGCAACCCGGGGACCCGGGCCGGGGACCCCACGTGACCCGGGGACCTGGGGCCGGGGATGTCACCCGACACTGGTACCCGGGGCAGCGACCCGATACGACCCGGGGACCTGGGTCCGGGGTCCCGACCTGACCCGGTGACCTGGGGCCAGGGTAACCACCTGACCCGGGGATCCGGGCCGGGGACCCGGTATGACTCCGTCTCCCGGGGCCGGGGTGGTCACCTGACACTGCTACCCGGGACAGCGACCCGACATGACCCGGTGACCCGGGGCCGGGGTAACGACCTGTCCAGGGGACCTGGGCCGGGGACCCGACAGGACCCGGTGACCTGGTTCCGGGGTGCCGACCTGACCCGGTGACCTGGGGCTGTGGTGTCGACCGGACTCGGGGACCTGGTCCGGTGTCCCGTCATGACCCGGGGACCTGGGGTCGGGGTGGTCACCAGACCGTTGTACCCAGGCCGTTGAGCCGACATGACCCTGTGACCCGGGGCCTGGGTAAAAATCCAACCCGGGGACCCGGGCATGGGACGTGACATGACCCGACCTGGGTCCGGGGTCCCGACCTGACCCGGTGACCTGGGGCCGGTGTCCCCACGTGACCCGCTGACCTGGGTCCGGGGTCCCCACGTGACCCGGTGACCTGGGGCCGGTGTCCCCACGTGACCCGGTCACCTGGGGCCGGTGTCCCCACGTGACCCGGGGTCCTGGTGCCGGGGTGGTCATCGGAACCTGGGAACCAGGCTGGGTACCAGACATGACCAGGTGACCTGGGTCCGGGGTCCCCACGTGACCCGCTGACCTGGGGTCGGGGTCCCCACGTGACCCGGGGTCCTGGGTCCGGGGTCCCCACGTGACCCGCTGACCTGGGGCCGGGGTCCCTACGTGACCCGCTGACCTGGTGCCGGGGTGGTCACCGGAACCTGGGAACCAGGCCGGGTGCGCGACATGACCCCGTGACCCGGGGCCGGGTTAACGACCTGTCCAGGGGACCCGGGCCGGGGACCCGACAGGACCCGGTGATCCTTCGCTGGTGTCCCGATGCAACCCGGGGACCCGGGCCGGGGACCCCACGTGACCCGGGGCCTGGGGCCGGGGATGTCACCCGACACTGGTACCCGGGGCAGCGACCCGATACGACCCGGGGACCTGGGTCCGGGGTCCCGACCTGAGCCGGTGACCTGGGGCCAGGGTAACCACCTGACCCGGGGACCCGGGCCGGGGACCCGGTATGACTCCGTCTCCCGGGGCCGGGGTGGTCACCTGACACTGCTACCCGGGACAGCGACCCGACATGACCCGGTGACCCGGGGCCGGGGTAATGACCTGTCCAGGGGACCTGGGCCGGGGACCCGACAGGACCCGGTGACCTGGTTCCGGGGTGCCGAGCTGACCCGGTGACCTGGGGCTGTGGTGTCGACCGGACTCGGGGACCTGGTCCGGTGTCCCGTCATGACCCGGGGACCTGGGGTCGGGGTGGTCACCAGACCGTTGTGCCCAGGCCGTTGAGCCGACATGACCCTGTGACCCGGGGCCTGGGTAAAAATCCAACCCGGGGACCCGGGCATGGGACGTGACATGACCCGACCTGGGTCCGGGGTCCCGACCTGACCCGGTGACCTGGAGCCGGTGTCCCCACGTGACCCGCTGACCTGGGTCCGGGGTCCCCACGTGACCCGGTGACCTGGGGCCGGTGTCCCCACGTGACCCGGTCACCTGGGGCCGGTGTCCCCACGTGACCCGGGGTCCTGGTGCCGGGGTGGTCATCGGAACCTGGGAACCAGGCTGGGTACCAGACATGACCAGGTGACCTGGGTCCGGGGTCCCCACGTGACCCGCTGACCTGGGGCCGGGGTCCCCACGTGACCCGGGGTCCTGGGTCCGGGGTCCCCACGTGACCCGCTGACCTGGGGCCGGGGTCCCTACGTGACCCGCTGACCTGGTGCCGGGGTGGTCACCGGAACCTGGGAACCAGGCCGGGTGCGCGACATGACCCCGTGACCCGGGGCCGGGTTAACGACCTGTCCAGGGGACCCGGGCCGGGGACCCGACAGGACCCGGTGATCCTTCGCTGGTGTCCCGATGCAACCCGGGGACCCGGGCCGGGGACCCCACGTGACCCGGGGCCTGGGGCCGGGGATGTCACCCGACACTGGTACCCGGGGCAGCGACCCGATACGACCCGGGGACCTGGGTCCGGGGTCCCGACCTGAGCCGGTGACCTGGGGCCAGGGTAACCACCTGACCCGGGGACCCGGGCCGGGGACCCGGTATGACTCCGTCTCCCGGGGCCGGGGTGGTCACCTGACACTGCTACCCGGGACAGCGACCCGACATGACCCGGTGACCCGGGGCCGGGGTAATGACCTGTCCAGGGGACCTGGGCCGGGGACCCGACAGGACCCGGTGACCTGGTTCCGGGGTGCCGAGCTGACCCGGTGACCTGGGGCTGTGGTGTCGACCGGACTCGGGGACCTGGTCCGGTGTCCCGTCATGACCCGGGGACCTGGGGTCGGGGTGGTCACCAGACCGTTGTGCCCAGGCCGTTGAGCCGACATGACCCTGTGACCCGGGGCCTGGGTAAAAATCCAACCCGGGGACCCGGGCATGGGACGTGACATGACCCGACCTGGGTCCGGGGTCCCGACCTGACCCGGTGACCTGGAGCCGGTGTCCCCACGTGACCCGCTGACCTGGGGCCGGGGTCCCCACGTGACCCGGTGACCTGGGGCCGGTGTCCCCACGTGACCCGGTCACCTGGGGCCGGTGTCCCCACGTGACCCAGGGTCCTGGTGCCGGGGTGGTCATCGGAACCTGGGAACCAGGCTGGGTACCAGACATGACCAGGTGACCTGGGTCCAGGGTCCCCACGTGACCCGCTGACCTGGGGCCGGGGTCCCCACGTGACCCGGGATCCTGGTGCCGGTGTCCCCACGTGACCCGCTGACCTGTGTCCGGGGTCCCCACGTGACCCGGTGACCTGGGGCCGGGGTCCCCACGTGACCCGGTCACCTGGGGCCGGTGTCCCCACGTGACCCGGGGTCCTGGTGCCGGGGTGGTCATCGGAACCTGGGAACCAGGCCAGGTACCCGACACGACCCGGTGACCCGGGGCTGTGGTGTCGACGGACTCGTGGACCTGGGTTCGGGGTCCCGACCTGACGCGGTGACCTGGGGCCGGGGTCCCCACGTGACCCTCTTACCTGGGTCCGGGGTCCCCACGTGACCCGCTGACCTGGGGCCGGTGTCCCCACGTGACCCGGGGTCCTGGTGCCGGGGTGGTCACCGGAACCTGGGAACCAGGCCGGGTGCGCGACATGACCCGGTGACCCGGGGCCGGGTTAACGACCTGTCCAGGGGACCCGGGCCGGGGACCCGACAGGACCCGGTGATCCTTCGCTGGTGTCCCGATGCAACCCGGGGACCCGGGCCGGGGACCCCACGTGACCCGGGGACCTGGGGCCGGGGATGTCACCCGACACTGGTACCCGGGGCAGCGACCCGATACGACCCGGGGACCTGGGTCCGGGGTCCCGACCTGACCCGGTGACCTGGGGCCAGGGTAACCACCTGACCCGGGGACCCGGGCCGGGGACCCGGTATGACTCCGTCTCCCGGGGCCGGGGTGGTCACCTGACACTGCTACCCGGGACAGCGACCCGACATGACCCGGTGACCCGGGGCCGGGGTAACGACCTGTCCAGGGGACCTGGGCCGGGGACCCGACAGGACCCGGTGACCTGGTTCCGGGGTGCCGACCTGACCCGGTGACCTGGGGCTGTGGTGTCGACCGGACTCGGGGACCTGGTCCGGTGTCCCGTCATGACCCGGGGACCTGGGGTCGGGGTGGTCACCAGACCGTTGTACCCAGGCCGTTGACCCGACATGACCCTGTGACCCGGGGCCTGGGTAAAAATCCAACCCGGGGACCCGGGCATGGGACGTGACATGACCCGACCTGGGTCCGGGGTCCCGACCTGACCCGGTGACCTGGAGCCGGTGTCCCCACGTGACCCGCTGACCTGGGTCCGGGGTCCCCACGTGACCCGGTGACCTGGGGCCGGTGTCCCCACGTGACCCGGTCACCTGGGGCCGGTGTCCCCACGTGACCCGGGGTCCTGGTGCCGGGGTGGTCATCGGAACCTGGGAACCAGGCTGGGTACCAGACATGACCAGGTGACCTGGGTCCGGGGTCCCCACGTGACCCGGGGTCCTGGTGCCGGGGTCCCCACGTGACCCGGGGTCCTGGGGCTGGGGTCCCCACGTTACCCGGGGTCCTGGGGCCGGTGTCCCCACGTGACCCGGGGTCCTGGTGCCGGGGTGGTCACCGGAACCTGGGAACCAGGCCGGGTGTGCGACATGACCCGGTGACCCGGGGCCGGATTAACGACCTGTCCAGGGGACCCGGGCCGGGGACCCGACAGGACCCGGTGATCCTTCGCTGGTGTCCCGATGCAACCCGGGGACCCGGGCCGGGGACCCCACGTGACCCGGGGACCTGGGGCCGGGGATGTCACCCGACACTGGTACCCGGGGCAGCGACCCGATACGACCCGGGGACCTGGGTCCGGGGTCCCGACCTGAGCCGGTGACCTGGGGCCAGGGTAACCACCTGACCCGGGGACCCGGGCCGGGGACCCGGTATGACTCCGTCTCCCCGGGCCGGGGTGGTCACCTGACACTGCTACCCGGGACAGCGACCCGACATGACCCGGTGACCCGGGGCCGGGGTAACGACCTGTCCAGGGGACCTGGGCCCGGGACCCGACAGGACCCGGTGACCTGGTTCCGGGGTGCCGACCTGACCCGGTGACCTGGGGCTGTGGTGTCGACCGGACTCGGGGACCTGGTCCGGTGTCCCGTCATGACCCGGGGACCTGGGGTCGGGGTGGTCACCAGACCGTTGTACCCAGGCCGTTGACCCGACATGACCCTGTGACCCGGGGCCTGGGTAAAAATCCAACCCGGGGACCCGGGCATGGGACGTGACATGACCCGACCTGGGTCCGGGGTGCCGACCTGACCCGGTGACCTGGGGCCGGTGTCCCCACGTGACCCGCTGACCTGGGTCCGGGGTCCCCACGTGACCCGGTCAGCTGGGGCCGGTGTCCCCACGTGACCCGGGGTCCTGGTGCCGGGGGGGTCATCGGAACCTGGGAACCAGGCTGGGTACCAGACATGACCAGGTGACCTGGGTCCGGGGTCCCCACGTGACCCGCTGACCTGGGGCCGGGGTCCCCACGTGACCCGGGGTCCTGGTGCCGGGGTGGTCATCGGAACCTGGGAACCAGGCCAGGTACCCGACACAACCCGGTGACCCGGGGCTGTGGTGTCGACGGACTCGTGGACCTGGGTCCGGGGTCCCCACGTGACCCGCTGACCTGGTGCCGGGGTCCCCACGTGACCCGCTGACCTGGGGCCGGGGTCCCCACGTGACCCGGGGTCCTGGTGCCGGGGTGGTCACCGGAACCTGGGAACCAGGCTGGGTACCAGACATGACCAGGTGACCTGGGTCCGGGGTCCCCACGTGACCCGCTGACCTGGGGCCGGGGTCCCCACGTGACCCGGGGTCCTGGTGCCGGGGTCCCCACGTGACCCGCTGACCTGGGGCCGGTGTCCCCACGTGACCCGGGGTCCTGGTGCCAGGGTGGTCACCGGAACCTGGGAACCAGGCCGGGTGCGCGACATGACCCTGTGACCCGGGGCCGGGTTAACGACCTGTCCAGGGGACCCGGGCCGGGGACCCGACAGGACCCGGTGATCCTTCGCTGGTGTCCCGATGCAACCCGGGGACCCGGGCCGGGGACCCCACGTGACCCGGGGACCTGGGGCCGGGGATGTCACCCGACACTGGTACCCGGGGCAGCGACCCGATACGACCCGGGGACCTGGGTCCGGGGTCCCGACCTGACCCGGTGACCTGGGGCCAGGGTAACCACCTGACCCGGGGACCCGGGCCGGGGACCCGGTATGACTCCGTCTCCCGGGGCCGGGGTGGTCACCTGACACTGGTACCCGGGAAAGTGACCCGACATGACCCGGTGACCCGGGGCCGGGGTAACGACCTGTCCAGGGGACCTGGGCCGGGGACCCGACAGGACCCGGTGACCTGGTTCCGGGGTGCCGACCTGACCCGGTGACCTGGGGCTGTGGTGTCGACCGGACTCGGGGACCTGGTCCGGTGTCCCGTCATGACCCGGGGACCTGGGGTCGGGGTGGTCACCAGACCGTTGTACCCAGGCCGTTGACCCGACATGACCCTGTGACCCGGGGCCTGGGTAAAAATCCAACCCGGGGACCTGGGCATGGGACGTGACATGACCCGACCTGGGTCCGGGGTGCCGACCTGACCCGGTGACCTGGGGCCGGTGTCCCCACGTGACCCGCTGACCTGGGTCCGGGGTCCCCACGTGACCCGGGGTCCTGGTGCCGGGGTGGTCATCGGAACCTGGGAACCAGGCTGGGTACCAGACATGACCAGGTGACCTGGGTCCGGGGTCCCCACGTGACCCGCTGACCTGGGTCCGGGGTCCCCACGTGACCCGGGGTCCTGGTGCCGGGGTCCCCACGTGACCCGCTGACCTGGGGCCGGTGTCCCCACGTGACCCGGGGTCCTGGTGCCAGGGTGGTCACCGGAACCTGGGAACCAGGCCGGGTGCGCGACATGACCCGGTGACCCGGGGCCGGGTTAACGACCTGTCCAGGGGACCCGGGCCGGGGACCCGACAGGACCCGGTGATCCTTCGCTGGTGTCCCGATGCAACCCGGGGACCCGGGCCGGGGAACCCACGTGACCCGGGGACCTGGGGCCGGGGATGTCACCCGACACTGGTACCCGGGGCAGCGACCCGATACGACCCGGGGACCTGGGTCCGGGGTCCCGACCTGAGCCGGTGACCTGGGGCCAGGGTAACCACCTGACCCGGGGACCCGGGCCGGGGACCCGGTATGACTCCGTCTCCCGGGGCCGGGGTGGTCACCTGACACTGCTACCCGGGACAGCGACCCGACATGACCCGGTGACCCGGGGCCGGGGTAACGACCTGTCCAGGGGACCTGGGCCGGGGACCCGACAGGACCCGGTGACCTGGTTCCGGGGTGCCGACCTGACCCGGTGACCTGGGGCTGTGGTGTCGACCGGACTCGGGGACCTGGTCCGGTGTCCCGTCATGACCCGGGGACCTGGGGTCGGGGTGGTCACCAGACCGTTGTACCCAGGCCGTTGAGCCGACATGACCCTGTGACCCGGGGCCTGGGTAAAAATCCAACCCGGGGACCCGGGCATGGGACGTGACATGACCCGACCTGGGTCCGGGGTCCCGACCTGACCCGGTGACCTGGGGCCGGTGTCCCCACGTGACCCGATGACCTGGGTCCAGGGTCCACACGTGACCCGGTGACCTGGGGCCGGTGTCCCCACGTGACCCGGTCACCTGGGGCCGGGGTCCCCACGTGACCCGGGGTCCTGGTGCCGGGGTGGTCATCGGAACCTGGGAACCAGGCTGGGTACCAGACATGACCAGGTGACCTGGGTCCGGGGTCCCCACGTGACCCGCTGACCTGGGGCCGGGGTCCCCACGTGACCCGGGGTCCTGGTGCCGGTGTCCCCACGTGACCCGCTGACCTGGGGCCGGTGTCCCCACGTGACCCGGGGTCCTGGTGCTGGGGTGGTCATCGGAACCTGGGAACCAGGCCAGGTACCCGACACGACCCGGTGACCCGGGGCTGTGGTGTCGACGGACTCGTGGACCTGGGTTCGGGGTCCCGACCTGACGCGGTGACCTGGGGCCGGGGTCCACACGTGACCCTCTGACCTGGGGCCGGGGTCCCCACGTGACCCGCTGACCTGGGGCCGGTGTCCCCACGTGACCCGGGGTCCTGGTGCCGGGGTGGTCACCGGAACCTGGGAACCAGGCCAGGTGCGCGACATGACCCGGTGACCGGGGGCCGGGTTGACGACCTGTCCAGGGGACCCGGGCCGGGGACCCGACAGGACCCGGTGATCCTTCGCTGGTGTCCCGATGCAACCCGGGGACCCGGGCCGGGGACCCCACGTGACCCGGGGACCTGGGGCCGGGGATGTCACCCGACACTGGTACCCGGGGCAGCGACCCGATACGACCCGGGGACCTGGGTCCGGGGTCCCGACCTGACCCGGTGACCTGGGGCCAGGGTAACCACCTGACCCGGGGACCCGGGCCGGGGACCCGGTATGACTCCGTCTCCCGGGGCCGGGGTGGTCACCTGACACTGCTACCCGGGACAGCGACCCGACATGACCCGGTGACCCGGGGCCGGGGTAACGACCTGTCCAGGGGACCTGGGCCGGGGACCCGACAGGACCCGGTGACCTGGTTCCGGGGTGCCGACCTGACCCGGTGACCTGGGGCTGTGGTGTCGACCGGACTCGGGGACCTGGTCCGGTGTCCCGTCATGACCCGGGGACCTGGGGTCGGGGTGGTCACCAGACCGTTGTACCCAGGCCGTTGACCCGACATGACCCTGTGACCCGGGGCCTGGGTAAAAATCCAACCCGGGGACCCGGGCATGGGACGTGACATGACCCGACCTGGGTCCGGGGTGCCGACCTGACCCGGTGACCTGGGGCCGGTGTCCCCACGTGACCCGCTGACCTGGGTCCGGGGTCCCCACGTGACCCGGGGTCCTGGTGCCGGGGTGGTCATCGGAACCTGGGAACCAGGCTGGGTACCAGACATGACCAGGTGACCTGGGTCCGGGGTCCCCACGTGACCCGCTGACCTGGGTCCGGGGTCCCCACGTGACCCGGGGTCCTGGTGCCGGGGTCCCCACGTGACCCGCTGACCTGGGGCCGGGGTCCCCACGTGACCCGGGGTCCTGGTGCCAGGGTGGTCACCGGAACCTGGGAACCAGGCCGGGTGCGCGACATGACCCGGTGACCCGGGGCCGGGTTAACGACCTGTCCAGGGGACTCGGGCCGGGGACCCGACAGGACCCGGTGATCCTTCACTGGTGTCCCGATGCAACCCGGGGACCCGGGCCGGGGACCCCACGTGACCCGGGGACCTGGGGCCGGGGATGTCACCCGACACTGGTACCCGGGGCAGCGACCCGATACGACCCGGGGACCTGGGTCCGGGGTCCCGACCTGACCCGGTGACCTGGGGCCGGTGTCCCCACGTGACCCGCTGACCTGGGTCCGGTGTCCCCACGTGACCCGGTCACCTGGGCCCGGTGTCCCCACGTGACCCGGGGTCCTGGTGCCGGGGTGGTCATCGGAACCTGGGAACCAGGCTGGGTACCAGACATGACCAGGTGACCTGGGTCCGTGGTCCCCACGTGACCCGCTGACCTGGGGCCGGTGTCCCCACGTGACCCGGGGTCCTGGTTCCGGGGTCCCCACGTGACCCGCTGACCTGGGGCCGGGGTCCCCACGTGACCCTGGGTCCTGGTGCCGGGGTGGTCACCGGAACCTGGGAACCAGGCCGGGTACCAGACATGACCAGGTGACCTGGGTCCGGGGTCCCCACGTGACCCGCTGACCTGGGGCCGGGGTCCCCACGTGACCCGGGGTCCTGGTGCCGGGGTCCCCACGTGACCCGCTGACCTGGGTCTGGGGTCCCCACGTGACCCGGTGACCTGGGGCCGGTGTCCCCACGTGACCTGGTCACCTGGGGCCGGTGTCCCCACGTGACCCGGGGTCCTGGTGCCGGGGTGGTCATCGGAACCTGGGAACCAGGCTGGGTACCAGACATGACCAGGTGACCTGGGTCCGGTGTCCCCACGTGACCCGCTGACCTGGGGCCGGTGTCCCCACGTGACCCGGTCACCTGGGGCCGGTGTCCCCACGTGACCCGCTGACCTGGGGCCGGTGTCCCCACGTGACCCGCTGACCTGGGGCCGGTGTCCCCACGTGATCCGGTCACCTGGGGCCGGTGTCCCCACGTGACCCGGGGTCCTGGGGCCGGGGTCCCCACGTGACCCGCTGACCTGGGGCCGGGGTCCCCACGTGACCCGGGGTCCTGGGGCCGGGGTCCCCACGTGACCCGCTGACCTGGGTCCGGGGTCCCCACGTGACCCGGGGTCCTGGTGCCGGGGTGGTCACCGGAACCTGGGAACCAGGCTGGGTACCAGACATGACCAGGTGACCTGGGTCCGGGGTCCCCACGTGACCCGCTGACCTGGGGCCGGGGTCCCCACGTGACCCGGGGTCCTGGTGCCGGGGTCCCCACGTGACCCGCTGACCTGGGGCCGGTGTCCCCACGTGACCCGGGGTCCTGGTGCCAGGGTGGTCACCGGAACCTGGGAACCAGGCCGGGTGCGCGACATGACCCTGTGACCCGGGGCCGGGTTAACGACCTGTCCAGGGGACCCGGGCCGGGGACCCGACAGGACCCGGTGATCCTTCGCTGGTGTCCCGATGCAACCCGGGGACCCGGGCCGGGGACCCCACGTGACCCGGAACCTGGGGCCGGGGATGTCACCCGACACTGGTACCCGGGGCAGCGACCCGATACGACCCGGGGACCTGGGTCCGGGGTCCCGACCTGAGCCGGTGACCTGGGGCCAGGGTAACCACCTGACCCGGGGACCCGGGCCGGGGACCCGGTATGACTCCGTCTCCCGGGGCCGGGGTGGTCACCTGACACTGGTACCCGGGAAAGTGACCCGACATGACCCGGTGACCCGGGGCCGGGGTAACGACCTGTCCAGGGGACCTGGGCCGGGGACCCGACAGGACCCGGTGACCTGGTTCCGGGGTGCCGACCTGACCCGGTGACCTGGGGCTGTGGTGTCGACCGGACTCGGGGACCTGGTCCGGTGTCCCGTCATGACCCGGGGACCTGGGGTCGGGGTGGTCACCAGACCGTTGTACCCAGGCCGTTGACCCGACATGACCCTGTGACCCGGGGCCTGGGTAAAAATCCAACCCGGGGACCTGGGCATGGGACGTGACATGACCCGACCTGGGTCCGGGGTGCCGACCTGACCCGGTGACCTGGGGCCGGTGTCCCCACGTGACCCGCTGACCTGGGTCCGGGGTCCCCACGTGACCCGGGGTCCTGGTGCCGGGGTGGTCATCGGAACCTGGGAACCAGGCTGGGTACCAGACATGACCAGGTGACCTGGGTCCGGGGTCCCCACGTGACCCGCTGACCTGGGTCCGGGGTCCCCACGTGACCCGGGGTCCTGGTGCCGGGGTCCCCACGTGACCCGCTGACCTGGGGCCGGTGTCCCCACGTGACCCGGGGTCCTGGTGCCAGGGTGGTCACCGGAACCTGGGAACCAGGCCGGGTGCGCGACATGACCCGGTGACCCGGGGCCGGGTTAACGACCTGTCCAGGGGACCCGGGCCGGGGACCCGACAGGACCCGGTGATCCTTCGCTGGTGTCCCGATGCAACCCGGGGACCTGGGCCGGGGAACCCACGTGACCCGGGGACCTGGGGCCGGGGATGTCACCCGACACTGGTACCCGGGGCAGCGACCCGATACGACCCGGGGACCTGGGTCCGGGGTCCCGACCTGACCCGGTGACCTGGGGCCAGGGTAACCACCTGACCCGGGGACCCGGGCCGGGGACCCGGTATGACTCCGTCTCCCGGGGCCGGGGTGGTCACCTGACACTGCTACCCGGGACAGCGACCCGACATGACCCGGTGACCCGGGGCCGGGGTAACGACCTGTCCAGGGGACCTGGGCCGGGGACCCGACAGGACCCGGTGACCTGGTTCCGGGGTGCCGACCTGACCCGGTGACCTGGGGCTGTGGTGTCGACCGGACTCGGGGACCTGGTCCGGTGTCCCGTCATGACCCGGGGACCTGGGGTCGGGGTGGTCACCAGACCGTTGTACCCAGGCCGTTGAGCCGACATGACCCTGTGACCCGGGGCCTGGGTAAAAATCCAACCCGGGGACCCGGGCATGGGACGTGACATGACCCGACCTGGGTCCGGGGTCCCGACCTGACCCGGTGACCTGGGGCCGGTGTCCCCACGTGACCCGATGACCTGGGTCCAGGGTCCACACGTGACCCGGTGACCTGGGGCCGGTGTCCCCACGTGACCCGGTCACCTGGGGCCGGTGTCCCCACGTGACCCGGGGTCCTGGTGCCGGGGTGGTCATCGGAACCTGGGAACCAGGCTGGGTACCAGACATGACCAGGTGACCTGGGTCCGGGGTCCCCACGTGACCCGCTGACCTGGGGCCGGGGTCCCCACGTGACCCGGGGTCCTGGTGCCGGTGTCCCCACGTGACCCGCTGACCTGGGGCCGGTGTCCCCACGTGACCCAGGGTCCTGGTGCTGGGGTGGTCATCGGAACCTGGGAACCAGGCCAGGTACCCGACACGACCCGGTGACCCGGGGCTGTGGTGTCGACGGACTCGTGGACCTGGGTTCGGGGTCCCGACCTGACGCGGTGACCTGGGGCCGGGGTCCCCACGTGACCCTCTGACCTGGGGCCGGGGTCCCCACGTGACCCGCTGACCTGGGGCCGGGGTCCCCACGTGACCCGGGGTCCTGGTGCCGGGGTGGTCACCGGAACCTGGGAACCAGGCCAGGTGCGCGACATGACCCGGTGACCGGGGGCCGGGTTGACGACCTGTCCAGGGGACCCGGGCCGGGGACCCGACAGGACCCGGTGATCCTTCGCTGGTGTCCCGATGCAACCCGGGGACCCGGGCCGGGGACCCCACGTGACCCGGGGACCTGGGGCCGGGGATGTCACCCGACACTGGTACCCGGGGCAGCGACCCGATACGACCCGGGGACCTGGGTCCGGGGTCCCGACCTGAGCCGGTGACCTGGGGCCAGGGTAACCACCTGACCCGGGGACCCGGGCCGGGGACCCGGTATGACTCCGTCTCCCGGGGCCGGGGTGGTCACCTGACACTGCTACCCGGGACAGCGACCCGACATGACCCGGTGACCCGGGGCCGGGGTAACGACCTGTCCAGGGGACCTGGGCCGGGGACCCGACAGGACCCGGTGACCTGGTTCCGGGGTGCCGACCTGACCCGGTGACCTGGGGCTGTGGTGTCGACCGGACTCGGGGACCTGGTCCGGTGTCCCGTCATGACCCGGGGACCTGGGGTCGGGGTGGTCACCAGACCGTTGTACCCAGGCCGTTGAGCCGACATGACCCTGTGACCCGGGGCCTGGGTAAAAATCCAACCCGGGGACCCGGGCATGGGACGTGACATGACCCGACCTGGGTCCGGGGTGCCGACCTGACCCGGTGACCTGGGGCCGGTGTCCCCACGTGACCCGCTGACCTGGGTCCGGGGTCCCCACGTGACCCGGGGTCCTGGTGCCGGGGTGGTCATCGGAACCTGGGAACCAGGCTGGGTACCAGACATGACCCGGTGACCCGGGGCCGGGTTAACGACCTGTCCAGGGGACTCGGGCCGGGGACCCGACAGGACCCGGTGATCCTTCACTGGTGTCCCGATGCAACCCGGGGACCCGGGCCGGGGACCCCACGTGACCCGGGGACCTGGGGCCGGGGATGTCACCCGACACTGGTACCCGGGGCAGCGACCCGATACGACCCGGGGACCTGGGTCCGGGGTCCCGACCTGACCCGGTGACCTGGGGCCGGTGTCCCCACGTGACCCGCTGACCTGGGTCCGGTGTCCCCACGTGACCCGGTCACCTGGGCCCGGTGTCCCCACGTGACCCGGGGTCCTGGTGCCGGGGTGGTCATCGGAACCTGGGAACCAGGCTGGGTACCAGACATGACCAGGTGACCTGGGTCTGTGGTCCCCACGTGACCCGCTGACCTGGGGCCGGTGTCCCCACGTGACCCGGGGTCCTGGTTCCGGGATCCCCACGTGACCCGCTGACCTGGGGCCGGGGTCCCCACGTGACCCCGGGTCCTGGTGCCGGGGTGGTCACCGGAACCTGGGAACCAGGCCGGGTACCAGACATGACCAGGTGACCTGGGTCCGGGGTCCCCACGTGACCCGCTGACCTGGGGCCGGGGTCCCCACGTGACCCGGGGTCCTGGTGCCGGGGTCCCCAGGTGACCCGCTGACCTGGGTCTGGGGTCCCCACGTGACCCGGTGACCTGGGGCCGGTGTCCCCACGTGACCCGGTCACCTGGGGCCGGTGTCCCCACGTGACCCGGGGTCCTGGTGCCGGGGTGGTCATCGGAACCTGGGAACCAGGCTGGGTACCAGACATGACCAGGTGACCTGGGTCCGGTGTCCCCACGTGACCCGCTGACCTGGGGCCGGTGTCCCCACGTGACCCGGTCACCTGGGGCCGGTGTCCCCACGTGACCCAGGGTCCTGGTGCCGGGGTGGTCATCGGAACCTGGGAACCAGGCTGGGTACCAGACATGACCAGGTGACCTGGGTCCGGGGTCCCCACGTGACCCGCTGACCTGGGGCCGGTGTCCCTACGTGACCCGCTGACCTGGGTCCGGTGTCCCCACGTGACCCAGGGTCCTGGTGCCGGGGTGGTCATCGGAACCTGGGAACCAGGCCAGGTACACGACACGACCCGGTGACCCGGGGCTGTGGTGTCGACGGACTCGTGGACCTGGGTTCGGGGTCCCGACCTGACGCGGTAACCTGGGGCCGGTGTCCCCACGTGACCCTCTGACCTGGGGCCGGGGTCCCCACGTGACCCGCTGACCTGGGGCCGGGGTCCCCACGTGACCCGGGGTCCTGGTGCCGGGGTGGTCACAAGAACCTGGGAACCCGGCCGGGTGCGCGACATGACCCGGTGACCTGGGGCCGGGTTAACGACCTGTCCAGGGGACCCGGGCCGGCGACCCGACAGGACCTGGTGATCCTTCGCTGGTGTCCCGATGCAACCCGGGGACCCGGGCCGGGGACCCCACGTGACCCGGGGACCTGGGGCCGGGGATGTCACCCGACACTGGTACCCGGGGCAGCGACCCGATACGACCCGGGGACCTGGGTCCGGGGTCCCGACCTGACCCGGTGACCTGGAGCCGGTGTCCCCACGTGACCCGCTGACCTGGGTCCGGGGTCCCCACGTGACCCGGTGACCTGGGGCCGGTGTCCCCACGTGACCCGGTCACCTGGGGCCGGGGTCTCCACGTGACCCGGGGTCCTGGTGCCGGGGTGGTCATCGGAACCTGGGAACCAGGCTGGGTACCAGACATGACCAGGTGACCTGGGTCCGGGGTCCCCACGTGACCCGCTGACCTGGGGCCGGGGTCCCCACGTGACCCGGGGTCCTGGTGCCGGTGTCCCCACGTGACCCGGGGTCCTGGTGCCGGGGTGGTCATCGGAACCTGGGAACCAGGCCAGGTACCCGACACGACCCGGTGACCCGGGGCTCTGGTGTCGACGGACTCGTGGACCTGGGTTCGGGGTCCCGACCTGACGCGGTGACCTGGGGCCGGTGTCCCCACGTGACCCTCTGACCTGGGGCCGGGGTCCCCACGTGACCCGCTGACCTGGGGCTGGGGTGGTCACCGGAACCTGGGAACCAGGCCGGGTGCGCGACATGACCCGGTGACCCGGGGCCGGGTTAACGACCTGTCCAGGGGACCCGGGCCGGGGACCCGACAGGACCCGGTGATCCTTCGCTGGTGTCCCGATGCAACCCGGGGACCCGGGCCGGGGACCCCACGTGACCCGGGGACCTGGGGCCGGGGATGTCACCCGACACTGGTACCCGGGGCAGCGACCCGATACGACCCGGGGACCTGGGTCCGGGGTCCCGACCTGACCCGGTGACCTGGGGCCAGGGTAACCACCTGACCCGGGGACCCGGGCCGGGGACCCGGTATGACTCCGTCTCCCGGGGCCGGGGTGGTCACCTGACACTGCTACCCGGGACAGCGACCCGACATGACCCGGTGACCCGGGGCCGGGGTAACGACCTGTCCAGGGGACCTGGGCCGGGGACCCGACAGGACCCGGTGACCTGGTTCCGGGGTGCCGACCTGACCCGGTGACCTGGGGCTGTGGTGTCGACCGGACTCGGGGACCTGGTCCGGTGTCCCGTCATGACCCGGGGACCTGGGGTCGGGGTGGTCACCAGACCGTTGTACCCAGGCCGTTGAGCCGACATGACCCTGTGACCCGGGGCCTGGGTAAAAATCCAACCCGGGGACCCGGGCATGGGACGTGACATGACCCGACCTGGGTCCGGGGTCCCGACCTGACCCAGTGACCTGGGGCCGGTGTCCCCACGTGACCCGCTGACCTGGGTCCGGGGTCCCCACGTGACCCGGTCACCTGGGACCGGTGTCCCCACGTGACCCGGGGTCCTGGTGCCGGGGTGGTCATCGGAACCTGGGAACCAGGCTGGGTACCAGACATGACCAGGTGACCTGGGTCTGGGGTCCCCACGTGACCCGGGGTCCTGGTGCCGGGGTCCCCACATGACCCGCTGACCTGGGGCCGGTGTCCCCACGTGACCCGGGGTCCTGGTGCCGGGGTGGTCACCGGAACCTGGGAACCAGGCCGGGTACCAGACATGACCATGTGACCTGGGTCCGGGGTCCCCACGTGACCCGCTGACCTGGGGCCGGGGTCCCCACGTGACCCGGTGACCTGGGGCCGATATCCCCACGTGACCCGCTGACCTGGGTCCGGCGTCCCCACGTGACCCGGGGTCCTGGTGCCGGGGTGGTCACCGGAACCTGGGAACCAGGCCGGGTGCGCAACATGACCCGGTGACCCGGGGCCGGGTTAACGACCTGTCCAGGGGACCCGGGCCGGGGACCCGACAGGACCCGGTGACCTGGTTCCGGGGTGCCGACCTGACCCGGTGACCTGGGGCTGTGGTGTCGACCGGACTCGGGGACCTGGTCCGGTGTCCCGTCATGACCCGGGGACCTGGGGTCGGGGTGGTCACCAGACCGTTGTACCCAGGCCGTTGAGCCGACATGACCCTGTGACCCGGGGCCTGGGTAAAAATCCAACCCGGGGACCCGGGCATGGGACGTGACATGACCCGACCTGGATCCGGGGTCCCGACCTGACCCGGTGACCTGGAGCCGGTGTCCCCACGTGACCCGCTGACCTGGGGCCGGGGTCCCCACGTGACCCGGTCACCCGGGGCCGGTGTCCCCATGTGACCCGGGGTCCTGGTGCCGGGGTGGTCATCGGAACCTGGGAACCAGGCTGGGTACCAGACATGACCAGGTGACCTGGGTCCGGGGTCCCCACGTGACCCGCTGACCTGGAGCCGGGGTCCCCACGTGACCCGGGGTCCTGGTGCCGGGGTCCCCACGTGACCCGCTGACCTGGGGCCGGGGTCCCCACGTGACCCGGGGTCCTGGTGCCGGGGTGGTCACCGGAACCTGGGAACCCGGCCGGGTGCACGACATGACCCGGTGACCTGGGGCCGGGTTAACGACCTCTCCAGGGGACCCGGGCCGGGGACCCGACAGGACCTAGTGATCCTTCGCTAGTGTCCCGATGCAACCCGGGGACCCGGGCCGGGGACCCCACGTGACCCGGGGACCTGGGGCCGGGGATGTCACCCGACACTGGTACCCGGGGCAGCGACCCGATACGACCCGGGGACCTGGGTCCGGGGTCCTGACCTGACCCGGTGACCTGGAGCCGGTGTCCCCACGTGACCCGCTGACCTGGGTCCGGGGTCCCCACGTGACCCGGTGACCTGGGGCCGGTGTCCCTACGTGACCCGGTCACCTGGGGCCGGGGTCCCCACGTGACCCGGGGTCCTGGTGCCGGGGTGGTCATCGGAACCTGGGAACCAGGCTGGGTACCAGACATGACCAGGTGACCTGGGTCCGGGGTCCCCACGTGACCCGCTGACCTGGGGCCGGGGTCCCCACGTGACCCGGGGTCCTGGTGCCGGTGTCCCCACGTGACCCGGGGTCCTGGTGCCGGGGTGGTCATCGGAACCTGGGAACCAGGCCAGGTACCCGACACGACCCGGTGACCCGGGGCTCTGGTGTCGACGGACTCGTGGACCTGGGTTCGGGGTCCCGACCTGACGCGGTGACCTGGGGCCGGTGTCCCCACGTGACCCTCTGACCTGGGGCCGGGGTCCCCACGTGACCCGCTGACCTGGGGCTGGGGTGGTCACCGGAACCTGGGAACCAGGCCGGGTGCGCGACATGACCCGGTGACCCGGGGCCGGGTTAACGACCTGTCCAGGGGACCCGGGCCGGGGACCCGACAGGACCCGGTGATCCTTCGCTGGTGTCCCGATGCAACCCGGGGACCCGGGCCGGGGACCCCACGTGACCCGGGGACCTGGGGCCGGGGATGTCACCCGACACTGGTACCCGGGGCAGCGACCCGATACGACCCGGGGACCTGGGTCCGGGGTCCCGACCTGACCCGGTGACCTGGGGCCAGGGTAACCACCTGACCCGGGGACCCGGGCCGGGGACCCGGTATGACTCCGTCTCCCGGGGCCGGGGTGGTCACCTGACACTGCTACCCGGGACAGCGACCCGACATGACCCGGTGACCCGGGGCCGGGGTAACGACCTGTCCAGGGGACCTGGGCCGGGGACCCGACAGGACCCGGTGACCTGGTTCCGGGGTGCCGACCTGACCCGGTGACCTGGGGCTGTGGTGTCGACCGGACTCGGGGACCTGGTCCGGTGTCCCGTCATGACCCGGGGACCTGGGGTCGGGGTGGTCACCAGACCGTTGTACCCAGGCCGTTGAGCCGACATGACCCTGTGACCCGGGGCCTGGGTAAAAATCCAACCCGGGGACCCGGGCATGGGACGTGACATGACCCGACCTGGGTCCGGGGTCCCGACCTGACCCAGTGACCTGGGGCCGGTGTCCCCACGTGACCCGCTGACCTGGGTCCGGGGTCCCCACGTGACCCGGTCACCTGGGACCGGTGTCCCCACGTGACCCGGGGTCCTGGTGCCGGGGTGGTCATCGGAACCTGGGAACCAGGCTGGGTACCAGACATGACCAGGTGACCTGGGTCTGGGGTCCCCACGTGACCCGGGGTCCTGGTGCCGGGGTCCCCACATGACCCGCTGACCTGGGGCCGGTGTCCCCACGTGACACGGGGTCCTGGTGCCGGGGTGGTCACCGGAACCTGGGAACCAGGCCGGGTACCAGACATGACCAGGTGACCTGGGTCCGGGGTCCCCACGTGACCCGCTGACCTGGGGCCGGGGTCCCCACGTGACCCGGTGACCTGGGGCCGATATCCCCACGTGACCCGCTGACCTGGGGCCGGTGTCCCCACGTGACACGGGGTCCTGGTGCCGGGGTGGTCACCGGAACCTGGGAACCAGGCCGGGTGCGCAACATGACCCGGTGACCCGGGGCCGGGTTAACGACCTGTCCAGGGGACCCGGGCCGGGGACCCGACAGGACCCGGTGATCCTTCGCTGGTGTCCCGATGCAACCCGGAGACCCGGGCCGGGGACCCCATGTGACCCGGGGACCTGGTGCCGGGGATGTCACCCGACACTGGTACCCGGGGCAGTGACCCGATACGACCCGGGGACCTGGGTCCGGGGTCCCGACCTGACCCGGTGACCTGGGGCCAGGGTAACCACCTGACCCGGGGACCCGGGCCGGGGACCCGGTATGACTCCGTCTCCCGGGGCCGGGGTGGTCACCTGACACTGCTACCCGGGACAGCGACCCGACATGACCCGGTGACCCGGGGCCGGGGTAACGACCTGTCCAGGGGACCTGGGCCGGGGACCCGACAGGACCCGGTGACCTGGTTCCGGGGTGCCGACCTGACCCGGTGACCTGGGGCTGTGGTGTCGACCGGACTCGGGGACCTGGTCCGGTGTCCCGTCATGACCCGGGGACCTGGGGTCGGGGTGGTCACCAGACCCTTGTACCCAGGCCGTTGAGCCGACATGACCCTGTGACCCGGGGCCTGGGTAAAAATCCAACCAGGGGACCCGGGCATGGGACGTGACATGACCCGACCTGGATCCGGGGTCCCAACCTGACCCGGTGACCTGGAGCCGGTGTCCCCACGTGACCCGCTGACCTGGGGCCGGGGTCCCCACGTGACCCGGTCACCCGGGGCCGGTGTCCCCATGTGACCCGGGGTCCTGGTGCCGGGGTGGTCATCGGAACCTGGGAACCAGGCTGGGTACCAGACATGACCAGGTGACCTGGGTCCGGGGTCCCCACGTGACCCGCTGACCTGGGTCCGGGGTCCCCACTTGACCCGCTGACCTGGGGCCGGGGTGGTCACCGGAACCTGGGAACCAGGCCGGGTGCGCGACATGACCCGGTGACCCGGGGCCGGGTTAACGACCTGTCCAGGGGACCCGGGCCGGGGACCCGACAGGACCCGGTGATCCTTCGCTGGTGTCCCGATGCAACCCGGGGACCCGGGCCGGGGACCCCACGTGACCCGGGGACCTGGGGCCGGGGATGTCACCCGACACTGGTACCCGGGGCAGCGACCCGATACGACCCGGGGACCTGGGTCCGGGGTCCCGACCTGAGCCGGTTCTCTGGGGCCAGGGTAACCACCTGACCCGGGGACCCGGGCCGGGGACCCGGTATGACTCCGTCTCCCGGGGCTGGGGTGGTCACCTGACACTGCTACCCGGGACAGCGACCCGACATGACCCGGTGACCCGGGGCCGGGGTAACGACCTGTCCAGGGGACCTGGGCCGGGGACCCGACAGGACCCGGTGACCTGGTTCCGGGGTGCCGACCTGACCCGGTGACCTGGGGCTGTGGTGTCGACCGGACTCGGGGACCTGGTCCGGTGTCCCGTCATGACCCGGGGACCTGGGGTCGGGGTGGTCACCAGACCGTTGTACCCAGGCCGTTGAGCCGACATGACCCTGTGACCCGGGGCCTGGGTAAAAATCCAACCCGGGGACCCGGGCATGGGACGTGACATGACCCGACCTGGGTCCGGGGTCCCGACCTGACCCGGTGACCTGGGGCCGGTGTCCCCACGTAACCCGGTCACCTGGGACCGGTGTCCCCACGTGACCCGGGGTCCTGGTGCCGGGGTGGTCATCGGAACCTGGGAACCAGGCTGGGTACCAGACATGACCAGGTGACCTGGGTCCGGGGTCCCCACGTGACCCGCTGACCTGGGGCCGGGGTCCCCACGTGACCCGGGGTCCTGGTGCCGGGGTGGTCACCGGAACCTGGGAACCAGGCCGGGTGCGCGACATGACCCGGTGACCCGGGGCCGGGTTAACGACCTGTCCAGGGGACCCGGGCCGGGGACCCGACAGGACCCGGTGATCCTTCGCTGGTGTCCCGATGCAACCCGGGGACCCGGGCCGGGGACCCCACGTGACCCGGGGACCTGGGGCCGGGGATGTCACCCGACACTGGTACCCGGGGCAGCGACCCGATACGACCCGGGGACCTGGGTCCGGGGTCCCGACCTGACCCGGTGACCTGGGGCCAGGGTAACCACCTGACCCGGGGATCCGGGCCGGGGACCCGGTATGACTCCGTCTCCCGGGGCCGGGGTGGTCACCTGACACTGGTACCCGGGACAGCGACCCGACATGACCCGGTGACCCGGGGCCGGGGTAACGACCTGTCCAGGGGACCTGGGCCGGGGACCCGACAGGACCCAGTGACCTGGTTCCGGGGTGCCGACCTGACCCGGTGACCTGGGGCTGTGGTGTCGACCGGACTCGGGGACCTGGTCCGGTGTCCCGTCATGACCCGGGGACCTGGGGTCGGGGTGGTCACCAGACCGTTGTACCCAGGCCGTTGAGCCGACATGACCCTGTGACCCGGGGCCTGGGTAAAAATCCAACCCGGGGACCCGGGCATGGGACGTGACATGACCCGACCTGGGTCCGGGGTCCCGACCTGACCCGGTGACCTGGGGCCGGTGTCCCCACGTGACCCGCTGACCTGGGTCCGGGGTCCCCACGTGACCCGGTGACCTGGGGCCGGGGTCCCCACGTGACCCGGTCACCTGGGGCCGGTGTCCCCACGTGACCCGGGGTCCTGGTGCCGGGGTGGTCATCGGAACCTGGGAACCAGGCTGGGTACCAGACATGACCAGGTGACCTGGGTCCGGGGTCCCCACGTGACCCGCTGACCTGGGGCCGGGGTCCCCACGTGACCCGGGGTCCTGGTGCCGGGGTCCCCACGTGACCCGCTGACCTGGGGCCGGGGTCCCTACGTGACCCGCTGACCTGGGGCCGGGGTGGTCACCGGAACCTGGGAACCAGGCCGGGTGCGCGACATGACCCCGTGACCCGGGGCCGGGTTAACGACCTGTCCAGGGGACCCGGGCCGGGGACCCGACAGGACCCGGTGATCCTTCGCTGGTGTCCCGATGCAACCCGGGGACCTGGGCCGGGGACCCCACGTGACCCGGGGCCTGGGGCCGGGGATGTCACCCGACACTGGTACCCGGGGCAGCGACCCGATACGACCCGGGGACCTGGGTCCGGGGTCCCGACCTGAGCCGGTGACCTGGGGCCAGGGTAACCACCTGACCCGGGGACCCGGGCCGGGGACCCGGTATGACTCCGTCTCCCGGGGCCGGGGTGGTCACCTGACACTGGTACCCGGGACAGCGACCCGACATGACCCGGTGACCCGGGGCCGGGGTAATGACCTGTCCAGGGGACCTGGGCCGGGGACCCGACAGGACCCGGTGACCTGGTTCCGGGGTGCCGAGCTGACCCGGTGACCTGGGGCTGTGGTGTCGACCGGACTCGGGGACCTGGTCCGGTGTCCCGTCATGACCCGGGGACCTGGGGTCGGGGTGGTCACCAGACCGTTGTGCCCAGGCCGTTGAGCCGACATGACCCTGTGACCCGGGGCCTGGGTAAAAATCCAACCCGGGGACCCGGGCATGCAACGTGACATGACCCGACCTGGGTCCGGGGTCCCGACCTGACCCGGTGACCTGGAGCCGGTGTTCCCACGTGACCCGCTCACCTGGGGCCGGGGTCCCCACGTGACCCGGTGACCTGGGGCCGGTGTCCCCACGTGACCCGGTCACCTGCGGCCGGTGTCCCCACGTGACCCAGGGTCCTGGTGCCGGGGTGGTCATCGGAACCTGGGAACCAGGCTGGGTACCAGACATGACCAGGTGACCTGGGTCCAGGGTCCCCACGTGACCCGCTGACCTGGGGCCGGGGTCCCCACGTGACCCGGGATCCTGGTGCCGGTGTCCCCACGTGACCCGCTGACCTGGGGCCGGGGTCCCCACGTGACCCGCTGACCTGGGGCCGGGATGGTCACCGGAACCTGGGAACCAGGCCGGGTGCGCGACATGACCCCGTGACCCGGGGCCGGGTTAACGACCTGTCCAGGGGACCCGGGCTGGGGACCCGACAGGACCCGGTGATCCTTCGCTGGTGTCCCGATGCAACCCGGGGACCCGGGCCGGGGACCCGACGTGACCCGGGGACCTGGGGCCGGGGATGTCACCCGACACTGGTACCCGGGGCAGCGACCCGATACGACCCGGGGACCTGGGTCCGGGGTCCCGACCTGACCCGGTGACCTGGGGCCAGGGTAACCACCTGACCCGGGGACCCGGGCTGGGGACCCGGTATGACTCCGTCTCCCGGGGCCGGGGTGGTCACCTGACACTGCTACCAGGGACAGCGACCCGACATGACCCGGAGACCCGGGGCCGGGGTAATGACCTGTCCAGGGGACCTGGGCCGGGGACCCGACAGGACCCGGTGACCTGGTTCCGGGGTGCCGACCTGACCCGGTGACCTGGGGCAGTGGTGTCGACCGGACTCGGGGACCTGGTCCGGTGTCCCGTCATGACCCGGGGACCTGGGGTCGGGGTGGTCACCAGACCCTTGTACCCAGGCCGTTGACCCGACATGACCCTGTGACCCGGGGCCTGGGTAAAAATCCAACCCGGGGACCCGGGCATGGGACGTGACATGACCCGACCTGGGTCCGGGGTCCCGACCTGACCCGGTGACCTGGAGCCGGTGTCCCCACGTGACCCGCTGACCTGGGGCCGGGGTCCCCACGTGACCCGCTGACCTGGGGCCGGTGTCCCCACGTGACCCGGTCACCTGGGGCCGGTGTCCCCACGTGACCCGGGGTCCTGGTGCCGGGGTGGTCATCGGAACCTGGGAACCAGGCTGGGTACCAGACATGACCAGGTGACCTGGGTCCGGGGTCCCCACGTGACCCGGTGACCTGGGGCCGGGGTCCCCACGTGACCCGGTCACCTGGGGCCGGTGTCCCCACGTGACCCGGGGTCCTGGTGCCGGGGTGGTCATCGGAACCTGGGAACCAGGCCAGGTACCCGACACGACCCGGTGACCCGGGGCTGTGGTGTCGACGGACTCGTGGACCTGGGTTCGGGGTCCCGACCTGATGCGGTGACCTGGGGCCGGGGTCCCCACGTGACCCTCTGACCTGGGGCCGGGGTCCCCACTTGACCCGCTGACCTGGGGCCGGTGTCCCCACGTGACCCGGGGTCCTGGTGCCGGGGTGGTCACCGGAACCTGGGAACCAGGCCGTGTGCGCGACATGACCCGGTGACCCGGGGCCGGGTTAACGACCTGTCCAGGGGACCCGGGCCGGGGACCCGACAGGACCCGGTGATCCTTCGCTGGTGTCCCGATGCAACCCGGGGACCCGGGCCGGGGACCCCACGTGACCCGGGGACCTGGGGCCGGGGATGTCACCCGACACTGGTACCCGGGGCAGCGACCCGATACGACCCGGGGACCTGGGTCCGGGGTCCCGACCTGAGCCGGTGACCTGGGGCGAGGGTAACCACCTGACCCGGGGACCCGGGCCGGGGACCCGGTATGACTCCGTCTCCCGGGGCCGGGGTGGTCACCTGACACTGCTACCCGGGACAGCGACCCGACATGACCCGGTGACCCGGGGCCGGGGTAACGACCTGTCCAGGGGACCTGGGCCGGGGACCCGACAGGACCCGGTGACCTGGTTCCGGGGTGCCGACCTGACCCGGTGACCTGGGGCTGTGGTGTCGACCGGACTCGGGGACCTGGTCCGGTGTCCCGTCATGACCCGGGGACCTGGGGTCGGGGTGGTCACCAGACCGTTGTACCCAGGCCGTTGAGCCGACATGACCCTGTGACCCGGGGCCTGGGTAAAAATCCAACCCGGGGACCCGGGCATGGGACGTGACATGACCCGACCTGGGTCCGGGGTCCCGACCTGACCCGGTGACCTGGGGTCGGTGTCCCCACGTGACCCGCTGACCTGGGTCCGGGGTCCCCACGTGACCCGGTGACCTGGGGCCGGTGTCCCCACGTGACCCGGTCACCTGGGGCCGGTGTCCCCACGTGACCCGGGGTCCTGGTGCCGGGGTGGTCATCGGAACCTGGGAACCAGGCTGGGTACCAGACATGACCAGGTGACCTGGGTCCGGGGTCCCCACGTGACCCGCTGACCTGGGGCCGGGGTCCCCACGTGACCCGGGGTCCTGGTGCCGGGGTCCCCACGTGACCCGCTGACCTGGGGCCGGGGTCCCCACGTGACCCGGGGTCCTGGTGCCGGGGTGGTCACCGGAACCTGGGAACCAGGCCGGGTGCGCGACATGACCTGGTGACCCGGGGCCGGGTTAACGACCTGTCCAGGGGACCCGGGCCGGGGACCCGACAGGACCCGGTGATCCTTCGCTGGTGTCCCGATGCAACCCGGGGACCCGGGCCGGGGACCCCACGTGACCCGGGGACCTGGGGCCGGGGATGTCACCCGACACTGGTACCCGGGGCAGCGACCCGATACGACCCGGGGACCTGGGTCCGGGGTCCCGACCTGAGCCGGTGACCTGGGGCCAGGGTAACCACCTGACCCGGGAACCCGGGCTGGGGACCCGGTATGACTCCGTCTCCCGGGGCCGGGGTGGTCACCTGACACTGGTACCAGGGACAGCGACCCGACATGACCCGGAGACCCGGGGCCGGGGTAATAACCTGTCCAGGGGACCTGGGCCGGGGACCCGACAGGACCCGGTGACCTGGTTCCGGGGTGCCGACCTGACCCGGTGACCTGGGGCTGTGGTGTCGACCGGACTCGGGGACCTGGTCCGGTGTCCCGTCATGACCCGGGGACCTGGGGTCGGGGTGGTCACCAGACCCTTGTACCCAGGCCGTTGAGCCGACATGACCCTGTGACCCGGGGCCTGGGTAAAAATCCAACCCGGGGACCCGGGCATGGGACGTGACATGACCCGACCTGGGTCCGGGGTCCCGACCTGACCCGGTGACCTGGAGCCGGTGTCCCCACGTGACCCGCTGACCTGGGGCCGGGGTCCCCACGTGACCCGCTGACCTGGGGTCGGTGTCCCCACGTGACCCGGTCACCTGGGGCCGGTGTCCCCACGTGACCCGGGGTCCTGGTGCCGGGGTGGTCATCGGAACCTGGGAACCAGGCTGGGTACCAGACATGACCAGGTGACCTGGGTCCGGGGTCCCCACGTGACCCGGTGACCTGGGGCCGGTGTCCCCACGTGACCCGGTCACCTGGGGCCGGTGTCCCCACGTGATCCGGGGTCCTGGTGCCGGGGTGGTCATCGGAACCTGGGAACCAGGCCAGGTACCCGACACGACCCGGTGACCCGGGGCTGTGGTGTCGACGGACTCGTGGACCTGGGTTCGGGGTCCCGACATGACGCGGTGACCTGGGGCCGGTGTACCCACGTGACCCTCTGACCTGGGGCCGGGGTCCCCACGTGACCCGCTGACCTGGGGCCGGGGTCCCCACGTGCCCCGGGGTCCTGGTGCCGGGGTGGTCACCGGAACCTGGGAACCAGGCCGGGTGCGCGACATGACCCTGTGACCCGGGGCCGGGTTAACGACCTGTCCAGGGGACCCGGGCCGGGGACCCGACAGGACCCGGTGATCCTTCGCTGGTGTCCCGATGCAACCCGGGGACCCGGGCCGGGGACCCCACGTGACCCGGGGACCTGGGGCCGGGGATGTCACCCGACACTGGTACCCGGGGCAGCGACCCGATACGACCCGGGGACCTGGGTCCGGGGTCCCGACCTGACCCGGTGACCTGGGGCCAGGGTAACCACCTGACCCGGGGACCCGGGCCGGGGACCCGGTATGACTCCGTCTCCCGGGGCCGGGGTGGTCACCTGACACTGCTACCCGGGACAGCGACCCGACATGACCCGGTGACCCGGGGCCGGGGTAACGACCTGTCCAGGGGACCTGGGCCGGGGACCCGACAGGACCCGGTGACCTGGTTCCGGGGTGCCGACCTGACCCGGTGACCTGGGGCTGTGGTGTCGACCGGACTCGGGGACCTGGTCCGGTGTCCCGTCATGACCCGGGGACCTGGGGTCGGGGTGGTCACCAGACCGTTGTACCCAGGCCGTTGAGCCGACATGACCCTGTGACCCGGGGCCTGGGTAAAAATCCAACCCGGGGACCCGGGCATGGGACGTGACATGACCCGGCCTGGGTCCGGGGTCCCGACCTGACCCGGTGACCTGGGGTCGGTGTCCCCACGTGACCCGCTGACCTGGGTCCGGGATCCCCACGTGACCCGCTGACCTGGGGCCGGTGTCCCCACGTGACCCGGTCACCTGGGGCCGGTGTCCCCACGTGACCCGGGGTCCTGGTGCCGGGGTGGTCATCGGAACCTGGGAACCAGGCTGGGTACCAGACATGAACAGGTGACCTGGGTCCGGGGTCCCCACGTGACCCGCTGACCTGGGGCCGGGGTCCCCACGTGACCCGGGGTCCTGGTGCCGGGGTCCCCACGTGACCCGCTGACCTGGGGCCGGTGTCCCCACGTGACCCGGGGTCCTGGTGCCGGGGTGGTCACCGGAACCTTGGAACCAGGCCGGGTGCGCGACATGACCCGGTGACCCGGGGCCGGGTTAACGACCTGTCCAGGGGACCCGGGCCGGGGACCCGACAGGACCCGGTGATCCTTCGCTGGTGTCCCGATGCAACCCGGGGACCCGGGCCGGGGACCCCACGTGACCCGGGGACCTGGGGCCGGGGATGTCACCCGACACTGGTACCCGGGGCAGCGACCCGATACGACCCGGGGACCTGGGTCCGGGGTCCCGACCTGAGCCGGTGACCTGGGGCCAGGGTAACCACCTGACCCGGGAACCCGGGCTGGGGACCCGGTATGACTCCGTCTCCCGGGGCCGGGGTGGTCACCTGACACTGCTACCCGGGACAGCGACCCGACATGACCCGGAGACCCGGGGCCGGGGTAATGACCTGTCCAGGGGACCTGGGCCGGGGACCCGACAGGACCCGGTGACCTGGTTCCGGGGTGCCGACCTGACCCGGTGACCTGGGGCTGTGGTGTCGACCGGACTCGGGGACCTGGTCCGGTGTCCCGTCATGACCCGGGGACCTGGGGTCGGGGTGGTCACCAGACCCTTGTACCCAGGCCGTTGAGCCGACATGACCCTGTGACCCGGGGCCTGGGTAAAAATCCAACCCGGGGACCCGGGCATGGGACATGACATGACCCGACCTGGGTCCGGGGTCCCGACCTGACCCGGTGACCTGGAGCCGGTGTCCCCACGTGACCCGCTGACCTGGGGCCGGGGTCCCCACGTGACCCGCTGACCTGGGGTCGGTGTCCCCACGTGACCCGGTCACCTGGGGCCGGTGTCCCCACGTGACCCGGGGTCCTGGTGCCGGGGTGGTCATCGGAACCTGGGAACCAGGCTGGGTACCAGACATGACCAGGTGACCTGGGTCCGGGGTCCCCACGTGACCCGGTGACCTGGGGCCGGTGTCCCCACGTGACCCGGTCACCTGGGGCCGGTGTCCCCACGTGATCCGGGGTCCTGGTGCCGGGGTGGTCATCGGAACCTGGGAACCAGGCCAGGTACCCGACACGACCCGTTGACCCGGGGCTGTGGTGTCGACGGACTCGTGGACCTGGGTTCGGGGTCCCGACCTGACGCGGTGACCTGGGGCCGGTGTACCCACGTGACCCTCTGACCTGGGGCCGGGGTCCCCACGTGACCCGGTGACCTGGGGCCGGGGTCCCCACGTGCCCCGGGGTCCTGGTGCCGGCGTGGTCACCGGAACCTGGGAACCAGGCCGGGTGCGCGACATGACCCGGTGACCCGGGGCCGGGTTAACGACCTGTCCAGGGGACCCGGGCCGGGGACCCGACAGGACCCGGTGATCCTTCGCTGGTGTCCCGATGCAACCCGGGGACCCGGGCCGGGGACCCCACGTGACCCGGGGACCTGGGGCCGGGGATGTCACCCGACACTGGTACCCGGGGCAGCGACCCGATACGACCCGGGGACCTGGGTCTGGGGTCCCGACCTGACCCGGTGACCTGGGGCCAGGGTAACCACCTGACCCGGGGACCCGGGCCGGGGACCCGGTATGACTCCGTCTCCCGGGGCCGGGGTGGTCACCTGACACTGGTACCCGGGACAGCGACCCGACATGACCCGGTGACCCGGGGCCGGGGTAACGACCTGTCCAGGGGACCTGGGCCGGGGACCCGACAGGACCCGGTGACCTGGTTCCGGGGTGCCGACCTGACCCGGTGACCTGGGGCTGTGGTGTCGACCGGACTCGGGGACCTGGTCCGGTGTCCCGTCATGACCCGGGGACCTGGGGTCGGGGTGGTCACCAGACCGTTGTACCCAGGCCGTTGAGCCGACATGACCCTGTGACCCGGGGCCTGGGTAAAAATCCAACCCGGGGACCCGGGCATGGGACGTGACATGACCCGGCCTGGGTCCGGGGTCCCGACCTGACCCGGTGACCTGGGGTCGGTGTCCCCACGTGACCCGCTGACCTGGGTCCGGGATCCCCACGTGACCCGCTGACCTGGGGCCGGTGTCCCCACGTGACCCGGTCACCTGGGGCCGGTGTCCCCACGTGACCCGGGGTCCTGGTGCCGGGGTGGTCATCGGAACCTGGGAACCAGGCTGGGTACCAGACATGAACAGGTGACCTGGGTCCGGGGTCCCCACGTGACCCGCTGACCTGGGGCCGGGGTCCCCACGTGACCCGGGGTCCTGGTGCCGGGGTCCCCACGTGACCCGCTGACCTGGGTCCGGTGTCCCCACGTGACCCGGGGTCCTGGTGCCGGGGTGGTCACCGGAACCTTGGAACCAGGCCGGGTGCGCGACATGACCCGGTGACCCGGGGCCGGGTTAACGACCTGTCCAGGGGACCCGGGCCGGGGACCCGACAGGACCCGGTGATCCTTCGCTGGTGTCCCGATGCAACCCGGGGACCCGGGCCGGGGACCCCACGTGACCTGGGGACCTGGGGCCGGGGATGTCACCCGACATTGGTACCCGGGGCAGCGACCCGATACGACCCGGGGACCTGGGTCCGGGGTCCTGACCTGACCCGGTGACCTGGGGCCAGGGTAACCACCTGACCCGGGGACCCGGGCCGGGGACCCGGTATGACTCCGTCTCCCGGGGCCGGGGTGGTCACCTGACACTGCTACCCGGGACAGCGACCCGACATGACCCGGTGACCCGGGGCCGGGGTAACGACCTGTCCAGGGGACCTGGGGTCGGGGTGTCGACCGGACCCGGTGACCTGGTTCCGGGGTGCCGACCTGACCCGGTGACCTTGGGCTGTGGTGTCGACCGGACTCGGGGACCTGGTCCGGTGTCCCGTCATGACCCGGGGACCTGGGGTCGGGGTGGTCACCAGACCGTTGTACCCAGGCCGTTGAGCCGACATGACCCTGTGACCCGGGGCCTGGGTAAAAATCCAACCCGGGGACCCGGGCATGGGACGTGACATGACCCGACCTGGGTCCGGGGTCCCGACCTGACGCGGTGACCTGGGGCCGGTGTCCCCACGTGACCCGCTGACCTGGGTCCGGGGTCCCCACGTGACCCGGTGACCTGGGGCCGGTGTCCCCACGTGACCCGGTCACCTGGGGCCGGTGTCCCCACGTGACCCGGGGTCCTGGTGCCGGGGTGGTCATCGGAACCTGGGAACCAGGCTGGGTACCAGACATGACCAGGTGACCTGGGTCCGGGGTCCCCACGTGACCCGCTGACCTGGGGCCGGTGTCCCCATGTGACCCGGGGTCCTGGTGCCGGGGTGGTCATCGGAACCTGGGAACCAGGCTGGGTACCAGACATGACCAGGTGACCTGGGTCCGGGGTCCCCACGTGACCCGCTGACCTGGGGCCGGGGTCCCCACGTGACCCGGGTTCCTGGTGCCGGGGTCCCCACGTGACCCGCTGACCTGGGTCCGGGGTTCCCACGTGACCCGCTGACCTGGGGCCGGTGTCCCCACGTGACCCGGTCACCTGGGCCCGGTGTCCCCACGTGACCCAGGGTCCTGGTGCCGGGGTGGTCATCGGAACCTGGGAACCAGGCTGGGTACCAGACATGACCAGGTGACCTGGGTCCGGGGTCCCCACGTGACCCGCTGACCTGGGGCCGGGGTCCCCACGTGACCCGGGGTCCTGGTGTCGGGGTCCCCACCTGACCCGCTGACCTGGGGCCGGTGTCCCCACGTGACCCGGGGTCCTGGTGCCGGGGTGGTCACCGGAACCTGGGAACCAGGCCGGGTGCGCGACATGACCCGGTGACCCGGGGCCGGGTTAACGACCTGTCCAGGGGACCCGGGCCGGGGACCCGACAGGACCCGGTGATCCTTCGCTGGTGTCCCGATGCAACCTGGGGACCCGGGCCGGGGACCCCACGTGACCCGGGGACCTGGGGCCGGGGATGTCACCCGACACTGGTACCCGGGGCAGCGACCCGATACGACCCGGGGACCTGGGTCCGGGGTCCCGACCTGACCCGGTGACCTGGGGCCAGGGTAACCACCTGACCCGGGGACCCGGGCCGGGGACCCGGTATGACTCCGTCTCCCGGGGCCGGGGTGGTCACCTGACACTGCTACCCGGGACAGCGACCCGACATGACCCGGTGACCCGGGGCCGGGGTAACGACCTGTCCAGGGGACCTGGGCCGGGGACCCGACAGGACCCGGTGACCTGGTTCCGGGGTGCCGACCTGACCCGGTGACCTGGGGCTGTGGTGTCGACCGGACTCGGGGACCTGGTCCGGTGTCCCGTCATGACCCGGGGACCTGGGGTCGGGGTGGTCACCAGACCGTTGTACCCAGGCCGTTGAGCCGACATGACCCTGTGACCCGGGGCCTGGGTAAAAATCCAACCCGGGGACCCGGGCATGGGACGTGACATGACCCGACCTGGGTCCGGGGTGAAGACCTGACCCGGTGACCTGGGGCCGGTGTCCCCACGTGACCCGCTGACCTGGGGCCGGGGTCCCCACGTGACCCGGTGACCTGGGGCCGGTGTCCCCACGTGACCCGGTCACCTGGGGCCGGGGTCCCCACGTGACCCGGGGTCCTGGTGCCGGGGTGGTCATCGGAACCTGGGAACCAGGCTGGGTACCAGACATGACCAGGTGACCTGGGTCCGGGGTCCCCACGTGACCCGCTGACCTGGGGCCGGGGTCCCCACGTGACCCGGGGTCCTGGTGCCGGGGTCCCCACGTGACCCGCTGACCTGGGGCCGGGGTCCCCACGTGACCCGGGGTCCTGGTGCCGGGGTGGTCACCGGAACCTGGGAACCAGGCCGGGTGCGCGACATGACCCGGTGACCCGGGGCCGGGTTAACGACCTGTCCAGGGGACCCGGGCCGGGGACCCGACAGGACCCGGTGATCCTTCGCTGGTGTCCCGATGCAACCCGGGGACCCGGGCCGGGGACCCCACGTGACCCGGGGACCTGGGGCCGGGGATGTCACCCGACACTGGTACCCGGGGCAGCGACCCGATACGACCCGGGGACCTGGGTCCGGGGTCCTGACCTGACCCGGTGACCTGGGGCCAGGGTAACCACCTGACCCGGGGACCCGGGCCGGGGACCCGGTATGACTCCGTCTCCCGGGGCCGGGGTGGTCACCTGACACTGGTACCCGGGACAGCGACCCGACATGACCCGGTGACCCGGGGCCGGGGTAACGACCTGTCCAGGGGACCTGGGCCGGGGACCCGACAGGACCCGGTGACCTGGTTCCGGGGTGCCGACCTGACCCGGTGACCTGGGGCTGTGGTGTCGACCGGACTCGGGGACCTGGTCCGGTGTCCCGTCATGACCCGGGGACCTGGGGTCGGGGTGGTCACCAGACCGTTGTACCCAGGCCGTTGACCCGACATGACCCTGTGACCCGGGGCCTGGGTAAAAATCCAACCCGGGGACCCGGGCATGGGACGTGACATGACCCGACCTGGGTCCGGGGTCCCGACCTGACGCGGTGACCTGGGGCCGGTGTCCCCACGTGACCCGCTGACCTGGGTCCGGGGTCCCCACGTGACCCGGTGACCTGGGGCCGGTGTCCCCACGTGACCCGGTCACCTGGGGCCGGTGTCCCCACGTGACCCGGGGTCCTGGTGCCGGGGTGGTCATCGGAACCTGGGAACCAGGCTGGGTACCAGACATGACCAGGTGACCTGGGTCCGGGGTCCCCACGTGACCCGGGATCCTGGTGCCGGGGTCCCCACGTGACCCGCTGACCTGGGGCCGGGGTCCCCACGTGACCCGGGGTCCTGGTGCCGGGGTGGTCACCGGAACCTGGGAACCAGGCCGGGTGCGCGACATGACCCGGTGACCCGGGGCCGGGTTAACGACCTGTCCAGGGGACCCGGGCCGGGGACCCGACAGGACCCGGTGATCCTTCGCTGGTGTCCCGATGCAACCCGGGGACCCGGGCCGGGGACCCCACGTGACCCGGGGACCTGGGGCCGGGGATGTCACCCGACACTGGTACCCGGGGCAGCGACCCGATACGACCCGGGGACCTGGGTCCGGGGTCCTGACCTGACCCGGTGACCTGGGGCCAGGGTAACCACCTGACCCGGGGACCCGGGCCGGGGACCCGGTATGACTCCGTCTCCCGGGGCCGGGGTGGTCACCTGACACTGGTACCCGGGACAGCGACCCGACATGACCCGGTGACCCGGGGCCGGGGTAACGACCTGTCCAGGGGACCTGGGCCGGGGACCCGACAGGACCCGGTGACCTGGTTCCGGGGTGCCGACCTGACCCGGTGACCTGGGGCTGTGGTGTCGACCGGACTCGGGGACCTGGTCCGGTGTCCCGTCATGACCCGGGGACCTGGGGTCGGGGTGGTCACCAGACCGTTGTACCCAGGCCGTTGACCCGACATGACCCTGTGACCCGGGGCCTGGGTAAAAATCCAACCCGGGGACCCGGGCATGGGACGTGACATGACCCGACCTGGGTCCGGGGTGCCGACCTGACCCGGTGACCTGGGGCCGGTGTCCCCACGTGACCCGCTGACCTGGGTCCGGGGTCCCCACGTGACCCGGTGACCTGGGGCCGGTGTCCCCACGTGACCCGGTCACCTGGTGCCGGTGTCCCCACGTGACCCGGGGTCCTGGTGCCGGGGTGGTCATCGGACCCTGGGAACCAGGCTGGGTACCAGACATGACCAGGTGACCTGGGTCTGGGGTCCCCACGTGACCCGCTGACCTGGGGCCGGGGTCCCCACGTGACCCGGGATCCTGGTGCCGGGGTACCCACGTGACCCGCTGACCTGGGGCCGGTGTCTCCACGTAACCCGGGGTCCTGGTGCCGGGGTGGTCACCGGAACCTGGGAACCAGGCCGGGTGCACGACATGACCCGGTGACCCGGGGCCGGGTTAACGACCTGTCCAGGGGACCCGGGCCGGGGACCCGACAGGACCCGGTGATCCTTCGCTGGTGTCCCGATGCAACCCGGGGACCCGGGCCGGGGACCCCACGTGACCCGGGGACCTGGGGCCGGGGATGTCACCCGACACTGGTACCCGGGGCAGCGACCCGATACGACCCGGGGACCTGGGTCCGGGGTCCTGACCTGACCCGGTGACCTGGGGCCAGGGTAACCACCTGACCCAGGGACCCGGGCCGGGGACCCGGTATGACTCTGTCTCCCGGGGCCGGGGTGGTCACCTGACACTGCTATCCGGGACAGCGACCCGACATGACCCGGTGACCCGGGGCCGGGGTAACGACCTGTCCAGGGGACCTGGGCCGGGGACCCGACAGGACCCGGTGACCTGGTTCCCGGGTGCCGACCTGACCCGGTGACCTGGGGCTGTGGTGTCGACCGGACTCGGGGACCTGGTCCGGTGTCCCGTCATGACCCGGGGACCTGGGGTCGGGGTGGTCACCAGACCGTTGTACCCAGGCCGTTGACCCGACATGACCCTGTGACCCGGGGCCTGGGTAAAAATCCAACCCGGGGACCCGGGCATGGGACGTGACATGACCCGACCTGGGTCCGGGGTCCCGACCTGACCCGGTGACCTGGGGCCGGTGTCCCCACGTGACCCGCTGACCTGGGTCCGGTGTCCCCACGTGACCCGGTCACCTGGGGCCGGTGTCCCCACGTGACCCGGGGTCCTGGTGCCGGGGTGGTCATCGGAACCTGGGAACCAGGCTGGGTACCAGACATGACCAGGTGACCTGGGTCCGGGGTCCCCACGTGACCCGCTGACCTGGGGCCGGGGTCCCCACGTGACCCGGGGTCCTGGTGCCGGGGTCCCCACGTGACCCGCTGATCTGGGTCCGGGGTCCCCACGTGACCCGCTGACCTGGGGCCGGTGTCCCCACGTGACCCGGTCACCTGGGGCCGGTGTCCCCACGTGACCCGGGGTCCTGGTGCCGGGGTGGTCATCGGAACCTGGGAACCAGGCTGGGTACCAGACATGACCAGGTGACCTGGGTCCGGGGTCCCCACGTGACCCGCTGACCTGGGGCCGGGGTCCCTACGTGACCCGGGGTCCTGGTGTCGGGGTCCCCACGTGACCCGCTGACCTGGGGCCGGGGTCCCCACGTGACCCGGGGTCCTGGTGCCGGGGTCCCCACGTGACCCGCTGACCTGGGGCCGGGGTCCCCACGTGACCCGGTGACCTGGGGCCGGTGTCCCCACGTGACCCGGTCACCTGGGGCCGGTGTCCCCACGTGACCCGGGGTCCTGGTGCCGGGGTGGTCATCGGAACCTGGGAACCAGGCTGGGTACCAGACATGACCAGGTGACCTGGGTCCGGGGTCCCCACGTGACCCGCTGACCTGGGGCCGGGGTCCCCACGTGACCCGAGGTCCTGGTGCCGGGGTGGTCACCGGAACCTGGGAACCAGGCCAGGTGCGCGACATGACCCGGTGACCCGGGGCCGGGTTAACGACCTGTCCAGGGGACCCGGGCCGGGGACCCGACAGGACCCGGTGATCCTTCGCTGGTGTCCCGATGCAACCCGGCGACCCGGGCCGGGGACCCCACGTGACCCAGGGACCTGGGGCCGGGGATGTCACCCGACACTGGTACCCGGGGCAGCGACCCGATACGACCCGGGGACCTGGGTCCGGGGTCCCGACCTGACCCGGTGACCTGGGGCCAGGGTAACCACCTGACCCGGGGACCCGGGCCGGGGACCCGACAGGACCCGGTGACCTGGTTCCGGGGTGCCGACCTGACCCGGTGACCTGGGGCTGTGGTGTCGACCGGACTCGGGGACCTGGTCCGGTGTCCCGTCATGACCCGGGGACCTGGGGTCGGGGTGGTCACCAGACCGTTGTACCCAGGCCGTTGACCCGACATGACCCTGTGACCCAGGGCCTGGGTAAAAATCCAACCCGGGGACCCGGGCATGGGACGTGACATGACCCGACCTGGGTCCGGGATTCCGACGTGACCCGGTGACCTGGGGCCGGGGTCCCCACGTGACCCGATGACCTGGGTCCGGGGTCCCCACGTGACCCGGTGACCTGGGGCCAGTGTCCCCACGTGACCCGGTGACCTGGGGCCGGTGTCCCCACGTGACCCGGGGTCCTGGTGCCGGGGTGGTCATCGGAACCTGGGAACCAGGCTGGGTACCAGAGATGACCAGGTGACCTGGGTCCGGGGTCCCCACGTGACCCGCTGACCTGGGGCCGGGGTCCCCACGTGACCTGGGGTCCTGGTGCCGGGGTGGTCATCGGAACCTGGGAACCAGGCCAGGTACCCTAAACGACCCGGTGACTCGGGGCTGTGGTGTCGACGGACTCGTGGACCTGTGTTTGGGGTCCCGACCTGATGCGGTGACCTGGAGCCGGGGTCCCCACGTGACCCGGGGTCCTGGTGCCGGGGTCCCCACGTGACCCGCTGACCTGGGGCCGGTGTCCCCACGTGACCCGGGGTCCTGGTGCCGGGGTGGTCACCGGAACCTGGGAACCAGGCCGGGTGCGCGACATGACCCCGTGACCCGGGGCCGGGTTAACGACCTGTCCAGGGGACCCGGGCCGGGGACCCGACAGGACCCGGTGATCCTTCGCTGGTGTCCCGATGCAACCCGGGGACCCGGGCCGGGGACCCCACGTGACCCGGGGACCTGGGGCCGGGGATGTCACCCGACACTGGTACCCGGGGCAGCGACCCGATACGACCCGGGGACCTGGGTCCGGGGTCCTGACCTGACCCGGTGACCTGGGGCCAGGGTAATCACCTGACCCGGGGACCCGGGCCGGGGACCCGGTATGACTCCGTCTCCCGGGGCCGGGGTGGTCACCTGACACTGGTACCCGGGACAGCGACCCGACATGACCCGGTGACCCGGGGCCGGGGTAACGACCTGTCCAGGGGACCTGGGCCGGGGACCCGACAGGACCCGGTGACCTGGTTCCGGGGTGCCGACCTGACCCGGTGACCTGGGGCTGTGGTGTCGACCGGACTCGGGGACTTGGTCCGGTGTCCCGTCATGACCCGGGGACCTGGGGTCGGGGTGGTCACCAGACCGTTGTACCCAGGCCGTTGACCCGACATGACCCTGTGACCCGGGGCCTGGGTAAAAATCCAACCAGGGGACCCGGGCATGGGACGTGACATGACCCGACCTGGGTCCGGGGTCCCGACCTGACCCGGTGACCTGGGGCCGGTGTCCCCACGTGACCCGCTGTCCTGGGTCCGGGGTCCCCACGTGACCCGGTGACCTGGGGCCGGTGTCCCCACGTGACCCGGTCACCTGGGGCCGGTGTCCCCACGTGACCCGGGGTCCTGGTGCCGGGGTGGTCATCGGAACCTGGGAACCAGGCTGGGTACCAGACATGACCAGGTGACCTGGGTCTGGGGTCCCCACGTGACCCGCTGACCTGGGGCCGGGGTCCCCACGTGACCCGGGATCCTGGTGCCGGGGTACCCACGTGACCCGCTGACCTGGGGCCGGTGTCTCCACGTGACCCGGGGTCCTGGTGCCGGGGTGGTCACCGGAACCTGGGAACCAGGCCGGGTGCGCGACATGACCCGGTGACCCGGGGCCGGGTTAACGACCTGTCCAGGGGACCCGGGCCGGGGACCCGACAGGACCCGGTGATCCTTCGCTGGTGTCCCGATGCAACCCGGGGACCCGGGCCGGGGACCCCACGTGACCCGGGGACCTGGGGCCGGGGATGTCACCCGACACTGGTACCCGGGGCAGCGACCCGATACGACCCGGGGACCTGGGTCCGGGGTCCTGACCTGACCCGGTGACCTGGGGCCAGGGTAACCACCTGACCCGGGGACCCGGGCCGGGGACCCGGTATGACTCTGTCTCCCGGGGCCGGGGTGGTCACCTGACACTGCTATCCGGGACAGCGACCCGACATGACCCGGTGACCCGGGGCCGGGGTAACGACCTGTCCAGGGGACCTGGGCCGGGGACCCGACAGGACCCGGTGACCTGGTTCCCGGGTGCCGACCTGACCCGGTGACCTGGGGCTGTGGTGTCGACCGGACTCGGGGACCTGGTCCGGTGTCCCGTCATGACCCGGGGACCTGGGGTCGGGGTGGTCACCAGACCGTTGTACCCAGGCCGTTGACCCGACATGACCCTGTGACCCGGGGCCTGGGTAAAAATCCAACCCGGGGACCCGGGCATGGGACGTGACATGACCCGACCTGGGTCCGGGGTCCCGACCTGACCCGCTGACCTGGGTCCGGTGTCCCCACGTGACCCGGTCACCTGGGGCCGGTGTCCCCACGTGACCCGGGGTCCTGGTGCCGGGGTGGTCATCGGAACCTGGGAACCAGGCTGGGTACCAGACATGACCAGGTGACCTGGGTCCGGGGTCCCCACGTGACCCGCTGACCTGGGGCCGGGGTCCCCACGTGACCCGGGGTCCTGGTGCCGGGGTCCCCACGTGACCCGCTGATCTGGGTCCGGGGTCCCCACGTGACCCGCTGACCTGGGGCCGGTGTCCCCACGTGACCCGCTGACCTGGGGCCGGTGTCTCCACGTAACCCGGGGTCCTGGTGCCGGGGTGGTCATCGGAACCTGGGAACCAGGCTGGGTACCAGACATGACCAGGTGACCTGGGTCCGGGGTCCCCACGTGACCCGCTGACCTGGGGCCGGGGTCCCTACGTGACCCGGGGTCCTGGTGTCGGGGTCCCCACGTGACCCGCTGACCTGGGGCCGGGGTCCCCACGTGACCCGGGGTCCTGGTGCCGGGGTCCCCACGTGACCCGCTGACCTGGGGCCGGGGTCCCCACGTGACCCGCTGACCTGGGGCCGGTGTCCCCACGTGACCCGGTCACCTGGGGCCGGTGTCCCCACGTGACCCGGGGTCCTGGTGCCGGGGTGGTCATCGGAACCTGGGAACCAGGCTGGGTACCAGACATGACCAGGTGACCTGGGTCCGGGGTCCCCACGTGACCCGCTGACCTGGGGCCGGGGTCCCCACGTGACCCGAGGTCCTGGTGCCGGGGTGGTCACCGGAACCTGGGAACCAGGCCAGGTGCGCGACATGACCCGGTGACCCGGGGCCGGGTTAACGACCTGTCCAGGGGACCCGGGCCGGGGACCCGACAGGACCCGGTGATCCTTCGCTGGTGTCCCGATGCAACCCGGCGACCCGGGCCGGGGACCCCACGTGACCCAGGGACCTGGGGCCGGGGATGTCACCCGACACTGGTACCCGGGGCAGCGACCCGATACGACCCGGGGACCTGGGTCCGGGGTCCCGACCTGACCCAGTGACCTGGGGCCAGGGTAACCACCTGACCCGGGGACCCGGGCCGGGGACCCGGTATGACTCCGTCTCCCGGGGCCGGGGTGGTCACCTGACACTGCTACCCGGGACAGCGACCCGACATGACCCGGTGACCCGGGGCCGGGGTAACGACCTGTCCAGGGGACCTGGGCCGGGGACCCGACAGGACCCGGTGACCTGGTTCCGGGGTGCCGACCTGACCCGGTGACCTGGGGCTGTGGTGTCGACCGGACTCGGGGACCTGGTCCGGTGTCCCGTCATGACCCGGGGACCTGGGGTCGGGGTGGTCACCAGACCGTTGTACCCAGGCCGTTGACCCGACATGACCCTGTGACCCAGGGCCTGGGTAAAAATCCAACCCGGGGACCCGGGCATGGGACGTGACATGACCCGACCTGGGTCCGGGATGCCGACGTGACCCGGTGACCTGGGGCCGGGGTCCCCACGTGACCCGATGACCTGGGTCCGGGGTCCCCACGTGACCCGGTGACCTGGGGCCAGTGTCCCCACGTGACCCGGTGACCTGGGGCCGGTGTCCCCACGTGACCCGGGGTCCTGGTGCCGGGGTGGTCATCGGAACCTGGGAACCAGGCTGGGTACCAGAGATGACCAGGTGACCTGGGTCCGGGGTCCCCACGTGACCCGCTGACCTGGGGCCGGGGTCCCCACGTGACCTGGGGTCCTGGTGCCGGGGTGGTCATCGGAACCTGGGAACCAGGCCAGGTACCCGAAACGACCCGGTGACTCGGGGCTGTGGTGTCGACGGACTCGTGGACCTGTGTTCGCGGTCCCGACCTGATGCGGTGACCTGGAGCCGGGGTCCCCACGTGACCCGGGGTCCTGGTGCCGGGGTCCCCACCTGACCCGCTGACCTGGGGCCGGTGTCCCCACGTGACCCGGGGTCCTGGTGCCGGGGTGGTCACCGGAACCTGGGAACCAGGCCGGGTGCGCGACATGACCCCGTGACCCGGGGCCGGGTTAACGACCTGTCCAGGGGACCCGGGCCGGGGACCCGACAGGACCCGGTGATCCTTCGCTGGTGTCCCGATGCAACCCGGGGACCCGGGCCGGGGACCCCACGTGACCCGGGGACCTGGGGCCGGGGATGTCACCCGACACTGGTACCCGGGGCAGTGACCCGATACGACCCGGGGACCTGGGTCCGGGGTCCTGACCTGACCCGGTGACCTGGGGCCAGGGTAACCACCTGACCCGGGGACCCGGGCCGGGGACCCGGTATGACTCCGTCTCCCGGGGCCGGGGTGGTCACCTGACACTGGTACCCGGGACAGCGACCCGACATGACCCGGTGACCCGGGGCCGGGGTAACGACCTGTCCAGGGGACCTGGGCCGGGGACCCGACAGGACCCGGTGACCTGGTTCCGGGGTGCCGACCTGACCCGGTGACCTGGGGCTGTGGTGTCGACCGGACTCGGGGACCTGGTCCGGTGTCCCGTCATGACCCGGGGACCTGGGGTCGGGGTGGTCACCAGACCGTTGTACCCAGGCCGTTGACCCGACATGACCCTGTGACCCGGGGCCTGGGTAAAAATCCAACCCGGGGACCCGGGCATGGGACGTGACATGACCCGACCTGGGTCCGGGGTCCCGACCTGACCCGGTGACCTGGGGCCGGTGTCCCCACGTGACCCGCTGACCTGGGGCCGGGGTCCCCACGTGACCCGGTGACCTGGGGCCGGTGTCCCCACGTGACCCGGTCACCTGGGGCCGGTGTCCCCACGTGACCCGGGGTCCTGGTGCCGGGGTGGTCATCGGAACCTGGGAACCAGGCTGGGTACCAGACATGACCAGGTGACCTGGGTCTGGGGTCCCCACGTGACCCGCTGACCTGGGGCCGGGGTCCCCACGTGACCCGGGATCCTGGGTCCGGGGTCCCCACGTGACCCGCTGACCTGGGGCCGGTGTCTCCACGTGACCTGGGGTCCTGGTGACGGGGTGGTCACCGGAACCTGGGAACCAGGCCGGGTGCGCGACATGACCCGGTGACCCGGGGCCGGGTTAACGACCTGTCCAGGGGACCCGGGCCGGGGACCCGACAGGACCCGGTGATCCTTCGCTGGTGTCCCGATGCAACCCGGGGACCCGGGCCGGGGACCCCACGTGACCCGGGGACCTGGGGCCGGGGATGTCACCCGACACTGGTACCCGGGGCAGCGACCCGATACGACCCGGGGACCTGGGTCCGGGGTCCTGACCTGACCCGGTGACCTGGGGCCAGGGTAACCACCTGACCCGGGGACCCGGGCCGGGGACCCGGTATGACTCTGTCTCCCGGGGCCGGGGTGGTCACCTGACACTGCTATCCGGGACAGCGACCCGACATGACCCGGTGACCCGGGGCCGGGGTAACGACCTGTCCAGGGGACCTGGGCCGGGGACCCGACAGGACCCGGTGACCTGGTTCCGGGGTGCCGACCTGACCCGGTGACCTGGGGCTGTGGTGTCGACCGGACTCGGGGACCTGGTCCGGTGTCCCGTCATGACCCGGGGACCTGGGGTCGGGGTGGTCACCAGACCGTTGTACCCAGGCCGTTGAGCCGACATGACCCTGTGACCCGGGGCCTGGGTAAAAATCCAACCCGGGGACCCGGGCATGGGACGTGACATGACCCGACCTGGGTCCGGGGTGCCGACCTGACCCGGTGACCTGGGGCCGGTGTCCCCACGTGACCCGCTGACCTGGGTCCGGTGTCCCCACGTGACCCGGTCACCTGGGGCCGGTGTCCCCACGTGACCCGGGGTCCTGGTGCCGGGGTGGTCATCGGAACCTGGGAACCAGGCTGGGTACCAGACATGACCAGGTGACCTGGGTCCGGGGTCCCCACGTGACCCGCTGACCTGGGGCCGGGGTCCCCACGTGACCCAGGGTCCTGGTGCCGGGGTCCCCACGTGACCCGCTGATCTGGGTCCGGGGTCCCCACGTGACCCGCTGACCTGGGGCCGGTGTCCCCACGTGACCCGGTCACCTGGGGCCGGTGTCCCCACGTGACCCGGGGTCCTGGTGCCGGGGTGGTCATCGGAACCTGGGAACCAGGCTGGGTACCAGACATGACCAGGTGACCTGGGTCCGGGGTCCCCACGTGACCCGCTGACCTGGGGCCGGGGTCCCTACGTGACCCGGGGTCCTGGTGTCGGGGTCCCCACGTGACCCGCTGACCTGGGGCCGGGGTCCCCACGTGACCCGGGGTCCTGGTGCCGGGGTCCCCACGTGACCCGCTGACCTGGGGCCGGGGTCCCCACGTGACCCGGGGTCCTGGTGCCGGGGTCCCCACGTGACCCGCTGACCTGGGGCCGGGGTCCCCACGTGACCCGGTGACCTGGGGCCGGTGTCCCCACGTGACCCGGTCACCTGGGTCCAGTGTCCCCACGTGACCCGGGGTCCTGGTGCCGGGGTCCCCACGTGACCCGCTGACCTGGGTCCGGGGTCCCCACGTGACCCGCTGACCTGGGGCCGGGGTCCCCACGTGACCCGAGGTCCTGGTGCCGGGGTGGTCACCGGAACCTGGGAACCAGGCCAGGTGCGCGACATGACCCGGTGACCCGGGGCCGGGTTAACGACCTGTCCAGGGGACCCGGGCCGGGGACCCGACAGGACCCGGTGATCCTTCGCTGGTGTCCCGATGCAACCCGGCGACCCGGGCCGGGGACCCCACGTGACCCAGGGACCTGGGGCCGGGGATGTCACCCGACACTGGTACCCGGGGCAGCGACCCGATACGACCCGGGGACCTGGGTCCGGGGTCCCGACCTGACCCAGTGACCTGGGGCCAGGGTAACCACCTGACCCGGGGACCCGGGCCGGGGACCCGGTATGACTCCGTCTCCCGGGGCCGGGGTGGTCACCTGACACTGCTACCCGGGACAGCGACCCGACATGACCCGGTGACCCGGGGCCGGGGTAACGACCTGTCCAGGGGACCTGGGCCGGGGACCCGACAGGACCCGGTGACCTGGTTCCGGGGTGCCGACCTGACCCGGTGACCTGGGGCTGTGGTGTCGACCGGACTCGGGGACCTGGTCCGGTGTCCCGTCATGACCCGGGGACCTGGGGTCGGGGTGGTCACCAGACCGTTGTACCCAGGCCGTTGACCCGACATGACCCTGTGACCCAGGGCCTGGGTAAAAATCCAACCCGGGGACCCGGGCATGGGACGTGACATGACCCGACCTTGGTCCGGGATGCCGACGTGACCCGGTGACCTGGGGCCGGGGTCCCCACGTGACCCGCTGACCTGGGTCCGGGGTCCCCACGTGACCCGGTGACCTGGGGCCAGTGTCCCCACGTGACCCGGTGACCTGGGGCCGGTGTCCCCACGTGACCCGGGGTCCTGGTGCCGGGGTGGTCATCGGAACCTGGGAACCAGGCTGGGTACCAGAGATGACCAGGTGACCTGGATCCGGGGTCCCCACGTGACCCGCTGACCTGGGGCCGGGGTCCCCACGTGACCTGGGGTCCTGGTGCCGGGGTGGTCATCGGAACCTGGGAACCAGGCCAGGTACCCGAAACGACCCGGTGACTCGGGGCTGTGGTGTCGACGGACTCGTGGACCTGTGTTCGGGGTCCCGACCTGATGCGGTGACCTGGAGCCAGGGTCCCCACGTGACCCGGGGTCCTGGTGCCGGGGTCCCCACGTGACCCGCTGACCTGGGGCCGGTGTCCCCACGTGACCCGGGGTCCTGGTGCCGGGGTGGTCACCGGAACCTGGGAACCAGGCCGGGTGCGCGACATGACCCGGTGACCCGGGGCCGGGTTAACGACCTGTCCAGGGGACCCGGGCCGGGGACCCGACAGGACCCGCTGATCCTTCGCTGGTGTCCCGATGCAACCCGGGGACCCGGGCCGGGGACCCCACGTGACCCGGGGACCTGGGGCCGGGGATGTCACCCGACACTGGTACCCGGGGCAGCGACCCGATACGACCCGGGGACCTGGGTCCGGGGTCCTGACCTGACCCGGTGACCTGGGGCCAGGGTAACCACCTGACCCGGGGACCCGGGCCGGGGACCCGGTATGACTCCGTCTCCCGGGGCCGGGGTGGTCACCTGACACTGCTACCCGGGACAGCGACCCGACATGACCCGGTGACCCGGGGCCGGGGTAACGACCTGTCCAGGGGACCTGGGCCGGGGACCCGACAGGACCCGGTGACCTGGTTCCGGGGTGCCGACCTGACCCGGTGACCTGGGGCTGTGGTGTCGACCGGACTCGGGGACCTGGTCCGGTGTCCCGTCATGACCCGGGGACCTGGGGTCGGGGTGGTCACCAGACCGTTGTACCCAGGCCGTTGACCCGACATGACCCTGTGACCCGGGGCCTGGGTAAAAATCCAACCCGGGGACCCGGGCATGGGACGTGACATGACCCGACCTGGGTCCGGGGACCTGACCTGACCCGGTGACCTGGGGCCGGTGTCCCCACGTGACCCGCTGACCTGGGTCCGGGGTCCCCACGTGACCCGGTGACCTGGGGCCGGTGTCCCCACGTGACCCGGTCACCTGGGGCCGGTGTCCCCACGTGACCCGGGGTCCTGGTGCCGGGGTGGTCATCGGAACCTGGGAACCAGGCTGGGTACCAGACATGACCAGGTGACCTGGGTCTGGGGTCCCCACGTGACCCGCTGACCTGGGGCCGGGGTCCCCACGTGACCCGGGATCCTGGTGCCGGGGTACCCACGTGACCCGCTGACCTGGGGCCGGTGTCTCCACGTGACCCGGGGTCCTGGTGCCGGGGTGGTCACCGGAACCTGGGAACCAGGCCGGGTGCGCGACATGACCCAGTGACCCGGGGCCGGGTTAACGACCTGTCCAGGGGACCCGGGCCGGGGACCCGACAGGACCCGGTGATCCTTCGCTGGTGTCCCGATGCAACCCGGGGACCCGGGCCGGGGACCCCACGTGACCCGGGGACCTGGGGCCGGGGATGTCACCCGACACTGGTACCCGGGGCAGCGACCCGATACGACCCGGGGACCTGGGTCCGGGGTCCTGACCTGACCCGGTGACCTGGGGCCAGGGTAACCACCTGACCCGGGGACCCGGGCCGGGGACCCGGTATGACTCTGTCTCCCGGGGCCGGGGTGGTCACCTGACACTGCTACCCGGGACAGCGACCCGACATGACCCGGTGACCCGGGGCCGGGGTAACGACCTGTCCAGGGGACCTGGGCCGGGGACCCGACAGGACCCGGTGACCTGGTTCAGGGGTGCCGACCTGACCCGGTGACCTGGGGCTGTGGTGTCGACCGGACTCGGGGACCTGGTCCGGTGTCCCGTCATGACCCGGGGACCTGGGGTCGGGGTGGTCACCAGACCGTTGTACCCAGGCCGTTGAGCCGACATGACCCTGTGACCCGGGGCCTGGGTAAAAATCCAACCCGGGGACCCGGGCATGGGACGTGACATGACCCGACCTGGGTCCGGGGTCCCGACCTGACCCGGTGACCTGGGGCCGGTGTCCCCACGTGACCCGCTGACCTGGGTCCGGGGTCCCCACGTGACCCGGTGACCTGGGGCCGGTGTCCCCACGTGACCCGGTCACCTGGGGCCGGTGTCCCCACGTGACCCGGGGTCCTGGTGCCGGGGTGGTCATCGGAACCTGGGAACCAGGCTGGGTACCAGACATGACCAGGTGACCTGGGTCTGGGGTCCCCACGTGACCCGCTGACCTGGGGCCGGGGTCCCCACGTGACCCGGGATCCTGGTGCCGGGGTACCCACGTGACCCGCTGACCTGGGGCCGGTGTCTCCACGTGACCCGGGGTCCTGGTGCCGGGGTGGTCACCGGAACCTGGGAACCAGGCCGGGTGCGCGACATGACCCGGTGACCCGGGGCCGGGTTAACGACCTGTCCAGGGGACCCGGGCCGGGGACCCGACAGGACCCGCTGATCCTTCGCTGGTGTCCCGATGCAACCCGGGGACCCGGGCCAGGGACCCCACGTGACCCGGGGACCTGGGGCCGGGGATGTCACCCGACACTGGTACCCGGGGCAGCGACCCGATACGACCCGGGGACCTGGGTCCGGGGTCCTGACCTGACCCGGTGACCTGGGGCCAGGGTAACCACCTGACCCGGGGACCCGGGCCGGGGACCCGGTATGACTCTGTCTCCCGGGGCCGGGGTGGTCACCTGACACTGCTATCCGGGACACCGACCCGACATGACCCGGTGACCCGGGGCCGGGGTAACGACATGTCCAGGGGACCTGGGCCGGGGACCCGACAGGACCCGGTGACCTGGTTCCGGGGTGCCGACCTGACCCGGTGACCTGGGGCTGTGGTGTCGACCGGACTCGGGGACCTGGTCCGGTGTCCCGTCATGACCCGGGGACCTGGGGTCGGGGTGGTCACCAGACCGTTGTACCCAGGCCGTTGACCCGACATGACCCTGTGACCCGGGGCCTGGGTAAAAATCCAACCCGGGGACCCGGGCATGGGACGTGACATGACCCGACCTGGGTCCGGGGTCCCGACCTGACCCGGTGACCTGGGGCCGGTGTCCCCACGTGACCCGCTGACCTGGGTCCGGTGTCCCCACGTGACCCGGTCACCTGGGGCCGGTGTCCCCACGTGACCCGGGGTCCTGGTGCCGGGGTGGTCATCGGAACCTGGGAACCAGGCTGGGTACCAGACATGACCAGGTGACCTGGGTCCGGGGTCCCCACGTGACCCGGTGACCTGGGGCCGGTGTCCCCACGTGACCCGGTCACCTGGGGCCGGTGTCCCCACGTGACCCGGGGTCCTGGTGCCGGGGTGGTCATCGGAACCTGGGAACCAGGCTGGGTACCAGACATGACCAGGTGACCTGGGTCTGGGGTCCCCACGTGACCCGCTGACCTGGGGCCGGGGTCCCCACGTGACCCGGGATCCTGGTGCCGGGGTACCCACGTGACCCGCTGACCTGGGGCCGGTGTCTCCACGTGACCCGGGGTCCTGGTGCCGGGGTGGTCACCGGAACCTGGGAACCAGGCCGGGTGCGCGACATGACCCAGTGACCCGGGGCCGGGTTAACGACCTGTCCAGGGGACCCGGGCCGGGGACCCGACAGGACCCGGTGATCCTTCGCTGGTGTCCCGATGCAACCCGGGGACCCGGGCCGGGGACCCCACGTGACCCGGGGACCTGGGGCCGGGGATGTCACCCGACACTGGTACCCGGGGCAGCGACCCGATACGACCCGGGGACCTGGGTCCGGGGTCCTGACCTGACCCGGTGACCTGGGGCCAGGGTAACCACCTGACCCGGGGACCCGGGCCGGGGACCCGGTATGACTCTGTCTCCCGGGGCCGGGGTGGTCACCTGACACTGCTATCCGGGACAGCGACCCGACATGACCCGGTGACCCGGGGCCGGGGTAACGACCTGTCCAGGGGACCTGGGCCGGGGACCCGACAGGACCCGGTGACCTGGTTCCGGGGTGCCGACCTGACCCGGTGACCTGGGGCTGTGGTGTCGACCGGACTCGGGGACCTGGTCCGGTGTCCCGTCATGACCCGGGGACCTGGGGTCGGGGTGGTCACCAGACCGTTGTACCCAGGCCGTTGACCCGACATGACCCTGTGACCCGTGGCCTGGGTAAAAATCCAACCCGGGGACCCGGGCATGGGACGTGACATGACCCGACCTGGGTCCGGGGTCCCGACCTGACCCGGTGACCTGGGGCCGGTGTCCCCACGTGACCCGCTGACCTGGGTCCGGTGTCCCCACGTGACCCGGTGACCTGGGGCCGGTGTCCCCACGTGACCCTGTCACCTGGGGCCGGTGTCCCCACGTGACCCGGGGTCCTGGTGCCGGGGTGGTCATCGGAACCTGGGAACCAGGCTGGGTACCAGACATGACCAGGTGACCTGGGTCTGGGGTCCCCACGTGACCCGCTGACCTGGGGCCGGGGTCCCCACGTGACCCGGGATCCTGGTGCCGGGGTACCCACGTGACCCGCTGACCTGGGGCCGGTGTCTCCACGTGACCCGGGGTCCTGGTGCCGGGGTGGTCACCGGAACCTGGGAACCAGGCCGGGTGCGCGACATGACCCGGTGACCCGGGGCCGGGTTAACGACCTGTCCAGGGGACCCGGGCCGGGGACCCGACAGGACCCGCTGATCCTTCGCTGGTGTCCCGATGCAACCCGGGGACCCGGGCCGGGGACCCCACGTGACCCGGGGACCTGGGGCCGGGGATGTCACCCGACACTGGCACCCGGGGCAGCGACCCAATACGACCCGGGGACCTGGGTCCGGGGTCCTGACCTGACCCGGTGACCTGGGGCCAGGGTAACCACCTGACCCGGGGACCCGGGCCGGGGACCCGGTATGACTCTGTCTCCCGGGGCCGGGGTGGTCACCTGACACTGCTATCCGGGACAGCGACCCGACATGACCCGGTGACCCGGGGCCGGGGTAACGACCTGTCCAGGGGACCTGGGCCGGGGACCCGACAGGACCCGGTGACCTGGTTCCGGGGTGCCGACCTGACCCGGTGACCTGGGGCTGTGGTGTCGACCGGACTCGGGGACCTGGTCCGGTGTCCCGTCATGACCCGGGGACCTGGGGTCGGGGTGGTCACCAGACCGTTGTACCCAGGCCGTTGACCCGACATGACCCTGTGACCCGGGGCCTGGGTAAAAATCCAACCCGGGGACCCGGGCATGGGACGTGACATGACCCGACCTGGGTCCGGGGTGCCGACCTGACCCGGTGACCTGGGGCCGGTGTCCCCACGTGACCCGCTGACCTGGGTCCGGGGTCCCCACGTGACCCGGTGACCTGGGGCCGGTGTCCCCACGTGACCCGGGGTCCTGGTGCCGGGGTGGTCATCGGAACCTGGGAACCAGGCTGGGTACCAGACATGACCAGGTGACCTGGGTCCGGGGTCCCCACGTGACCCGCTGACCTGGGGCCGGGGTCCCCACGTGACCCGGGTTCCTGGTGCCGGGGTGGTCATCGGAACCTGGGAACCAGGCCAGGTACCCGAAATGACCCCGTGACTCGGGGCTGTGGTGTCGACGGACTCGTGGACCTGTGTTCGGGGTCCCGACCTGATGCGGTGACCTGGAGCCGGGGTCCCCACGTGACCCGCTGACCTGGTGCCGGGGTCCCCACGTGACCCGCTGACCTGGGGCCGGGGTCCCCACGTGACCCGGGGTCCTGGTGCCGGGGTGGTCATCGGAACCTGGGAACCAGGCTGGGTACCAGACATGACCAGGTGACCTTGGTCCGGGGTCCCCACGTGACCCGCTGACCTGGGGCCGGGGTCCCCACGTGACCCGGGGTCCTGGGGCCGGGGTCCCCACGTGACCCGCTGACCTGGGGCCGGTGTCCCCACGTGACCCCGGGTCCTGGTGCCGGGGTGGTCACCGGAACCTGGGAACCAGGCCGGGTGCGCGACATGACCCGGTGTCCCGGGGCCGGGTTAACGACCTGTCCAGGGGACCTGGGCCGGGGACCCGACAGGACCCGGTGATCCTTCGCTGGTGTCCCGATGCAACCCGGGGACCCGGGCCGGGGACCCCACGTGACCCGGGGACCTGGGGCCGGGGATGTCACCCGACACTGGTACCCGGGGCAGCGACCCGATACGACCCGGGGACCTGGGTCCGGGGTCCCGACCTGACCCGGTGACCTGGGGCCAGGGTAACCACCTGACCCGGGGACCCGGGCCGGGGACCCGGTATGACTCCGTCTCCCGGGGCCGGGGTGGTCACCTGACACTGCTACCCGGGACAGCGACCCGACATGACCCGGTGACCCGGGGCCGGGGTAACGACCTGTCCAGGGGACCTGGGCCGGGGACCCGACAGGACCCGGTGACCTGGTTCCGGGGTGCCGACCTGACCCGGTGACCTGGGGCTGTGGTGTCGACCGGACTCGGGGACCTGGTCCGGTGTCCCGTCATGACCCGGGGACCTGGGGTCGGGGTGGTCACCAGACCGTTGTACCCAGGCCGTTGACCCGACATGACCCTGTGACCCGGGGCCTGGGTAAAAATCCAACCCGGGGACCCGGGCATGGGACGTGACATGACCCGACCTGGGTCCGGGGTCCTGACCTGACCCGGTGACCTGGGGCCGGTGTCCCCACGTGACCCGCTGACCTGGGGCCGGTGTCCCCACGTGACCCGGGGTCCTGGTGCCGGGGTGGTCATCGGAACCTGGGAACCAGGCTGGGTACCAGACATGACCAGGTGACCTGGGTCCGGGGTCCCCACGTGACCCGCTGACCTGGGGCCGGGGTCCCCATGTGACCCGGGGTCCTGGTGCCGGGGTCCCCACGTGACCCGCTGACCTGGGGCCGGGGTCCCCACGTGACCCGCTGACCTGGGGCCGGTGTCCCCACGTGACCGGGTCACCTGGGCCCGGTGTCCCCACGTGACCCGGGGTCCTGGTGCCGGGGTGGTCATCGGAACCTGGGAACCAGGCTGGGTACCAGACATGACCAGGTGACCTGGGTCCGGGGTCCCCACGTGACCCGCTGACCTGGGTCCGGGGTCCCCACGTGACCCGGGGTCCTGGTGCCGGGGTCCCCACGTGACCCGCTGACCTGGGTCCGGGGTCCCCACGTGACCCGGTGACCTGGGGCCGGTGTCCCCACGTGACCCGGGGTCCTGGTGCCGGGGTCGTCATCGGAACCTGGGAACCAGGCTGGGTACCAGACATGACCAGGTGACCTGGGTCCGGGGTCCCCACGTGACCCGCTGACCTGGGGCCGGGGTCCCCACGTGACCCGGCGTCCTGGTGCCGGGGTCCCCACGTGACCCGCTGACCTGGGGCCGGGGTCCCCACGTGACCCGGTGACCTGGGGCTGGTGTCCCCACGTGACCCGGTCACCTGGGCCCGGTGTCCCCACGTGACCCTGGGTCCTGGTGCCGGGGTGGTCTTCGGAACCTGGGAACCAGGCTGGGTACCAGACATGACCAGGTGACCTGGGTCTGGGGTCCCCACGTGACCCGCTGACCTGGGGCCGGGGTCCCCACGTGACCCGGGGTCCTGGTGCCGGGGTCCCCACGTGACCCGCTGACCTGGGGCCGGTGTCCCCACGTGACCCGGGGTCCTGGGGCCGGGGTGGTCACCGGAACCTGGGAACCAGGCCGGGTGCGCGACATGACCCGGTGACCCGGGGACGGGTTAACGACCTGTCCAGGGGACCCGGGCCGGGGACCTGACAGGACCCGGTGATCCTTCGCTGGTGTCCCGATGCAACCCGGAGACCCGGGCCGGGGACCCCATGTGACCCGGGGACCTGGGACCGGGGTCCCGACCTGACCCGGTGACCTGGGGCCAGGGTAACCACCTGACCCGGGGACCCGGGCCGGGGACCCGGTATGACTCCGTCTCCCGGGGCCGGGGTGGTCACCTGACACTGCTACCCGGGACAGCGACCCGACATGACCCGGTGACCCGGGGCCGGGGTAACGACCTGTCCAGGGGACCTGGGCCGGGGACCCGACAGGACCCGGTGACCTGGTTCCGGGGTGCCGACCTGACCCGGTGACCTGGGGCTGTGGTGTCGACCGGACTCGGGGACCTGGTCCGGTGTCCCGTCATGACCCGGGGACCTGGGGTCGGGGTGGTCACCAGACCGTTGTACCCAGGCCGTTGACCCGACATGACCCTGTGACCCGGGGCCTGGGTAAAAATCCAACCCGGGGACCCGGGCATGGGACGTGACATGACCCGACCTGGGTCCGGGGTGCCAGCCTGACCCGGTGACCTGGGGCCGGTGTCCCCACGTGACCCGCTGACCTGGGTCCGGGGTCCCCACGTGACCCGGGGTCCTGGTGCCGGGGTGGTCATCGGAAGCTGGGAACCAGGCTGGGTACCAGACATGACCAGGTGACCTGGGTCCGGGGTCCCCATGTGACCCGCTGACCTGGGTCCGGGGTCCCCACGTGACCCGGCGTCCTGGTGCCGGGGTCCCCACGTGACCCGCTGACATGGGTCCGGGGTCCCCACGTGACCCGGTGACCTGGGGCTGGTGTCCCCACGTGATCCGGTCACCTGGGCCCGGTGTCCCCACGTGACCCTGGGTCCTGGTGCCGGGGTGGTCTTCGGAACCTGGGAACCAGGCTGGGTACCAGACATGACCAGGTGACCTGGGTCCGGGGTCCCCACGTGACCCGCTGACCTGGGGCCGGGGTCCCCACGTGACCCGGGGTCCTGGTGCCGGGGTCCCCACGTGACCCGCTGACCTGGGGCCGGGGTCCCCACGTGACCCGGGGTCCTGGTGCCGGGGTACCCACGTGACCCGCTGACCTGGGGCCCGTGTCCCCACGTGACCCGGGGTCCTGGTGCCGGGGTGGTCACTGGAACCTGGGAACCAGGCCAGGTGCGCGACATGACCCGGTGACCCGGGGCCTGGTTAACGACCTGTCCAGGGGACCCGGGCCGGAGACCCGACAGGACCCGGTGATCCTTCGCTGGTGTCCCGATGCAACCCGGGGACCCGGGCCGGGGACCCCACGTGACCCGGGGACCTGGGGCCGGGGTCCCGACCTGACCCGGGGACCTGGGGCCAGGGTAACCACCTGACCCGGGGACCCGGGCCAGGGACCCGGTATGACTCCGTCTCCCGGGGCCGGGGTGGTCACCTGACACTGCTACCCGGGACAGCGACCCGACATGACCCGGTGACCCGGGGCCGGGGTAACGACCTGTCCAGGGGACCTGGGCCGGGGACCCGACAGGACCCGGTGACCTGGTTCCGGGGTGCCGACCTGACCCGGTGACCTGGGGCTGTGGTGTCGACCGGACTCGGGGACCTGGTCCGGTGTCCCGTCATGACCCGGGGACCTGGGGTCGGGGTGGTCACCAGACCGTTGTACCCAGGCCGTTGACCCGACATGACCCTGTGACCCGGGGCCTGGGTAAAAATCCAACCCGGGGACCCGGGCATGGGACGTGACATGACCCGACCTGGGTCCGGGGTCCCGACCTGACCCGGTGACCTGGGGCCGGTGTCCCCACGTGACCCGCTGACCTGGGGCCGGTGTCCCCACGTGACCCGGTCACCTGGGGCCGGTGTCCCCACGTGACCCGGGGTCCTGGTGCCGGGGTGGTCATCGGAACCTGGGAACCAGGCTGGGTACCAGACATGACCAGGTGACCTGGGTCCGGGGTCCCCACGTGACCCGCTGACCTGGGGCCGGGGTCCCCACGTGACCCGGGGTCCTGGTGCCGGGGTCCCCACGTGACCCGCTGATCTGGGTCCGGGGTCCCCACGTGACCCGCTGACCTGGGGCCGGTGTCCCCACGTGACCCGGTCACCTGGGGCCGGTGTCCCCACGTGACCCGGGGTCCTGGTGCCGGGGTGGTCATCGGAACCTGGGAACCAGGCTGGGTACCAGACATGACCAGGTGACCTGGGTCCGGGGTCCCCACGTGACCCGCTGACCTGGGGCCGGGGTCCCTACGTGACCCGGGGTCCTGGTGTCGGGGTCCCCACGTGACCCGCTGACCTGGGGCCGGGGTCCCCATGTGACCCGGGGTCCTGGTGCCGGGGTCCCCACGTGACCCGCTGACCTGGGGCCGGGGTCCCCACGTGACCCGGTGACCTGGGGCCGGTGTCCCCACGTGACCCGGTCACCTGGGGCCGGTGTCCCCACGTGACCCGGGGTCCTGGTGCCGGGGTGGTCATCGGAACCTGGGAACCAGGCTGGGTACCAGACATGACCAGGTGACCTGGGTCCGGGGTCCCCACGTGACCCGCTGACCTGGGGCCGGGGTCCCCATGTGACCCGAGGTCCTGGTGCCGGGGTGGTCACCGGAACCTGGGAACCAGGCCAGGTGCGCGACATGACCCGGTGACCCGGGGCCGGGTTAACGACCTGTCCAGGGGACCCGGGCCGGGGACCCGACAGGACCCGGTGATCCTTCGCTGGTGTCCCGATGCAACCCGGCGACCCGGGCCGGGGACCCCACGTGACCCAGGGACCTGGGGCCGGGGATGTCACCCGACACTGGTACCCGGGGCAGCGACCCGATACGACCCGGGGACCTGGGTCCGGGGTCCCGACCTGACCCGGTGACCTGGGGCCAGGGTAACCACCTGACCCGGGGACCCGGGCCGGGGACCCGGTATGACTCCGTCTCCCGGGGCCGGGGTGGTCACCTGACACTGCTACCCGGGACAGCGACCCGACATGACCCGGTGACCCGGGGCCGGGGTAACGACCTGTCCAGGGGACCTGGGCCGGGGACCCGACAGGACCCGGTGACCTGGTTCCGGGGTGCCGACCTGACCCGGTGACCTGGGGCTGTGGTGTCGACCGGACTCGGGGACCTGGTCCGGTGTCCCGTCATGACCCGGGGACCTGGGGTCGGGGTGGTCACCAGACCGTTGTACCCAGGCCGTTGACCCGACATGACCCTGTGACCCGGGGCCTGGGTAAAAATCCAACCCGGGGACCCGGGCATGGGACGTGACATGACCCGACCTGGGTCCGGGGTCCTGACCTGACCCGGTGACCTGGGGCCGGTGTCCCCACGTGACCCGCTGACCTGGGGCCGGTGTCCCCACGTGACCCGGGGTCCTGGTGCCGGGGTGGTCATCGGAACCTGGGAACCAGGCTGGGTACCAGACATGACCAGGTGACCTGGGTCCGGGGTCCCCACGTGACCCGCTGACCTGGGGCCGGGGTCCCCACGTGATCCGGGGTCCTGGTGCCGGGTTCCCCACGTGACCCGCTGACCTGGGGCCGGGGTCCCCACGTGACCCGCTGACCTGGGGCCGGTGTCCCCACGTGACCGGGTCACCTGGGCCCGGTGTCCCCACGTGACCCGGGGTCCTGGTGCCGGGGTGGTCATCGGAACCTGGGAACCAGGCTGGGTACCAGACATGACCAGGTGACCTGGGTCCGGGGTCCCCACGTGACCCGCTGACCTGGGTCCGGGGTCCCCACGTGACCCGGGGTCCTGGTGCCGGGGTCCCCACGTGACCCGCTGACCTGGGTCCGGGGTCCCCACGTGACCCGGTGACCTGGGGCCGGTGTCCCCACGTGACCCGGGGTCCTGGTGCCGGGGTCGTCATCGGAACCTGGGAACCAGGCTGGGTACCAGACATGACCAGGTGACCTGGGTCCGGGGTCCCCATGTGACCCGCTGACCTGGGGCCGGGGTCCCCACGTGACCCGGCGTCCTGGTGCCGGGGTCCCCACGTGACCCGCTGACCTGGGGCCGGGGTCCCCACGTGACCCGGTGACCTGGGGCTGGTGTCCCCACGTGACCCGGTCACCTGGGCCCGGTGTCCCCACGTGACCCTGGGTCCTGGTGCCGGGGTGGTCTTCGGAACCTGGGAACCAGGCTGGGTACCAGACATGACCAGGTGACCTGGGTCTGGGGTCCCCACGTGACCCGCTGACCTGGGGCCGGGGTCCCCACGTGACCCGGGGTCCTGGTGCCGGGGTCCCCACGTGACCCGCTGACCTGGGGCCGGTGTCCCCACGTGACCCGGGGTCCTGGGGCCGGGGTGGTCACCGGAACCTGGGAACCAGGCCGGGTGCGCGACATGACCCGGTGACCCGGGGACGGGTTAACGACCTGTCCAGGGGACCCGGGCCGGGGACCTGACAGGACCCGGTGATCCTTCGCTGGTGTCCCGATGCAACCCGGAGACCCGGGCCGGGGACCCCATGTGACCCGGGGACCTGGGACCGGGGTCCCGACCTGACCCGGTGACCTGGGGCCAGGGTAACCACCTGACCCGGGGACCCGGGCCGGGGACCCGGTATGACTCCGTCTCCCGGGGCCGGGGTGGTCACCTGACACTGCTACCCGGGACAGCGACCCGACATGACCCGGTGACCCGGGGCCGGGGTAACGACCTGTCCAGGGGACCTGGGCCGGGGACCCGACAGGACCCGGTGACCTGGTTCCGGGGTGCCGACCTGACCCGGTGACCTGGGGCTGTGGTGTCGACCGGACTCGGGGACCTGGTCCGGTGTCCCGTCATGACCCGGGGACCTGGGGTCGGGGTGGTCACCAGACCGTTGTACCCAGGCCGTTGACCCGACATGACCCTGTGACCCGGGGCCTGGGTAAAAATCCAACCCGGGGACCCGGGCATGGGACGTGACATGACCCGACCTGGGTCCGGGGTGCCAGCCTGACCCGGTGACCTGGGGCCGGTGTCCCCACGTGACCCGCTGACCTGGGTCCGGGGTCCCCACGTGACCCGGGGTCCTGGTGCCGGGGTGGTCATCGGAAGCTGGGAACCAGGCTGGGTACCAGACATGACCAGGTGACCTGGGTCCGGGGTCCCCATGTGACCCGCTGACCTGGGTCCGGGGTCCCCACGTGACCCGGCGTCCTGGTGCCGGGGTCCCCACGTGACCCGCTGACATGGGTCCGGGGTCCCCACGTGACCCGGTGACCTGGGGCTGGTGTCCCCACGTGATCCGGTCACCTGGGCCCGGTGTCCCCACGTGACCCTGGGTCCTGGTGCCGGGGTGGTCTTCGGAACCTGGGAACCAGGCTGGGTACCAGACATGACCAGGTGACCTGGGTCCGGGGTCCCCACGTGACCCGCTGACCTGGGGCCGGGGTCCCCACGTGACCCGGGGTCCTGGTGCCGGGGTCCCCACGTGACCCGCTGACCTGGGGCCGGGGTCCCCACGTGACCCGGGGTCCTGGTGCCGGGGTACCCACGTGACCCGCTGACCTGGGGCCCGTGTCCCCACGTGACCCGGGGTCCTGGTGCCGGGGTGGTCACTGGAACCTGGGAACCAGGCCAGGTGCGCGACATGACCCGGTGACCCGGGGCCTGGTTAACGACCTGTCCAGGGGACCCGGGCCGGAGACCCGACAGGACCCGGTGATCCTTCGCTGGTGTCCCGATGCAACCCGGGGACCCGGGCCGGGGACCCCACGTGACCCGGGGACCTGGGGCCGGGGTCCCGACCTGACCCGGGGACCTGGGGCCAGGGTAACCACCTGACCCGGGGACCCGGGCCAGGGACCCGGTATGACTCCGTCTCCCGGGGCCGGGGTGGTCACCTGACACTGCTACCCGGGACAGCGACCCGACATGACCCGGTGACCCGGGGCCGGGGTAACGACCTGTCCAGGGGACCTGGGCCGGGGACCCGACAGGACCCGGTGACCTGGTTCCGGGGTGCCGACCTGACCCGGTGACCTGGGGCTGTGGTGTCGACCGGACTCGGGGACCTGGTCCGGTGTCCCGTCATGACCCGGGGACCTGGGGTCGGGGTGGTCACCAGACCGTTGTACCCAGGCCGTTGACCCGACATGACCCTGTGACCCGGGGCCTGGGTAAAAATCCAACCCGGGGACCCGGGCATGGGACGTGACATGACCCGACCTGGGTCCGGGGTCCCGACCTGACCCGGTGACCTGGGGCCGGTGTCCCCACGTGACCCGCTGACCTGGGGCCGGTGTCCCCACGTGACCCGGTCACCTGGGGCCGGTGTCCCCACGTGACCCGGGGTCCTGGTGCCGGGGTGGTCATCGGAACCTGGGAACCAGGCTGGGTACCAGACATGACCAGGTGACCTGGGTCCGGGGTCCCCACGTGACCCGCTGACCTGGGGCCGGGGTCCCCACGTGACCCGGGGTCCTGGTGCCGGGGTCCCCACGTGACCCGCTGATCTGGGTCCGGGGTCCCCACGTGACCCGCTGACCTGGGGCCGGTGTCCCCACGTGACCCGGTCACCTGGGGCCGGTGTCCCCACGTGACCCGGGGTCCTGGTGCCGGGGTGGTCATCGGAACCTGGGAACCAGGCTGGGTACCAGACATGACCAGGTGACCTGGGTCCGGGGTCCCCACGTGACCCGCTGACCTGGGGCCGGGGTCCCTACGTGACCCGGGGTCCTGGTGTCGGGGTCCCCACGTGACCCGCTGACCTGGGGCCGGGGTCCCCATGTGACCCGGGGTCCTGGTGCCGGGGTCCCCACGTGACCCGCTGACCTGGGGCCGGGGTCCCCACGTGACCCGGTGACCTGGGGCCGGTGTCCCCACGTGACCCGGTCACCTGGGGCCGGTGTCCCCACGTGACCCGGGGTCCTGGTGCCGGGGTGGTCATCGGAACCTGGGAACCAGGCTGGGTACCAGACATGACCAGGTGACCTGGGTCCGGGGTCCCCACGTGACCCGCTGACCTGGGGCCGGGGTCCCCATGTGACCCGAGGTCCTGGTGCCGGGGTGGTCACCGGAACCTGGGAACCAGGCCAGGTGCGCGACATGACCCGGTGACCCGGGGCCGGGTTAACGACCTGTCCAGGGGACCCGGGCCGGGGACCCGACAGGACCCGGTGATCCTTCGCTGGTGTCCCGATGCAACCCGGCGACCCGGGCCGGGGACCCCACGTGACCCAGGGACCTGGGGCCGGGGATGTCACCCGACACTGGTACCCGGGGCAGCGACCCGATACGACCCGGGGACCTGGGTCCGGGGTCCCGACCTGACCCGGTGACCTGGGGCCAGGGTAACCACCTGACCCGGGGACCCGGGCCGGGGACCCGGTATGACTCCGTCTCCCGGGGCCGGGGTGGTCACCTGACACTGCTACCCGGGACAGCGACCCGACATGACCCGGTGACCCGGGGCCGGGGTAACGAGCTGTCCAGGGGACCTGGGCCGGGGACCCGACAGGACCCGGTGACCTGGTTCCGGGGTGCCGACCTGACCCGGTGACCTGGGGCTGTGGTGTCGACCGGACTCGGGGACCTGGTCCGGTGTCCTGTCATGACCCGGGGACCTGGGGTCGGGGTGGTCACCAGACCGTTGTACCCAGGCCGTTGACCCGACATGACCCTGTGACCCAGGGCCTGGGTAAAAATCCAACCCGGGGACCCGGGCATGGGACGTGACATGACCCGACCTGGGTCCGGGATGCCGACGTGACCCGGTGACCTGGGGCCGGGGTCCCCACGTGACCCGATGACCTGGGTCCGGGGTCCCCACGTGACCCGGTGACCTGGGGCCAGTGTCCCCACGTGACCCGGTGACCTGGGGCCGGTGTCCCCACGTGACCCGGGGTCCTCGTGCCGGGGTGGTCATCGGAACCTGGGAACCAGGCTGGGTACCAGAGATGACCAGGTGACCTGGGTCCGGGGTCCCCACGTGACCCGCTGACCTGGGGCCGGGGTCCCCACGTGACCTGGGGTCCTGGTGCCGGGGTGGTCATTGGAACCTGGGAACCAGGCCAGGTACCCGAAACGACCCGGTGACTCGGGGCTGTGGTGTCGACGGACTCGTGGACCTGTGTTCGGGGTCCCGACCTGATGCGGTGACCTGGAGCCGGGGTCCCCACGTGACCCGCTGACCTGGGGCCGGTGTCCCCACGTGACCCGGGGTCCTGGTGCCGGGGTGGTCACCGGAACCTGGGAACCAGGCCGGGTGCGCGACATGACCCGGTGACCCAGGGCCTGGTTAACGACCTGTCCAGGGGACCCGGGCCAGGGACCCGACAGGACCCGGTGATCCTTCGCTGGTGTCCCGATGCAACTCGGAGACCCGGGCCGGGGACCCCATGTGACCCGGAGACCTGGGGCCAGGGATGTCACCCGACACTGGTACCGGGGCAGCGACCCGATACGACCCGGGGACCTGGGTCCGGGGTCCCGACCTGACCCGGTGACCTGGGGCCAGGGTAACCACCTGACCCGGGGACCCGGGCCGGGGACCCGGTATGACTCCGTCTCCCGGGGCCGGGGTGGTCACCTGACACTGCTACCCGGGACAGCGACCCGACATGACCCGGTGACCCGGGGCCGGGGTAACGACCTGTCCAGGGGACCTGGGCCGGGGACCCGACAGGACCCGGTGACCTGGTTCAGGGGTGCCGACCTGACCCGGTGACCTGGGGCTGTGGTGTCGACCGGACTCGGGGACCTGGTCCGGTGTCCCGTCATGACCCGGGGACCTGGGGTCGGGGTGGTCACCAGACCGTTGTACCCAGGCCGTTGACCCGACATGACCCTGTGACCCGGGGCCTGGGTAAAAATCCAACCCGGGGACCCGGGCATGGGACGTGACATGACCTGACCTGGGTACAGGGTCCCGACCTGACCCGGTGACCTGGAGCCGGTGTCCCCACGTGACCCGCTGACCTGGGTCCGGGGTCCCCACGTGACCCGGTGACCTGGGGCCGGTGTCCCCACGTGACCCGGGGTCCTGGTGCCGGGGTGGTCATCGGAACCTGGGAACCAGGCTGGGTACCAGACATGACCAGGTGACCTGGGTCCGGGGTCCCCACGTGACCCGCTGACCTGGGGCCGGGGTCCCCACGTGACCCGGGTTCCTGGTGCCGGGGTGGTCATCGGAACCTGGGAACCAGGCCAGGTACCCGAAATGACCCCGTGACTCGGGGCTGTGGTGTCGACGGACTCGTGGACCTGTGTTCGGGGTCCCGACCTGATGCGGTGACCTGGAGCCGGGGTCCCCACGTGACCCGCTGACCTGGTGCCGGGGTCCCCACGTGACCCGCTGACCTGGGGCCGGTGTCCCCACGTGACCCGGGGTCCTGGTGCCGGGGTGGTCATCGGAACCTGGGAACCAGGCTGGGTACCAGACATGACCAGGTGACCTTGGTCCGGGGTCCCCACGTGACCCGCTGACCTGGGGCCGGGGTCCCCACGTGACCCGGGGTCCTGGGGCCGGGGTCCCCACGTGACCCGCTGACCTGGGGCCGGTGTCCCCACGTGACCCGGGGTCCTGGTGCCGGGGTGGTCACCGGAACCTGGGAACCAGGCCGGGTGCGCGACATGACCCGGTGACCCGGGGCCGGGTTAACGACCTGTCCAGGGGACCTGGGCCGGGGACCCGACAGGACCCGGTGATCCTTCGCTGGTGTCCCGATGCAACCCGGGGACCCGGGCCGGGGACCCCACGTGACCCGGGGACCTGGGGCCGGGGATGTCACCCGACACTGGTACCCGGGGCAGCGACCCGATACGACCCGGGGACCTGGGTCCGGGGTCCCGACCTGACCCGGTGACCTGGGGCCAGGGTAACCACCTGACCCGGGGACCCGGGCCGGGGACCCGGTATGACTCCGTCTCCCGGGGCCGGGGTGGTCACCTGACACTGCTACCCGGGACAGCGACCCGACATGACCCGGTGACCCGGGGCCGGGGTAACGACCTGTCCAGGGGACCTGGGCCGGGGACCCGACAGGACCCGGTGACCTGGTTCCGGGGTGCCGACCTGACCCGGTGACCTGGGGCTGTGGTGTCGACCGGACTCGGGGACCTGGTCCGGTGTCCCGTCATGACCCGGGGACCTGGGGTCGGGGTGGTCACCAGACCGTTGTACCCAGGCCGTTGACCCGACATGACCCTGTGACCCGGGGCCTGGGTAAAAATCCAACCCGGGGACCCGGGCATGGGACGTGACATGACCCGACCTGGGTCCGGGGTCCTGACCTGACCCGGTGACCTGGGGCCGGTGTCCCCACGTGACCCGCTGACCTGGGGCCGGTGTCCCCACGTGACCCGGGGTCCTGGTGCCGGGGTGGTCATCGGAACCTGGGAACCAGGCTGGGTACCAGACATGACCAGGTGACCTGGGTCCGGGGTCCCCACGTGACCCGCTGACCTGGGGCCGGGGTCCCCACGTGATCCGGGGTCCTGGTGCCGGGTTCCCCACGTGACCCGCTGACCTGGGGCCGGGGTCCCCACGTGACCCGCTGACCTGGGGCCGGTGTCCCCACGTGACCGGGTCACCTGGGCCCGGTGTCCCCACGTGACCCGGGGTCCTGGTGCCGGGGTGGTCATCGGAACCTGGGAACCAGGCTGGGTACCAGACATGACCAGGTGACCTGGGTCCGGGGTCCCCACGTGACCCGCTGACCTGGGTCCGGGGTCCCCACGTGACCCGGGGTCCTGGTGCCGGGGTCCCCACGTGACCCGCTGACCTGGGTCCGGGGTCCCCACGTGACCCGGTGACCTGGGGCCGGTGTCCCCACGTGACCCGGGGTCCTGGTGCCGGGGTCGTCATCGGAACCTGGGAACCAGGCTGGGTACCAGACATGACCAGGTGACCTGGGTCCGGGGTCCCCACGTGACCCGCTGACCTGGGGCCGGGGTCCCCACGTGACCCGGCGTCCTGGTGCCGGGGTCCCCACGTGACCCGCTGACCTGGGGCCGGGGTCCCCACGTGACCCGGTGACCTGGGGCTGGTGTCCCCACGTGACCCGGTCACCTGGGCCCGGTGTCCCCACGTGACCCTGGGTCCTGGTGCCGGGGTGGTCTTCGGAACCTGGGAACCAGGCTGGGTACCAGACATGACCAGGTGACCTGGGTCTGGGGTCCCCACGTGACCCGCTGACCTGGGGCCGGGGTCCCCACGTGACCCGGGGTCCTGGTGCCGGGGTCCCCACGTGACCCGCTGACCTGGGGCCGGTGTCCCCACGTGACCCGGGGTCCTGGGGCCGGGGTGGTCACCGGAACCTGGGAACCAGGCCGGGTGCGCGACATGACCCGGTGACCCGGGGACGGGTTAACGACCTGTCCAGGGGACCCGGGCCGGGGACCTGACAGGACCCGGTGATCCTTCGCTGGTGTCCCGATGCAACCCGGAGACCCGGGCCGGGGACCCCATGTGACCCGGGGACCTGGGACCGGGGTCCCGACCTGACCCGGTGACCTGGGGCCAGGGTAACCACCTGACCCGGGGACCCGGGCCGGGGACCCGGTATGACTCCGTCTCCCGGGGCCGGGGTGGTCACCTGACACTGCTACCCGGGACAGCGACCCGACATGACCCGGTGACCCGGGGCCGGGGTAACGACCTGTCCAGGGGACCTGGGCCGGGGACCCGACAGGACCCGGTGACCTGGTTCCGGGGTGCCGACCTGACCCGGTGACCTGGGGCTGTGGTGTCGACCGGACTCGGGGACCTGGTCCGGTGTCCCGTCATGACCCGGGGACCTGGGGTCGGGGTGGTCACCAGACCGTTGTACCCAGGCCGTTGACCCGACATGACCCTGTGACCCGGGGCCTGGGTAAAAATCCAACCCGGGGACCCGGGCATGGGACGTGACATGACCCGACCTGGGTCCGGGGTGCCAGCCTGACCCGGTGACCTGGGGCCGGTGTCCCCACGTGACCCGCTGACCTGGGTCCGGGGTCCCCACGTGACCCGGGGTCCTGGTGCCGGGGTGGTCATCGGAAGCTGGGAACCAGGCTGGGTACCAGACATGACCAGGTGACCTGGGTCCGGGGTCCCCATGTGACCCGCTGACCTGGGTCCGGGGTCCCCACGTGACCCGGCGTCCTGGTGCCGGGGTCCCCACGTGACCCGCTGACATGGGTCCGGGGTCCCCACGTGACCCGGTGACCTGGGGCTGGTGTCCCCACGTGATCCGGTCACCTGGGCCCGGTGTCCCCACGTGACCCTGGGTCCTGGTGCCGGGGTGGTCTTCGGAACCTGGGAACCAGGCTGGGTACCAGACATGACCAGGTGACCTGGGTCCGGGGTCCCCACGTGACCCGCTGACCTGGGGCCGGGGTCCCCACGTGACCCGGGGTCCTGGTGCCGGGGTCCCCACGTGACCCGCTGACCTGGGGCCGGGGTCCCCACGTGACCCGGGGTCCTGGTGCCGGGGTACCCACGTGACCCGCTGACCTGGGGCCCGTGTCCCCACGTGACCCGGGGTCCTGGTGCCGGGGTGGTCACTGGAACCTGGGAACCAGGCCAGGTGCGCGACATGACCCGGTGACCCGGGGCCTGGTTAACGACCTGTCCAGGGGACCCGGGCCGGAGACCCGACAGGACCCGGTGATCCTTCGCTGGTGTCCCGATGCAACCCGGGGACCCGGGCCGGGGACCCCACGTGACCCGGGGACCTGGGGCCGGGGTCCCGACCTGACCCGGGGACCTGGGGCCAGGGTAACCACCTGACCCGGGGACCCGGGCCAGGGACCCGGTATGACTCCGTCTCCCGGGGCCGGGGTGGTCACCTGACACTGGTACCCGGGACAGCGACCCGACATGACCCGGTGACCCGGGGCCGGGGTAACGACCTGTCCAGGGGACCTGGGCCGGGGACCCGACAGGACCCGGTGACCTGGGGCTGTGGTGTCGACCGGACTCGGGGACCTGGTCCTGTGTCCTGTCATGACCCGGGGACCAGGGGTCGGGGTGGTCACCAGACCGTTGTACCCAGGCCGTTGACCCGACATGACCCTGTGACCCGGGGCCTGGGTAAAAATCCAACCCGGGGACCCGGGCATGGGACGTGACATGACCCGACCTGGGTCCGGGGTCCCGACCTGACCGGGTGACCTGGAGCCGGTGTCCCCACGTGACCCGTTGACCTGGGTCCGGGGTCCCCACGTGACCCGGTGACCTGGGGCCGGTGTCCCCACGTGACCCGGTCACCTGGGGCCGGGGTCCCCACGTGACCCGGGGTCCTGGTGCCGGGGTGGTCATCGGAACCTGGGAACCAGGCTGGGTACCAGACATGACCAGGTGACCTGGGTCCGGGGTCCCCACGTGACCCGCTGACCTGGGGCCGGGGTCCCCACGTGACCCGGGGTCCTGGTGCCGGGGTCCCCACGTGACCCGGTGACCTGGGGCCGGTGTCCCCACGTGACCCGGGGTCCTGGTGCCGGGGTCGTCATCGGAACCTGGGAACCAGGCTGGGTACCAGACATGACCAGGTGACCTGGGTCCGGGGTCCCCACGTGACCCGCTGACCTGGGGCCGGGGTCCCCACGTGACCCGGCGTCCTGGTGCCGGGGTCCCCACGTGACCCGCTGACCTGGGGCCGGGGTCCCCACGTGACCCGGTGACCTGGGGCTGGTGTCCCCACGTGACCCGGTCACCTGGGCCCGGTGTCCCCACGTGACCCTGGGTCCTGGTGCCGGGGTGGTCTTCGGAACCTGGGAACCAGGCTGGGTACCAGACATGACCAGGTGACCTGGGTCTGGGGTCCCCACGTGACCCGCTGACCTGGGGCCGGGGTCCCCACGTGACCCGGGGTCCTGGTGCCGGGGTCCCCACGTGACCCGCTGACCTGGGGCCGGTGTCCCCACGTGACCCGGGGTCCTGGGGCCGGGGTGGTCACCGGAACCTGGGAACCAGGCCGGGTGCGCGACATGACCCGGTGACCCGGGGACGGGTTAACGACCTGTCCAGGGGACCCGGGCCGGGGACCCGACAGGACCCGGTGATCCTTCGCTGGTGTCCCGATGCAACCCGGAGACCCGGGCCGGGGACCCCATGTGACCCGGGGACCTGGGACCGGGGTCCCGACCTGACCCGGTGACCTGGGGCCAGGGTAACCACCTGACCCGGGGACCCGGGCCGGGGACCCGGTATGACTCCGTCTCCCGGGGCCGGGGTGGTCACCTGACACTGCTACCCGGGACAGCGACCCGACATGACCCGGTGACCCGGGGCCGGGGTAACGACCTGTCCAGGGGACCTGGGCCGGGGACCCGACAGGACCCGGTGACCTGGTTCCGGGGTGCCGACCTGACCCGGTGACCTGGGGCTGTGGTGTCGACCGGACTCGGGGACCTGGTCCGGTGTCCCGTCATGACCCGGGGACCTGGGGTCGGGGTGGTCACCAGACCGTTGTACCCAGGCCGTTGACCCGACATGACCCTGTGACCCGGGGCCTGGGTAAAAATCCAACCCGGGGACCCGGGCATGGGACGTGACATGACCCGACCTGGGTCCGGGGTGCCAGCCTGACCCGGTGACCTGGGGCCGGTGTCCCCACGTGACCCGCTGACCTGGGTCCGGGGTCCCCACGTGACCCGGGGTCCTGGTGCCGGGGTGGTCATCGGAAGCTGGGAACCAGGCTGGGTACCAGACATGACCAGGTGACCTGGGTCCGGGGTCCCCACGTGACCCGCTGACCTGGGTCCGGGGTCCCCACGTGACCCGGCGTCCTGGTGCCGGGGTCCCCACGTGACCCGCTGACATGGGTCCGGGGTCCCCACGTGACCCGGTGACCTGGGGCTGGTGTCCCCACGTGATCCGGTCACCTGGGCCCGGTGTCCCCACGTGACCCTGGGTCCTGGTGCCGGGGTGGTCTTCGGAACCTGGGAACCAGGCTGGGTACCAGACATGACCAGGTGACCTGGGTCCGGGGTCCCCACGTGACCCGCTGACCTGGGGCCGGGGTCCCCACGTGACCAGGGGTCCTGGTGCCGGGGTCCCCACGTGACCCGCTGACCTGGGGCCGGGGTCCCCACGTGACCCGGGGTCCTGGTGCCGGGGTACCCACGTGACCCGCTGACCTGGGGCCCGTGTCCCCACGTGACCCGGGGTCCTGGTGCCGGGGTGGTCACTGGAACCTGGGAACCAGGCCAGGTGCGCGACATGACCCGGTGACCCGGGGCCTGGTTAACGACCTGTCCAGGGGACCCGGGCCGGAGACCCGACAGGACCCGGTGATCCTTCGCTGGTGTCCCGATGCAACCCGGAGAGCCGGGCCGGGGACCCCACGTGACCCGGGGACCTGGGGCCGGGGTCCCGACCTGACCCGGGGACCTGGGGCCAGGGTAACCACCTGACCCGGGGACCCGGGCCAGGGACCCGGTATGACTCCGTCTCCCGGGGCCGGGGTGGTCACCTGACACTGGTACCCGGGACAGCGACCCGACATGACCCGGTGACCCGGGGCCGGGGTAACGACCTGTCCAGGGGACCTGGGCCGGGGACCCGACAGGACCCGGTGACCTGGGGCTGTGGTGTCGACCGGACTCGGGGACCTGGTCCTGTGTCCTGTCATGACCCGGGGACCAGGGGTCGGGGTGGTCACCAGACCGTTGTACCCAGGCCGTTGACCCGACATGACCCTGTGACCCGGGGCCTGGGTAAAAATCCAACCCGGGGACCCGGGCATGGGACGTGACATGACCCGACCTGGGTCCGGGGTCCCGACCTGACCGGGTGACCTGGAGCCGGTGTCCCCACGTGACCCGTTGACCTGGGTCCGGGGTCCCCACGTGGACCCGGTGACCTGGGGCCGGTGTCCCCACGTGACCCGGTCACCTGGGGCCGGGGTCCCCACGTGACCCGGGGTCCTGGTGCCGGGGTGGTCATCGGAACCTGGGAACCAGGCTGGGTACCAGACATGACCAGGTGACCTGGGTCCGGGGTCCCCACGTGACCCGCTGACCTGGGGCCGGGGTCCCCACGTGACCCGGGGTCCTGGTGCCGGGGTCCCCACGTGACCCGCTGTCCTGGGGCCGGTGTCCCCACGTGACCCTGGGTCCTGGTGCCGGGGTGGTCACCGGAACCTGGGAACCAGGCCGGGTGCGCGACATGACCCGGTGACCCGGGGCCGGGTTAACGACCTGTCCAGGGGACCCGGGCCGGGGACCCGACAGGACCCGCTGATCCTTCGCTGGTGTCCCGATGCAACCCGGGGACCCGGGCCGGGGACCCCACGTGACCCGGGGACCTGGGGCCGGGGATGTCACCCGACACTGGTACCCGGGGCAGCGACCCGATACGACCCGGGGACCTGGGTCCGGGGTCCCGACCTGACCCGGTGACCTGGGGCCAGGGTAACCACCTGACCCGGGGACCCGGGCCGGGGACCCGGTATGACTCCGTCTCCCGGGGCCGGGGTGGTCACCTGACACTGCTACCCGGGACAGCGACCCGACATGACCCGGTGACCCGGGGCCGGGGTAACGACCTGTCCAGGGGACCTGGGCCGGGGACCCGACAGGACCCGGTGACCTGGTTCCAGGGTGCCGACCTGACCCGGTGACCTGGGGCTGTGGTGTCGACCGGACTCGGGGACCTGGTCCGGTGTCCCGTCATGACCCGGGGACCTGGGGTCGGGGTGGTCACCAGACCGTTGTACCCAGGCCGTTGAGCCGACATGACCCTGTGACCCGGGGCCTGGGTAAAAATCCAACCCGGGGACCCAGGCATGGGACGTGACATGACCCGACCTGGGTCCGGGGTCCCGACCTGACCCGGTGACCTGGGGCCATTGTCCCCATGTGACCTGCTGACCTGGGTCCGGGGTCCCCACGTGACCCGGTGACCTGGGGCCGGTGTCCCCACGTGACCCGGTGACCTGGGGCCGGTGTCCCCACGTGACCCGGGGTCCTGGTGCCGGGGTGGTCATCGGAAGCTGGGAACCAGGCTGGGTACCAGACATGACCAGGTGACCTGGGTCCGGGGTCCCCACGTGACCCGCTGACCTGGGGCCGGGGTCCCCACGTGACCCGGGGTCCTGGTGCCGGGGTCCCCACGTGACCCGCTGACCTGGGTCCGGGGTCCCCACGTGACCCGGTGACCTGGGGCCGGTGTCCCCACGTGACCCGGGGTCCTGGTGCTGGGGTGGTCATCGGAACCTGGGAACCAGGCTGGGTACCAGACATGACCAGGTGACCTGGGTCTGGGGTCCCCACGTGACCCGCTGACCTGGGTCCGGGATCCCCACGTGACCCGGGGTCCTGGTGCCGGGGTCCCCACGTGACCCGGTGACCTGGGTCCGGGGTCCCCACGTGACCCGGTCACCTGGGCCCGGTGTCCCCACGTGACCCGGGGTCCTGGTGCCGGGGTGGTCATCGGAACCTGGGAACCAGGCTGGGTACCAGACATGACCAGGTGACCTGGGTCCGGGGTCCCCACGTGACCCGCTGACCTGGGGCCGGGGTCCCCACGTGACCCGGGGTCCTGGTGCCGGGGTCCCCACGTGACCCGCTGACCTGGGGCCGGGGTCCCCACGTGACCCGGGGTCCTGGTGCCGGGGTGGTCACCGGAACCTGGGAACCAGGCCGGGTGCGCGACATGACCCGGTGACCCGGGGCCGGGGTAACGACCTGTCCAGGGGACCTGGGCCGGGGACCCGACAGGACCCGGTGATCCTTCGCTGGTGTCCCGATGCAACCCGGGGACCCGGGCCGGGGACCCCACGTGACCCGGGGACCTGGGGCCGGGGATGTCACCCGACACTGGTACCCGGGGCAGCGACCCGATACGACCCGGGGACCTGGGTCCGGGGTCCCGACCTGACCCGGTGACCTGGGGCCAGGGTAACCACCTGACCCGGGGACCCGGGCCGGGGACCCGGTATGACTCCGTCTCCCGGGGCCGGGGTGGTCACCTGACACTGCTACCCGGGACAGCGACCCGACATGACCCGGTGACCCGGGGCCGGGGTAACGACCTGTCCAGGGGACCTGGGCCGGGGACCCGACAGGACCCGGTGACCTGGTTCCGGGGTGCCGACCTGACCCGGTGACCTGGGTCCGGGGTTCCCACGTGACCCGCTGACCTGGTGCCGGGGTCCCCACGTGACCCGGCGTCCTGGTGACGGGGTCCCCACGTGACCCGCTGACCTGGGGCCGGGGTCCCCACGTGACCCGGTGACCTGGGGCTGGTGTCCCCACGTGACCCGGTCACCTGGGCCCGGTGTCCCCACGTGACCCGGGGTCCTGGTGCCGGGGTGGTCATCGGAACCTGGGAACCAGGCTGGGTACCAGACATGACCAGGTGACCTGGGTCCGGGGTCCCCACGTGACCCGCTGACCTGGGGCCGGGGTCCCCACGTGACCCGGGGTCCTGGTGCCGGGGTCCCCACGTGACCCGCTGACCTGGGGCCGGTGTCCCCACGTGACCCGGGGTCCTGGTGCCGGGGTGGTCACCGGAACCTGGGAACCAGGCCGGGTGCGCGACATGACCCGGTGACCCGGGGCCGGGTTAACGACCTGTCCAGGGGACCCGGGCCGGGGACCCGACAGGACCCGGTGATCCTTCGCTGGTGTCCCGATGCAACCCGGGGACCCGGGCCGGGGACCCGACGTGACCCGGGGACCTGGGGCCGGGGATGTCACCCGACACTGGTACCCGGGGCAGCGACCCGATACGACCCGGGGACCTGGGTCCGGGGTCCCGACCTGACCCGGTGACCTGGGGCCAGGGTAACCACCTGACCCGGGGACCCGGGCCGGGGACCCGGTATGACTCCGTCTCCCGGGGCCGGGGTGGTCACCTGACACTGCTACCCGGGACAGCGACCCGACATGACCCGGTGACCCGGGGCCGGGGTAACGACCTGTCCAGGGGACCTGGGCCGGGGACCCGACAGGACCCGGTGACCTGGTTCCGGGGTGCCGACCTGACCCGGTGACCTGGGGCTGTGGTGTCGACCGGACTCGGGGACCTGGTCCAGTGTCCCGTCATGACCCGGGGACCTGGGGTCGGGGTGGTCACCAGACCGTTGTACCCAGGCCGTTGAGCCGACATGACCCTGTGACCCGGGGCCTGGGTAAAAATCCAACCCGGGGACCCGGGCATGGGACGTGACATGACCCGACCTGGGTCCGGGGTCCCCACATGACCCGCTGACCTGGGGCCGGGGTCCCCACGTGACCCGGGGTCCTGGTGCCGGGGTCCCCACGTGACCCGCTGACCTGGGTCCGGGGTCCCCACGTGACCCGGTGACCTGGGGCCGGTGTCCCCACGTGACCCGGTCACCTGGGGCCGGTGTCCCCACGTGACCCGGGGTCCTGGTGCCGGGGTGGTCATCGGAACCTGGGAACCAGGCTGGGTACCAGACATGACCAGGTGACCTGTGTCCGGGGTCCCCACGTGACCCGCTGACCTGGGGCAGGGGTCCCCACGTGACCCGGGGTCCTGGTGCCGGGGTCCCCACGTGACCCGCTGACCTGGGGCCGGGGTCCCCACTTGACCCGCTGACCTGGGGCCGGGGTCCCCACGTGACCCGGGGTCCTGGTGCCGGGGTGGTCACCGGAACCTGGGAACCAGGCCGGGTGTGCGACATGACCCGGTGACCCGGGGCCGGGTTAACGACCTGTCCAGGGGACCCGGGCCGGGGACCCGACAGGACCCGGTGATCCTTCGCTGGTGTCCCGATGCAACCCGGGGACCCGGGCCGGGGACCCCACGTGACCCGGGGACCTGGGGCCGGGGATGTCACCCGACACTGGTACCCGGGGCAGCGACCCGATACGACCCGGGGACCTGGGTCCGGGGTCCCGACCTGACCCGGTGACCTGGGGCCAGGGTAACCACCTGACCCGGGGACCCGGGCCGGGGACCCGGTATGACTCCGTCTCCCGGGGCCGGGGTGGTCACCTGACACTGCTACCCGGGACAGCGACCCGACATGACCCGGTGACCCGGGGCCGGGGTAACGACCTGTCCAGGGGACCTGGGCCGGGGACCCGACAGGACCCGGTGACCTGGTTCCGGGGTGCCGACCTGACCCGGTGACCTGGGGCTGTGGTGTCGACCGGACTCGGGGACCTGGTCCGGTGTCCCGTCATGACCCGGGGACCTGGGGTCGGGGTGGTCACCAGACCGTTGTACCCAGGCCGTTGAGCCGACATGACCCTGTCACCCGGGGCCTGGGTAAAAATCCAACCCGGGGACCCGGGCATGGGACGTGACATGACCCGACCTGGGTCCAGGGTGCCGACCTGACCCGGTGACCTGGGGCCGGTGTCCCCACGTGACCCGGTCACCTGGGGCCGGGGTCCCCACGTGACCCGTGGTCCTGGTGCTGGGGTGGTCATCGGAACCTGGGAACCAGGCTGGGTACCAGACATGACCAGGTGACCTGGGGCCGGGGTCCCCACGTGACCCGCTGACCTGGGGCCGGGGTCCCCACGTGACCCGCTGACCTGGGGCCGGGGTCCCCACGTGACCCGGGGTCCTGTTGCCGGGGTCCCCACGAGACCCGGGGTCCTGGTGCCGGGGTGGTCATCGGAACCTGGGAACCAGGCTGGGTACCAGACATGACCAGGTGACCTGGGTCCGGGGTCCCCACGTGACCCGCTGACCTGGGGCCGGGGTCCCCACGTGACCCGGGATCCTGGTGCCGGGGTCCCCACGTGACCCGCTGACCTGGGGCTGGGGTCCCCACGTGACCCGGGGTCCTGGTGCCGGGGTGGTCACCAGAACCTGGGAACCAGGCCGGGTGCGCGACATGACCCGGTGACCCGGGGCCGGGTTAACGACCTGTCCAGGGGACCCGGGCCGGGGACCCGACAGGACCCGGTGATCCTTCGCTGGTGTCCCGATGCAACCCGGGGACCCGGGCCGGGGACCCCACGTGACCCGGGGACCTGGGGCCGGAGATGTCACCCGACACTGGTACCCGGGGCAGCGACCCGATACGACCCGGGGACCTGGGTCTGGGGTCCCGACCTGACCCGGTGACCTGGGGCCAGGGTAACCACCTGACCCGGGGACCCGGGCCGGGGACCCGGTATGACTCCGTCTCCCGGGGCCGGGGTGGTCACCTGACACTGCTACCCGGGACAGCGACCCGACATGACCCGGTGACCCGGGGCCGGGGTAACGACCTGTCCAGGGGACCTGGGCCGGGGACCCGACAGGACCCGGTGACCTGGTTCCGGGGTGCCGACCTGACCCGGTGACCTGGGGCTGTGGTGTCGACCGGACTCGGGGACCTGGTCCGGTGTCCCGTCATGACCCGGGGACCTGGGGTCGGGGTGGTCACCAGACCGTTGTACCCAGGCCGTTGAGCCGACATGACCCTGTGACCCGGGGCCTGGGTAAAAATCCAACGCGGGGACCCGGGCATGGGACGTGACATGACCCGACCTGGGTCCGGGGTGCCGACCTGACCCGGTGACCTGGGGCCGGTGTCCCCACGTGACCCGGTGACCTTGGTCCGGGGTCCCCACTTGACCCGCTGACCTGGGGCCGGTGTCCCCATGTGACCCGGGGTCCTGGGTCCGGGGTCCCCACGTGACCCGCTGACCTGGGTCCGGGGTCCCCACGTGACCCGCTGACCTCTGGCCGGGGTCCCCACGTGACCCGGGGTCCTGGTGCCGGGGTCCCCACGTGACCCGCTGACCTGGGTCCGGGGTCCCCACGTGACCCGGTGACCTGGGGCCGGTGTCCCCACGTGACCCGGTCACCTGGGGCCGGTGTCCCCACGTGACCCGGGGTCCTGGTGCCCGGGTGGTCATCGGAACCTGGGAACCAGGCTGGGTACCAGACATGACCAGGTGACCTGGGTCCGGGGTCCCCACGTGACCCGCTGACCTGGGGCCGGGGTCCCCACGTGACCCGGGGTCCTGGGGCCGGTGTCCCCACGTGACCCGGGGTCCTGGTGCCGTGGTCCCCACGTGACCCGGGGTCCTGGGGCCGGGGTCCCCACGTGACCCGCTGACCTGGGTCCGGGGTGCCGACCTGACCAGGTGACCTGGGTCCGGGGTCCCCACGTGACCCGCTGACCTGGGGCCGGAGTCCCCACGTGACCCGGGGTCCTGGTGCCGGGGTCCCCACGTGACCCGCTGACCTTGGTCCGGGGTCCCCACGTGACCTGGTGACCTGGGGCCGGGGTCCCCACGTGACCCGGGGTCCTGGTGCCGGGGTCCCCACGTGACCCGCTGACCTGGGGCCGGGGTCCCCACGTGACCCGGGGTCCTGGTGCCGGGGTCCCCACGTGACCCGCTGACCTGGGGCCGGGGTCCCCACGTGACCCGGGGTCCTGGTGCCGGGGTGGTCACCGGAACCTGGGAACCAGGCCGGGTGTGCGACATGACCCAGTGACCCGGGGCCGGGTTAACGACCTGTCCAGGGGACCCGGGCCGGGGACCCGACAGGACACGGTGATCCTTCGCTGGTGTCCCAATGCAACCCGGGGACCCGGGCCGGGGACCCCACGTGACCCGGGGACCTGGGGCCGGGGATGTCACCCGACACTGGTACCCGGGGCAGCGACCCGATACGACCCGGGGACCTGGGTCCGGGGTCCCGACCTGAGCCGGTGACCTGGGGCCAGGGTAACCACCTGACCCGGGGACCCGGGCCGGGGACCCGGTATGACTCCGTCTCCCGGGGCCGGGGTGGTCACCTGACACTGCTACCCGGGACAGCGACCCGACATGACCCGGTGACCCGGGGCCGGGGTAACGACCTGTCCAGGGGACCTGGGCCGGGGACCCGACAGGACCCGGTGACATGGTTCCGGGGTGCCGACCTGACCCGGTGACCTGGGGCTGTGGTGTCGACCGGACTCGGGGACCTGGTCCGGTGTCCCGTCATGACCCGGGGACCTGGGGTCGGGGTGGTCACCAGACCGTTGTACCCAGGCCGTTGAGCCGACATGACCCTGTGACCCGGGGCCTGGGTAAAAATCCAACGCGGGGACCCGGGCATGGGACGTGACATGACCCGACCTGGGTCCGGGGTGCCGACCTGACCCGGTGACCTGGGGCCGGTGTCCCCACGTGACCCGGTGACCTTGGTCCGGGGTCCCCACTTGACCCGCTGACCTGGGGCCGGTGTCCCCATGTGACCCGGGGTCCTGGGTCCGGGGTCCCCACGTGACCCGCTGACCTGGGTCCGGGGTCCCCACGGGACCCGCTGACCTGGGGCCGGGGTCCCCACGTGACCCGGGGTCCTGGTGCCGGGGTCCCCACGTGACCCGCTGACCTGGGTCCGGGGTCCCCACGTGACCCGGTGACCTGGGGCCGGTGTCCCCACGTGACCCGGTCACCTGGGGCCGGTGTCCCCACGTGACCAGGGGTCCTGGTGCCCGGGTGGTCATCGGAACCTGGGAACCAGGCTGGGTACCAGACATGACCAGGTGACCTGGGTCCGGGGTCCCCACGTGACCCGCTGACCTGGGGCCGGGGTCCCCACGTGACCCGCTGACCTGGTGCCGTGGTCCCCACGTGACCCGGGGTCCTGGGGCCGGGGTCCCCACGTGACCCGCTGACCTGGGTCCGGGGTGCCGACCTGACCAGGTGACCTGGGTCCGGGGTCCCCACGTGACCCGCTGACCTGGGGCCGGAGTCCCCACGTGACCCGGGGTCCTGGTGCCGGGGTCCCCACGTGACCCGCTGACCTTGGTCCGGGGTCCCCACGTGACCTGGTGACCTGGGGCCGGGGTCCCCACGTGACCCGGGGTCCTGGTGCCGGGGTCCCCACGTGACCCGCTGACCTGGGGCCGGGGTCCCCACGTGACCCGGGGTCCTGGTGCCGGGGTCCCCACGTGACCCGCTGACCTGGGGCCGGGGTCCCCACGTGACCCGGGGTCCTGGTGCCGGGGTGGTCACCGGAACCTGGGAACCAGGCCGGGTGCGCGACATGACCCAGTGACCCGGGGCCGGGTTAACGACCTGTCCAGGGGACCCGGGCCGGGGACCCGACAGGACACGGTGATCCTTCGCTGGTGTCCCAATGCAACCCGGGGACCCGGGCCGGGGACCCCACGTGACCCGGGGACCTGGGGCCGGGGATGTCACCCGACACTGGTACCCGGGGCAGCGACCCGATACGACCCGGGGACCTGGGTCCGGGGTCCCGACCTGACCCGGTGACCTGGGGCCAGGGTAACCACCTGACCCGGGGACCCGGGCGGGGAACCGGTATGACTCGGTCTCCCGGGGCCGGGGTGGTCACCTGACACTGGTACCCGGGACAGCGACCCGACATGACCCGGTGACCCGGGGCCGGGGTAACGACCTGTCCAGGGGACCTGGGCCGGGGACCCGACAGGACCCGGTGACATGGTTCCGGGGTGCCGACCTGACCCGGTGACCTGGGGCCAGGGTAACCACCTGACCCGGGGACCCGGGCCGGGGACCCGGTATGACTCCGTCTCCCGGGGCCGGGGTGGTCACCTGACACTGCTACCCGGGACAGCGACCCGACATGACCCGGTGACCCGGGGCCGGGGTAACGACCTGTCCAGGGGACCTGGGCCGGGGACCAGACAGGACCCGGTGATCCTTCGCTGGTGTCCCGATGCAACCCGGGGACCCGGGCCGGGGACCCCACGTGACCCGGGGACCTTGGGCCGGGGATGTCACCGGACACTTGTACCCGGGGCAGCGACCCGATACGACCCGGGGACCTGGGTCCGGGGTCCCGACCTGACCCGGTGACCTGGGGCCAGGGTAACCACCTGACCCGGGGACCCGGGCCGGGGACCCGGTATGACTCCGTCTCCCGGGGCCGGGGTGGTCACCTGACACTGCTACCCGGGACAGCGACCCGACATGACCCGGTGACCCGGGGCCGGGGTAACGACCTGTCCAGGGGACCTGGGCCGGGGACCCGACAGGACCCGGTGACCTGGTTCCGGGGTGCCGACCTGACCCGGTGACCTGGGGCTGTGGTGTCGACCGGACTCGGGGACCTGGTCCGGTGTCCCGTCATGACCCGGGGACCTGGGGTCGGGGTGGTCACCAGACCGTTGTACCCAGGCCGTTGACCCGACATGACCCTGTGACCCGGGGCCTGGGTAAAAATCCAACCCGGGGACCCGGGCATGGGACGTGACATGACCTGACCTGGGTCCGGGGTGCCGACCTGACCCGGTGACCTGGAGCCGGTGTCCCCACGTGACCCGCTGACCTGGGTCCGGGGTCCCCACGTGACCCGGTGACCTGGGGCCGGTGTCCCCACGTGACCCGGTCACCTGGGGCCGGTGTCCCCACGTGACCCGGGGTCCTGGTGCCGGGGTGGTCATCGGAACCTGGGAACCAGGCTGGGTACCAGACATGACCAGGTGACCTGGGTCCGGGGTCCCCATGTGACCCGCTGACCTGGGGCCGGGGTCCCCACGTGACCCGGGGTCCTGGTGCCGGGGTCCCCACGTGACCCACTGACCTGGGGCCGGTGTCCCCACGTGACCCGGGATCCTGGTGCCGGGGTGGTCATCGGAACCTGGGAACCAGGCTGGGTACCAGACATGACCAGGTGACCTGGGTCCGGGGTCCCCACGTGACCCGCTGACCTGGGGCCGGGGTCCCCACGTGACCCGGGGACCTGGGGCCGGAGATGTCACCCGACACTGGTACCCGGGGCAGCGACCCGATACGACCCGGGGACCTGGGTCCGGGGTCCCGACCTGACCCGGTGACCTGGGGCCAGGGTAACCACCTGACCCGGGGACCCGGGCCGGGGACCCGGTATGACTCCGTCTCCCGGGGCCGGGGTGGTCACCTGACACTGCTACCCGGGACAGCAACCCGACATGACCCGGTGACCCGGGGCCGGGGTAACGACCTGTCCAGGGGACCTGGGCCGGGGACCCGACAGGACCCGGTGACCTGGTTCCGGGGTGCCGACCTGACCCGGTGACCTGGGGCTGTGGTGTCGACCGGACTCGGGGACCTGGTCCGGTGTCCCGTCATGACCCGGGGACCTGGGGTCGGGGTGGTCACCAGACCGTTGTACCCAGGCCGTTGAGCCGACATGACCCTGTGACCCGGGGCCTGGGTAAAAATCCAACGCGGGGACCCGGGCATGGGACGTGACATGACCCGACCTGGGTCCGGGGTGCCGACCTGACCCGGTGACCTGGGGCCGGTGTCCCCACGTGACCCGGTGACCTTGGTCTGGGGTCCCCACTTGACCCGCTGACCTGGGGCCGGTGTCCCCATGTGACCCGGGTTCCTGGGTCCGGGGTCCCCACGTGACCCGCTGACCTGGGTCCGGGGTCCCCACGTGACCCGCTGACCTGGGGCCGGGGTCCCCACGTGACCCGGGGTCCTGGTGCCGGGGTCCCCACGTGACCCGCTGACCTGGGTCCGCGGTCCCCACGTGACCCGGTGACCTGGGGCCGGTGTCCCCACGTGACCCGGTCACCTGGGGCCGGTGTCCCCACGTGACCCGGGGTCCTGGTGCCCGGGTGGTCATCGGAACCTGGGAACCAGGCTGGGTACCAGACATGACCAGGTGACCTGGGTCCGGGGTCCCCACGTGACCCGCTGACCTGGGGCCGGGGTCCCCACGTGACCCGGGGTCCTGGTGCCGTGGTCCCCACGTGACCCGGGGTCCTGGGGCCGGCGTCCCCACGTGACCCGCTGACCTGGGTCCGGGGTGCCGACCTGACCAGGTGACCTGGGTCCGGGGTCCCCACGTGACCCGGTGACCTGGGGCCGGAGTCCCCACGTGACCCGGGGTCCTGGTGCCGGTGTCCCCACGTGACCCGGGGTCCTGGTGCCCGGGTGGTCATCGGAACCTGGGAACCAGGCTGGGTACCAGACATGACCAGGTGACCTGGGTCCGGGGTCCCCACGTGACCCGCTGACCTGGGGCCGGGGTCCCCACGTGACCCGGGGTCCTGGTGCCGTGGTCCCCACTTGACCCGGGGTCCTGGGGCCGGGGTCCCCACGTGACCCGCTGACCTGGGTCCGGGGTGCCGACCTGACCAGGTGACCTGGGTCCGGGGTCCCCACGTGACCCGCTGACCTGGGGCCGGAGTCCCCACGTGACCCGGGGTCCTGGTGCCGGGGTCCCCACGTGACCCGCTGACCTTGGTCCGGGGTCCCCACGTGACCTGGTGACCTGGGGCCGGGGTCCCCACGTGACCCGGGGTCCTGGTGCCGGGGTCCCCACGTGACCCGCTGACCTGGGGCCGGGGTCCCCACGTGACCCGGGGTCCTGGTGCCGGGGTCCCCACGTGACCCGCTGACCTGGGGCCGGGGTCCCCACGTGACCCGGGGTCCTGGTGCCGGGGTGGTCACCGGAACCTGGGAACCAGGCCGGGTGTGCGACATGACCCAGTGACCCGAGGCCGGGTTAACGACCTGTCCAGGGGACCCGGGCCGGGGACCCGACAGGACACGGTGATCCTTCGCTGGTGTCCCAATGCAACCCGGGGACCCGGGCCGGGGACCCCACGTGACCCGGGGACCTGGGGCCGGGGATGTCACCCGACACTGGTACCCGGGGCAGCGACCCGATACGACCCGGGGACCTGGGTCCGGGGTCCCGACCTGACCCGGTGACCTGGGGCCAGGGTAACCACCTGACCCGGGGACCCGGGCCGGGGACCCGGTATGACTCCGTCTCCCGGGGCCGGGGTGGTCACCTGACACTGGTACCCGGGACAGCGACCCGACATGACCCGGTGACCCGGGGCCGGGGTAACGACCTGTCCAGGGGACCTGGGCCGGGGACCCGACAGGACCCGGTGACATGGTTCCGGGGTGCCGACCTGACCCGGTGACCTGGGGCCAGGGTAACCACCTGACCCGGGGACCCGGGCCGGGGACCCGGTATGACTCCGTCTCCCGGGGCCGGGGTGGTCACCTGACACTGGTACCCGGGACAGCGACCCGACATGACCCGGTGACCCGGGGCCGGGGTAACGACCTGTCCAGGGGACCTGGGTCGGGGACCCGACAGGACCCGGTGACCTGGTTCCGGGGTGCCGACCTGACCCGGTGACCTGGGGCTGTGGTGTCGACCGGACTCGGGGACCTGGTCCGGTGTCCCGTCATGACCCGGGGACCTGGGGTCGGGGTGGTCACCAGACCGTTGTACCCAGGCCGTTGAGCCGACATGACCCTGTGACCCGGGGCCTGGGTAAAAATCTAACCCGGGGACCCGGGCATGGGACGTGACATGACCCGACCTGGGTCCGGGGTGCCGACCTGACCCGGTGACCTGGAGCCGGTGTCCCCACGTGACCCGCTGACCTGGGTCCGGGGTCCCCACGTGACCCGGTGACCTGGGGCCGGTGTCCCCACGTGACCCGGTCACCTGGGGCCGGTGTCCCCACGTGACCCGGGGTCCTGGTGCCGGGGTGGTCATCGGAACCTGGGAACCAGGCTGGGTACCAGACATGACCAGGTGACCTGGGTCCGGGGTCCCCATGTGACCCGCTGACCTGGGGCCGGGGTCCCCACGTGACCCGGGTTCCTGGTGCCGGGGTCCCCACGTGACCCACTGACCTGGGGCCGGTGTCCCCACGTGACCCGGGGTCCTGGTGCCGGGGTGGTCATCGGAACCTGGGAACCAGGCTGGGTACCAGACATGACCAGGTGACCTGGGTCCGGGGTCCCCACGTGACCCGCTGACCTGGGGCCGGGGTCCCCACGTGACCCGGGGACCTGGGGCCGGAGATGTCACCCGACACTGGTACCCGGGGCAGCGACCCGATACGACCCGGGGACCTGGGTCCGGGGTCCCGACCTGACCCGGTGACCTGGGGCCAGGGTAACCACCTGACCCGGGGACCCGGGCCGGGGACCCGGTATGACTCGGTCTCCCGGGGCCGGGGTGGTCACCTGACACTGGTACCCGGGACAGCGACCCGACATGACCCGGTGACCCGGGGCCGGGGTAACGACCTGTCCAGGGGACCTGGGCCGGGGACCCGACAGGACCCGGTGACCTGGTTCCGGGGTGCCGACCTGACCCGGTGACCTGGGGCTGTGGTGTCGACCGGACTCGGGGACCTGGTCCGGTGTCCCGTCATGACCCGGGGACCTGGGGTCGGGGTGGTCACCAGACCGTTGTACCCAGGCCGTTGAGCCGACATGACCCTGTGACCCGGGGCCTGGGTAAAAATCCAACCCGGGGACCCGGGCATGGGACGTGACATGACCCGACCTGGGTCCGGGGTCCCAACCTGACCCGGTGACCTGGGGCCGGTGTCCCCATGTGACCCGCTGACCTGGGTCCGGGGTCCCCACTTGACCCGCTGACCTGGGGCCGGTGTCCCCATGTGACCCGGGTTCCTGGGTCCGGGGTCCCCACGTGACCCGCTGACCTGGGTCCGGGGTCCCCACGGGACCCGCTGACCTGGGGCCGGGGTCCCCACGTGACCCGGGGTCCTGGTGCCGGGGTCCCCACGTGACCCGCTGACCTGGGTCCGGGGTCCCCACGTGACCCGCTGACCTGGGGCCGGTGTCCCCACGTGACCCGGTCACCTGGGGCCGGTGTCCCCACGTGACCCGGGGTCCTGGTGCCCGGGTGGTCATCGGAACCTGGGAACCAGGCTGGGTACCAGACATGACCAGGTGACCTGGGTCCGGGGTCCCCACGTGACCCGCTGACCTGGGGCCGGGGTCCCCACGTGACCCGGGATCCTGGTACCGTGGTCCCCACGTGACCCGGGGTCCTGGGGCCGGGGTCCCCACGTGACCCGCTGACCTGGGTCCGGGGTGCCGACCTGACCAGGTGACCTGGGTCCGGGGTCCCCACGTGACCCGCTGACCTGGGGCCGGAGTCCCCACGTGACCCGGGGTCCTGGTGCCGGGGTCCCCACGTGACCCGCTGACCTTGGTCCGGGGTCCCCACGTGACCTGGTGACCTGGGGCCGGGGTCCCCACGTGACCCGGGGTCCTGGTGCCGGGGTCCCCACGTGACCCGCTGACCTGGGGCCGGGGTCCCCACGTGACCCGGGGTCCTGGGGCCGGGGTCCCCACGTGACCCGGTCACCTGGGGCCGGTGTCCCCACGTGACCCGGGGTCCTGGTGCCGGGGTGGTCATCGGAACCTGGGAACCAGGCTGGGTACATGACCCTGTGACCCGGGGCCTGGGTAAAAATCCAACCCGGGGACCCGGTCATGGGACGTGACATGACCCGACCTGGGTCCGGGGTGCCGACCTGACCCGGTGACCTGGAGCCGGTGTCCCCACGTGACCCGCTGACCTGGGTCCGGGGTCCCCACGTGACCCGGTGACCTGGGGCCGGTGTCCCCACGTGACCCGGTCACCTGGGGCCGGTGTCCCCACGTGACCCGGGGTCCTGGTGCCGGGGTGGTCATCGGAACCTGGGAACCAGGCTGGGTACCAGACATGACCAGGTGACCTGGGTCCGGGGTCCCCATGTGACCCGCTGACCTGGGGCCGGGGTCCCCACGTGACCCGGGGTCCTGGTGCCGGGGTCCCCACGTGACCCACTGACCTGGGGCCGGTGTCCCCACGTGACCCGGGGTCCTGGTGCCGGGGTGGTCATCGGAACCTGGGAACCAGGCTGGGTACCAGACATGACCAGGTGACCTGGGTCCGGGGTCCCCACGTGACCCGCTGACCTGGGGCCGGGGTCCCCACGTGACCCGGGGTCCTGGTGCCGGGGTCCCCACGTGACCCGCTGACCTGGGGCCGGGGTCCCCACGTGACCCGGGGTCCTGGTGCCGGGGTGGTCACCGGAACCTGGGAACCAGTCCGGGTGCGCGACTTGACCCGGTGACCCGGGGCCGGGTTAACGACCTGTCCAGGGGACCCGGGCCGGGGACCCGACAGGACCCGGTGATCCTTCGCTGGTGTCCCGATGCAACCCGGGGACCCGGGCCAGGGACCCCACGTGACCCGGGGACCTGGGGCCGGGGATGTCACCCGACACTGGTACCCGGGGCAGCGACCCGATACGACCCGGGGACCTGGGTCCAGGGTCCCGACCTGACCCGGTGACCTGGGGCCAGGGTAACCACCTGACCCGGGGACCCGGGCCGGGGACCCGGTATGACTCGGTCTCCCGGGGCCGGGGTGGTCACCTGACACTGGTACCCGGGACAGCGACCCGACATGACCCGGTGACCCGGGGCCGGGGTAACGACCTGTCCAGGGGACCTGGGCCGGGGACCCGACAGGACCCGGTGACATGGTTCCGGGGTGCCGACCTGACCCGGTGACCTGGGGCCAGGGTAACCACCTGACCCGGGGACCCGGGCCGGGGACCCGGTATGACTCCGTCTCCCGGGGCCGGGGTGGTCACCTGACACTGCTACCCGGGACAGCGACCCGACATGACCCGGTGACCCGGGGCCGGGGTAACGACCTGTCCAGGGGACCTGGGCCGGGGACCAGACAGGACCCGGTGATCCTTCGCTGGTGTCCCGATGCAACCAGGGGACCCGGGCCGGGGACCCCACGTGACCCGGGGACCTTGGGCCGGGGATGTCACCCGACACTTGTACCCGGGGCAGCGACCCGATACGACCCGGGGACCTGGGTCCGGGGTCCCGACCTGACCCGGTGACCTGGGGCCAGGGTAACCACCTGACCCGGGGACCCGGGCCGGGGACCCGGTATGACTCCGTCTCCCGGGGCCGGGGTGGTCACCTGACACTGCTACCCGGGACAGCGACCCGACATGACCCGGTGACCCGGGGCCGGGGTAACGACCTGTCCAGGGGACCTGGGCCGGGGACCCGACAGGACCCGGTGACCTGGTTCCGGGGTGCCGACCTGACCCGGTGACCTGGGGCTGTGGTGTCGACCGGACTCGGGGACCTGGTCCGGTGTCCCGTCATGACCCGGGGACCTGGGGTCGGGGTGGTCACCAGACCGTTGTACCCAGGCCGTTGACCCGACATGACCCTGTGACCCGGGGCCTGGGTAAAAATCCAACCCGGGGACCCGGGCATGGGACGTGACATGACCCGACCTGGGTCCGGGGTGCCGACCTGACCCGGTGACCTGGAGCCGGTGTCCCCACGTGACCCGCTGACCTGGGTCCGGGGTCCCCACGTGACCCGGTGACCTGGGGCCGGTGTCCCCACGTGACCCGGTCACCTGGGGCCGGTGTCCCCACGTGACCCGGGGTCCTGGTGCCGGGGTGGTCATCGGAACCTGGGAACCAGGCTGGGTACCAGACATGACCAGGTGACCTGGGTCCGGGGTCCCCATGTGACCCGCTGACCTGGGGCCGGGGTCCCCACGTGACCCGGGGTCCTGGTGCCGGGGTCCCCACGTGACCCACTGACCTGGGGCCGGTGTCCCCACGTGACCCGGGGTCCTGGTGCCGGGGTGGTCATCGGAACCTGGGAACCAGGCTGGGTACCAGACATGACCAGGTGACCTGGGTCCGGGGTCCCCACGTGACCCGCTGACCTGGGGCCGGGGTCCCCACGTGACCCGGGGTCCTGGTGCCGGGGTCCCCACGTGACCCGCTGACCTGGGGCCGGGGTCCCCACGTGACCCGGGGTCCTGGTGCCGGGGTGGTCACCGGAACCTGGGAACCAGTCCGGGTGCGCGACTTGACCCGGTGACCCGGGGCCGGGTTAACGACCTGTCCAGGGGACCCGGGCCGGGGACCCGACAGGACCCGGTGATCCTTCGCTGGTGTCCCGATGCAACCCGGGGACCCGGGCCAGGGACCCCACGTGACCCGGGGACCTGGGGCCGGGGATGTCACCCGACACTGGTACCCGGGGCAGCGACCCGATACGACCCGGGGACCTGGGTCCAGGGTCCCGACCTGACCCGGTGACCTGGGGCCAGGGTAACCACCTGACCCGGGGACCCGGGCCGGGGACCCGGTATGACTCCGTCTCCCGGGGCCGGGGTGGTCACCTGACACTGGTACCCGGGACAGCGACCCGACATGACCCGGTGAATCGAGGCCGGGGTAACGACCTGTCCAGGGGACCTGGGCCGGGGACCCGACAGGACCCGGTGACCTGGTTCCGGGGTGCCGACCTGACCCGGTGACCTGGGGCTGTGGTGTCGACCGGACTCGGGGACCTGGTCCGGTGTCCCGTCATGACCCGGGGACCTGGGGTCGGGGTGGTCACCAGACCGTTGTACCCAGGCCGTTGAGCCGACATGACCCTATGACCCGGGGCCTGGGTAAAAATCCAACCCGGGGACCCGGGCATGGGACGTGAAATGACCCGACCTGGGTCCGGGGTGCCGACCTGACCCGGTGACCTGGGGCCGGTGTCCTCACGTGACCCGCTGACCTGGGTCCGGGGTCCCCACGTGACCCGCTGACCTGGGGCCGGGGTCCCCACGTGACCCGGGGTCCTGGTGCCGGGGTCCCCACGTGACCCGCTGACCTGGGTCCGGGGTCCCCACGTGACCCGCTGACCTGGGGCCGGGGTCCCCACGTGACCCGGGGTCCTGGGTCCGGGGTCCCCACGTGACCCGGTGACCTGGGGCCGGGGTCCCCACGTGACCCGGGGTCCTGGTGCCGGGGTGGTCATCGGAACCTGGGAACCAGGCCAGGTACCCGACACGACCCGGTGACCCGGGGCTGTGGTGTCGACGGACTCGTGGACCTGGGTCCGGGGTCCCCACGTGACCCGCTGACCTGGGGCCGGGGTCCCCACCTGACCCGGGGTCCTGGTGCCGGGGTGGTCACCGGAACCTGGGAACCAGGCCGGGTGCGCGACATGACCCGGTGACCCGGGGCCGGGTTAACGACCTGTCCAGGGGACCCGGGCCAGGGACCCGACAGGACCCGGTGATCCTTCGCTGGTGTCCCGACGCAACCCGGGGACCCGGGCCGGGGACCCCACGTGACCCGGGGACCTGGGGCCGGGGATGTCACCCGACACTGGTACCCGGGGCAGCGACCCGATACGACCCGGGGACCTGGGTCCGGAGTCCCGGCCTGACCCGGTGACCTGGGGCCAGGGTAACCACCTGACCCGGGGACCCGGGCCGGGGACCCGGTATGACTCCGTCTCCCGGGGCCGGGGTGGTCACCTGACACTGCTACCCGGGACAGCGACCCGACATGACCCGGTGACCCGGGGCCGGGGTAACGACCTGTCCAGGGGACCTGGGCCGGGGACCCGACAGGACCCGGTGACCTGGTTCCGGGGTGCCGACCTGACCCGGTGACCTGGGGCTGTGGTGTCGACCGGACTCGGGGACCTGGTCCGGTGTCCCGTCATGACCCGGGGACCTGGGGTCGGGGTGGTCACCAGACCGTTGTACCCAGGCCGTTGAGCCGACATGACCCTGTGACCCGGGGCCTGGGTAAAAATCCAACGCGGGGACCCGGGCATGGGACGTGACATGACCCGACCTGGGTCCGGGGTGCCGACCTGACCCGGTGACCTGGGGCCGGTGTCCCCACGTGACCCGCTGACCTGGGTCCGGGGTCCCCACGTGACCCGGTGACCTGGGGCCGGTGTCCCCACGTGACCCGATCACCTGGGGCCGGTGTCCCCACGTGACCCGGGGTCCTGGTGCCGGGGTGGTCATCGGAACCTGGGAACCAGGCTGGGTACAAGACATGACCAGGTGACCTTGGTCCGGGGTCCCCACGTGACCCGGGGTCCTGGTGCCGGGGTGGTCATCGGAACCTGGGAACCAGGCTGGGTACCAGACATGACCAGGTGACCTGGGTCCGGGGTCCCCACGTGACCCGCTGACCTGGGGCCGGGGTCCCCACGTGACCCGGGGTCCTGGTGCCGGGGTCCCCACGTGACCCGCTGACCTGGGGCCGGAGTCCCCACGTGACCCGGGGTCCTGGTGCCGGGGTCCCCACGTGACCCGTTCACCTGGGACCGGTGTCCCCACGTGACCCGGGGTCCTGGTGCCGGGGTGGTCATCGGAACCTGGGAACCAGGCTGGGTACCAGACATGACCAGGTGACCTGGGTCCAGGGTCCCCACGTGACCCGCTGACCTGGGGCCGGGGTCCCCACGTGACCCGGGGTCCTGGTGTCGGGGTGGTCACCGGAACCTGGGAACGAGGCCGGGTGCGCGACATGACCCGGTGACCCGGGGCCGGGTTAACGACCTGTCCAGGGGACCCGGGCCGGGGACCCGACAGAACCCGGTGATCCTTCGCTGGTGTCCCGATGCAACCCGGGGACCCGGGCCGGTGTCCCCACGTGACCCGGGGTCCTGGTGCCGGGGTGGTCATCGGAACCTGGGAACCAGGCTGGGTACCAGACATGACCAGGTGACCTGGGTCCGGGGTCCCCACGTGACCCGCTGACCTGGGGCCGGGGTCCCCACGTGACCCGGGGTCCTGGTGCTGGGGTCCCCACGTGACCCGCTGACCTGGGGCCGGAGTCCCCACGTGACCCGGGGTCCTGGTGCCGGGGTCCCCACGTGACCCGCTGACCTGGGGCCGGGGTCCCCACGTGACCCGGGGTCCTGGTGCCGGGGTGGTCACTGGAACCTGGGAACCAGGCCAGGTGTGCGACATGACCCGGTGACCCGGGGCCGGGTTAACGACCTGTCCAGGGGACCCGGGCCGGGGACCCGACAGGACCCGGTGATCATTCGCTGGTGTCCCAATGCAACCCGGGGACCCGGGCCGGGGACCCCACGTGACCCGGGGACCTGGGGCCGGGGATGTCACCCGACACTGGTACCCGGGGCAGCGACCCGATACGACCCGGGGACCTGGGTCCGGGGTCCCGACCTGACCCGGTGACCTGGGGCCAGGGTAACCACCTGACCCGGGGACCCGGGCCGGGAACCCGGTATGACTCCGTCTCCCGGGGCCGGGGTGGTCACCTGACACTGGTACCCGGGACAGCGACCCGACATGACCCGGTGACCCGGGGCCGGGGTAACGACCTGTCAAGGGAACCTGGGCCGGGGACCCGACAGGACCCGGTGACATGGTTCCGGGGTGCCGACCTGACCCGGTGACCTGGGGCCAGGGTAACCACCTGACCCGGGGACCCGGGCCGGGGACCCGGTATGACTCCGTCTCCCGTGGCCGGGCTGGTCACCTGACACTGGTACCCGGGACAGCGACCCGACATGACCCTGTGACCCGGGGCCTGGGTAAAAATCCAACCCGGGGACCCGGGCATAGGACGTGACATGACCCGACCTGGGTCCGGGGTGCCGACCTGACCCGGTGACCTGGGGCCGGTGTCCCCACGTGACCCGCTGACCTGGGTCCGGGGTCCCCACGTGACCCGGTGACCTGGGGCCGGTGTCCCCACGTGACCCGGTCACCTGGGGCCTGTGTCCCCACGTGACCCGGGGTCCTGGTGCCGGGGTGGTCATCGGAACCTGGGAACCAGGCTGGGTACCAGACATGACCAGGTGACCTGGGTCCGGGGTCCCCACGTGACCCGCTGACCTGGGGCCGGGGTCCCCACGTGACCCGGGGTCCTGGTGCCGGGGTCCCCACGTGACCCTCTGACCTGGGGCCGGGGTCCCCACGTGACCCGGGGTCCTGGTGCCGGGGTGGTCACCGGAACCTGGGAACCAGGCCGGGTGCGCGACATGACCCGGTGACCCGGGGCCGGGTTAACGACCTGTCCAGGGGACCCGGGCCAGGGACCCGACAGGACCCGGTGATTCTTCGCTGGTGTCCCAATGCAACCCGGGGACCCGGGCCGGGGACCCCACGTGACCCGGGGACCTGGGGCCGGGGATGTCACCCGACACTGGTACCCGGGGCAGCGACCCGATACGACCCGGGGACCTGGGTCCGGGGTCCCGACCTGACCCGGTGACCTGGGGCCAGGGTAACCACCTGACCCGGGGACCCGGGCCGGGGACCCGGTATGACTCCGTCTCCCGGGGCCGGGGTGGTCACCTGACACTGCTACCCGGGACAGCGACCCGACATGACCCGGTGACCCGGGGCCGGGGTAACGACCTGTCCAGGGGACCTGGGCCGGGGACCCGACAGGACCCGGTGACCTGGTTCCGGGGTGCCGACCTGACCCGGTGACCTGGGGCTGTGGTGTCGACCGGATTCGGGGACCTGGTCCGGTGTCCCGTCATGACCCGGGGACCTGGGGTCGGGGTGGTCACCAGACCGTTGTACCCAGGCCGTTGACCCGACATGTCCCTGTGACCCGGGGCCTGGGTAAAAATCCAACCCGGGGACCCGGGCATGGGACGTGACATGACCCGACCTGGGTCCGGGGTGCCGACCTGACCCGGTGACCTGGGGCCAGTGTCCCCACGTGACCCGGTCACCTGGGGACGGTGTCCCCACGTGACCCGGGGTCCTGGTGCCGGGGTGGTCATCGGAACCTGGGAACCAGGCTGGGTACCAGACATGACCAAGTGACCTGGGTCCGGGGTCCCCATGTGACCCGCTGACCTGGGGCCGGGGTCCCCACGTGACCCGGGGTCCTGGTGCCAGGGTCCCCACGTGACCCGCTGACCTGGGGCCGGTGTCCCCACGTGACCCGGGGTCCTGGTGCCGGGGTGGTCATCGGAACCTGGGAACCAGGCTGGGTACCAGACATGACCAGGTGACCTGGGTCCGGGGTCCCCACGTGACCCGCTGACCTGGGGCCGGGGTCCCCACGTGACCCGGGGTCCTGGTGCCGGGGTCCCCACGTGACCCGCTGACCTGGGTCCGGGGTCCCCACGTGACCTGGTGACCTGGGGCCGGTGTCCCCACGTGACCCAGTCACCTGGGGCCGGTGTCCCCACGTGACCCGGGGTCCTGGTGCCGGGGTGGTCATCGGAACCTGGGAACCAGGCTGGGTACCAGACATGACCAGGTGACCTGGGTCTGGGGTCCCCACGTGACCCGCTGACCTGGGGCCGGGGTCCCCACGTGACCCGGGGTCCTGGTGCCGGGGTCCCCACGTGACCCGCTGACCTGGGGCCGGGGTCCCCACTTGACCCGGTGACCTGGGGCCGGGGTCCCCACGTGACCCGGGGTCCTGGTGCCGGGGTCCCCACGTGACCCGCTGACCTGGGTCCGGGGTCCCCACGTGACCCGCTGACCTGGGGCCGGGGTCCCCACGTGACCCGCTGACCTGGGGCCGGTGTCCCCACGTGACCCGGGGTCCTGGTGCCGGGGTGGTCACCGGAACCTGGGAACCAGGCCGGGTGCGCGACATGACCCCGTGACCCGGGGCCGGGTTAACGACCTGTCCAGGGGACCCGGGCCGGGGACCCGACAGGACCCGGTGATCCTTCGCTGGTGTCCCGATGCAACCCGGGGACCCGGGCCGGGGACCCCACGTGACCCGGGGACCTGGGGCCGGGGATGTCACCCGACACTGGTACCCGGGGCAGCAACCCGATACGACCCGGGGACCTGGGGCCGGGGATGTCACCCGACACTGGTACCCGGGGCAGCGACCCGATACGACCCGGGGACCTGGGTCCGGGGTCCCGACCTGACCCGGTGACCTGGGGCCAGGGTAACCACCTGACCCGGGGACCTGGGCCGGGGACCCGGTATGACTCCGTCTCCCGGGGCCGGGGTGGTCACCTGACACTGCTACCCGGGACAGCGACCCGACATGACCCGGTGACCCGGGGCCGGGGTAACGACCTGTCCAGGGGACCTGGGCCGGGGACCCGACAGGACCCGGTGACCTGGTTCCGGGGTGCCGACCTGACCCGGTGACCTGGGGCTGTGGTGTCGACCAGACTCGGGGACCTGGTCCGGTGTCCCGTCATGACCCGGGGACCTGGGGTCGGGGTGGTCACCAGACCGTTGTACCCAGGCCGTTGACCCGACATGACCCTGTGACCCGGGGCCTGGGTAAAAATCCAACCCGGGGACCCGGGCATGGGACGTGACATGACCCGACCTGGGTCCGGGGTGCCGACCTGACCCGGTGACCTGGGGCCGGTGTCCCCACGTGACCCGCTGACCTGGGTCCGGGGTCCCCACGTGACCCGGTGACCTGGGGCCGGTGTCCCCACGTGACCCGGTCACCTGGGGCCGGTGTCCCCACGTGACCCGGGGTCCTGGTGCCGGGGTGGTCATCGGAACCTGGGAACCAGGCTGGGTACCAGACATGACCAGGTGACCTGGGTCCGGGGTCACCACGTGACCCGCTGACCTGGGGCCGGGGTCCCCACGTGACCCGGGGTCCTGGGGCCGGGGTCCCCACGTGACCCGGGGTCCTGGGGCCGGTGTCCCCACGTGACCCGGGGTCCTGGTGCCGGGGTGGTCACCGGAACCTGGGAACCAGGCCGGGTGCGCGACATGACCCGGTGACCCGGGGCCGGGTTAACGACCTGTCCAGGGGACCCGGGCCGGGGACCCGACAGGACCCGGTGATCCTTCGCTTGTGTCCCGATGCAACCCGGGGACCCGGGCCGGGGACCCCACGTGACCCGGGGACCTGGGGCCGGGGATGTCACCCGACACTGGTACCCGGGGCAGCGACCCGATACGACCCGGGGACCTGGGTCCGGGGTCCCGACCTGACCCGGTGACCTGGGGCCAGGGTAACCACCTGACCCGGGGACCCGGGCCGGGGACCCGGTATGACTCCGTCTCCCGGGGCCGGGGTGGTCACCTGACACTGCTACCCGGGACAGCGACCCGACATGACCCGGTGACCCGGGGCCGGGGTAACGACCTGTCCAGGGGACCTGGGCCGGGGACCCGACAGGACCCGGTGACCTGGTTCCGGGGTGCCGACCTGACCCGGTGACCTGGGGCTGTGGTGTCGACCGGATTCGGGGACCTGGTCCGGTGTCCCGTCATGACCCGGGGACCCGGGGTCGGGGTGGTCACCAGACCGTTGTACCCAGGCCGTTGAGCCGACATGACCCTGTGACCCGGGGCCTGGGTAAAAATCCAACCCGGGGACCCGGGCATGGGACGTGACATGACCCGACCTGGGTCCGGGGTGCCGACCTGACCCGGTGACCTGGGGCCGGTGTCCACATGTGACCCGCTGACCTGGGTCCGGGGTCCCCACGTGACCCGGTGACCTGGGGCCGGTGTCCCCACGTGACCCGGTCACCTGGGCCCGGTGTCTCCACGTGACCCGTGGTCCTGGTGCCGGGGTGGTCATCGGAACCTGGGAACCAGGCTGGGTACCAGACATGACCAGGTGACCTGGGTCCGGGGTCCCCACGTAACCCGCTGACCTGGGGCCGGGGTCCCCACGTGACCCGGGGTCCTGGGGCCGGGGTCCCCACGTGACCCGCTGACCTGGGGCCGGGGTCCCCACGTTACCCAGGGTCCTGGTGCCATGGTGGTCACCGGAACCTGGGAACCAGGCCGGGTGCGCGACATGACCATGTGACCCGGGGCCGGGTTAACGACCTGTCCAGGGGACCCAGGCCGGGGACCCGACAGGACCCGGTGATCCTTCGCTGGTGTCCCGACGCAACCCGGGGACCCGGGCCGGGGACCCCACGTGACCCGGGGACCTGGGGCCGGGGATGTCACCCGACACTGGTACCCGGGGCAGCGACCCGATACGACCCGGGGACCTGGGTCCGGGGTCCCGACCTGACCTGGTGACCTGGGGCCAGGGTAACCACCTGACCCGGGGACCCGGGCCGGGGACCCGGTATGACTCCGTCTCCCGGGGCCGGGGTGGTCACCTGACACTGCTACCCAGGACAGCGACCCGACATGACCCGGTGACCCGGGGCCGGGGTAACGACCTGTCCAGGGGACCTGGGCCGGGGACCCGACAGGACCCGGTGACCTGGTTCCAGGGTGCCGACCTGACCCGGTGACCTGGGGCTGTGGTGTCGACCGGACTCGGGGACCTGGTCCGGTGTCCCGTCATGACCCGGGGACCTGGGGTCGGGGTGGTCACCAGACCCTTGTACCCAGGCCGTTGACCCGACATGACCCTGTGACCCGGGGCCTGGGTAAAAATCCAACCCGGGGACCCGGGCATGGGACGTGACATGACCCGACCTGGGTCCGGGGTGCCGACCTGACCCGGTGACCTGGGGCCGGTGTCCCCACGTGACCCGCTGACCTGGGTCCGGGGTCCCCACGTGACCCGGTGACCTGGGGCCGGTGTCCCCACGTGACCCGGTCACCTGGGGCCGGTGTCCCCACGTGACCCGGGGTCCTGGTGCCGGGGTGGTCATCGGAACCTGGGAACCAGGCTGGGTACCAGACATGACCAGGTGACCTGGGTCCGGGGTCCCCACGTGACCCGCTGACCTGGGGCCGGGGTCCCCACGTGACCCGGGGTCCTGGTGCCGGGGTCCCCACGTGACCCGCTGACCTGGGGCCGGTGTCCCCACGTGACCCGGGGTCCTGGTGCCGGGGTGGTCATCGGAACCTGGGAACCAGGCCAGGTACCCTACACGACCCGGTGACCCGGGGCTGTGGTGTCGACGGACTCGTGGACCTGGGTCCGGGGTCCCCACGTGACCCGCTGACCTGGGGCCGGGGTCCCCACGTGACCCGGGGTCCTGGGGCCGGGGTCCCCACGTGACCCTCTGACCTGGGGCCGGTGTCCCCACGTGACCCGGGGTCCTGGTGCCGGGGTGGTCACCGGAACCTGGGAACCAGGCCGGGTGCGCGACATGACCCGGTGACCCGGGGCCGGGTTAACGACCTGTCCAGGGGACCCGGGCCGGGGACCCGACAGGACCCGGTGATCCTTCGCTTGTGTCCCGATGCAACCCGGGGACCCGGGCCGGGGACCCCACGTGACCCGGGGACCTGGGGCCGGGGATGTCACCCGACACTGGTACCCGGGGCAGCGACCCGATACGACCCGGGGACCTGGGTCCGGGGTCCCGACCTGACCTGGTGACCTGGGGCCAGGGTAACCACCTGACCCGGGGACCCGGGCCGGGGACCCGGTATGACTCCGTCTCCCGGGGCCGGGGTGGTCACCTGACACTGGTACCCGGGACAGCGACCCGACATGACCCGGTGACCCGGGGCCGGGGTAACGACCTGTCCAGGGGACCTGGGCCGGGGACCCGACAGGACCCGGTGACCTGGTTCCGGGGTGCCGACCTGACCCGGTGACCTGGGGCTGTGGTGTCGACCGGATTCGGGGACCTGGTCCGGTGTCCCGTCATGACCCGGGGACCCGGGGTCGGGGTGGTCACCAGACCGTTGTACCCAGGCCGTTGAGCCGACATGACCCTGTGACCCGGGGCCTGGGTAAAAATCCAACCCGGGGACCCGGGCATGGGACGTGACATGACCCGACCTGGGTCCGGGGTGCCGACCTGACCCGGTGACCTGGGGCCGGTGTCCCCATGTGACCCGCTGACATGGGTCCGGGGTCCCCACGTGACCCGGTGACCTGGGGCCGGTGTCCCCACGTGACCCGGTCACCTGGGCCCGGTGTCTCCACGTGACCCGGGGTCCTGGTGCCGGGGTGGTCATCGGAACCTGGGAACCAGGCTGGGTACCAGACATGACCAGGTGACCTGGGTCCGGGGTCCCCACGTGACCCGCTGACCTGGGGCCGGGGTCCCCACGTGACCCGGGGTCCTGGGGCCGGGGTCCCCACGTGACCCGCTGACCTGGGGCCGGGGTCCCCACGTGACCCAGGGTCCTGGTGCCGTGGTGGTCACCGGAACCTGGGAACCAGGCCGGGTGCGCGACATGACCCTGTGACCCGGGGCCGGGTTAACGACCTGTCCAGGGGACCCAGGCCGGGGACCCGACAGGACCCGGTGATCCTTCGCTGGTGTCCCGATGCAACCCGGGGACCCGGGCCGGGGACCCCACGTGACCCGGGGACCTGGGGCCGGGGATGTCACCCGACACTGGTACCCGGGGCAGCGACCCGATACGACCCGGGGACCTGGGTCCGGGGTCCCGACCTGACCCGGTGACCTGGGGCCAGGGTAACCACCTGACCCGGGGACCCGGGCCGGGGACCCGGTATGACTCCGTCTCCCGGGGCCGGGGTGGTCACCTGACACTGCTACCCGGGACAGCGACCCGACATGACCCGGTGACCCGGGGCCGGGGTAACGACCTGTCCAGGGGACCTGGGCCGGGGACCCGACAGGACCCGGTGACCTGGTTCCGGGGTGCCGACCTGACCCGGTGACCTGGGGCTGTGGTGTCGACCGGACTCGGGGACCTGGTCCGGTGTCCCGTCATGACCCGGGGACCTGGGGTCGGGGTGGTCACCAGACCGTTGTACCCAGGCCGTTGACCCGACATGACCCTGTGACCCGGGGCCTGGGTAAAAATCCAACCCGGGGACCCGGGCATGGGACGTGACATGACCCGACCTGGGTCCGGGGTGCCGACCTGACCCGGTGACCTAGGGCCGGGGTCCCCACGTGACCCGCTGACCTGGGTCCGGGGTCCCCACGTGACCCGGTGACCTGGGGCCGGTGTCCCCACGTGACCCGGTCACCTGGGGCCGGTGTCCCCACGTGACCCGGGGTCCTGGTGCCGGGGTGGTCATCGGAACCTGGGAACCAGGCTGGGTACCAGACATGACCAGGTGACCTGGGTCCGGGGTCCCCACGTGACCCGCTGACCTGGGGCCAGGGTCCCCACGTGACCCGGGGTCCTGATGTCGGGGTGGACACCGGAACCTGGGAACCAGGCCGGGTGCGCGACATGACCCGGTGACCCGGGGCCGGGTTAACGACCTGTCCAGGGGACCCGGGCCGGGGACCCGACAGGACCCGGTGATCCTTCGCTGGTGTCCCGATGCAACCCGGGGACCCGGGCCGGTGTCCCCACGTGACCCGGGGTCCTGGTGCCGGGGTGGTCATCGGAACCTTGGAACCAGGCTGGGTACCAGGCATGACCAGGTGACCTGGGTCCGGGGTCCCCACGTGACCCGCTGACCTGGGTCCGGGGTCCCCACGTGACCCGGGGTCCTGGTGCCGGGGTCCCCACGTGACCCGCTGACCTGGGGCCGGGGTCCCCACGTGACCCGGGGTCCTGGTTCCGGGGTGGTCATCGGAACCTGGGAACCAGGCTGGGTACCAGACATGACCAGGTGACCTGGGTCCAGGGTCCCCACGTGACCCGGTGACCTGGGGCCGGTGTCCCCACGTGACCCGGTCACCTGGGCCCGGTGTCTCCACGTGACCCGGGGTCCTGGTGCCGGGGTGGTCATCGGAACCTGGGAACCAGGCTGGGTACAAGACATGACCAGGTGACCTGGGTCCGGGGTCCCCACGTGACCCGCTGACCTGGGGCCGGGGTCCCCACGTGACCCGGGGTCCTGGTGCCGGGGTGGTCATCGGAACCTGGGAACCAGGCCAGGTACCCGACACGACCCGGTGACCCGGGGCTGTGGTGTCGACGGCCTCGTGGACCTGGGTTCGGGGTCCCGACCTGACGCGGTGACCTGGGGCCGGTGTCCCCACGTGACCCTCTGACCTGGGGCCGGGGTCCCCACGTGACCCGCTGACCTGGGGCCGGGGTCCCCACATGACCCGGGGTCCTGGTGCCGGGGTGGTAACCGGAACCTGGGAACCAGGCCGGGTACCAGACATGACCAGGTGACCTGGGTTCGGGGTCCCGAGCTGACCCTGGTGCCCGGGCTGTGTACCCGACACGACCCGGTGACCCTGGGCTGTGGTGTCGACGGACTCGTGGACCTGGGTTCGGGGTCCCGACCTGACGCGGTGACCTGGGACAGGTGTTCCCACGTGACACGGGGTCCTGGTGCCGGGGTGGTCATCGGAACCTGGGAACCAGGCCGGGTGCGCGACATGACCCGGTGACCCGGGGCCGGGTTAACGACCTGTCCAGGGGACCCGGGCCGGGGACCCGACAGGACCCGGTGATCCTTCGCTGGTGTCCCGATGCAACCCGGGGACCCGGGCCGGGGACCCCACGTGACCCGGGGACCTGGGGCCGGGGATGTCACCCGACACTGGTACCCGGGGCAGCGACCCGATACGACCCGGGGACCTGGGTCCGGGGTCCCGACCTGACCCGGTGACCTGGGGCCAGGGTAACCACCTGACCCGGGGACCCGGGCCGGGGACCCGGTATGACTCCGTCTCCCGGGGCCGGGGTGGTCACCTGACACTGGTACCCGGGACAGCGACCCGACATGACCCGGTGACCCGGGGCCGGGGTAACGACCTGTCCAGGGGACCTGGGCCGGGGACCCGACAGGACCCGGTGACCTGGTTCCGGGGTGCCGACCTGACCCGGTGACCTGGGGCTGTGGTGTCGACCGGACTCGGGGACCTGGTCCGGTGTCCCGTCATGACCCGGGGACCTGGGGTCGGGGTGGTCACCAGACCGTTGTACCCAGGCCGTTGAGCCGACATGACCCTGTGACCCGGGGCCTGGGTAAAAATCCAACCCGGGGACCCGGGCATAGGACGTGACATGACCCGACCTGGGTCCGGGGTGCCGACCTGACCCGGTGACCTGGGGCCGGTGTCCCCACGTGACCCTCTGACCTGGGGCCGGGGTCCCCACGTGACCCGCTGACCTGGGGCCAGTGTCCCCACGTGACCCGGGGTCCTGGTGCCGGGGTGGTCACCGGAACCTGGGAACCAGGCTGGCTACCAGACATGACAGGTGACCTGGGTCCGGGGTCCCCACGTGACCCGCTGACCTGGGGCCGGGGTCCCCACGTGACCCGGGGTCCTGGTGCCGGGGTGGTCACCGGAACCTGGGAACCAGGCCGGGTGCGCGACATGACCCGGTGACCCGGGGCCGGGTTAACGACCTGTCCAGGGGACCCGGGCCGGGGACCCGACAGGACCCGGTGATCCTTCGCTGGTGTCCCGATGCAACCCGGGGACCCGGGCCGGGGACCCCACGTGACCCGGGGACCTGGGGCCGGGGATGTCACCCGACACTGGTACCCGGGGCAGCGACCCGATACGACCCGGGGACCTGGGTCCGGGGTCCCGGCCTGACCCGGTGACCTGGGGCCGGGGTGCCGACCTATACAGGGGACCTGGGCCGGGGACCCGACAGGACCCGGTGACCTGGTTCCGGGGTGCCGACCTGACCCGGTGACCTGGGGCTGTGGTGTCGACCGGACTCGGGGACCTGGTCCGGTGTCCCGCATGACCCGGGGACCTGGGGTCGGGGTGGTCACCAGACCGTTGTACCCAGGCCGTTGAGCTGACATGACCCTGTGACCCGGGGCCTGGGTAAAAATCCAACCCGGGGACCCGGGCATGGGACGTGACATGACCCGACCTGGGTCCGGGGTGCCGACCTGACCCGGTGACCTGGGGCCGGTGTCCCCACGTGACACGCTGACCTGGGTCCGGGGTCCCCACGTGACCCGGTGACCTGGGGCCTGTGTCCCCACGTGACCCGCTGACCTGGAGCCGGGGTCCCCACGTGACCCAGGGTCCTGGTGCCGGGGTGGTCATCGGAACCTGGGAACCAGGCCGGGTACCAGATATGACCCGCTGACCTGGGTCCGGGGTCCCCACGTGACCCGGTGACCTGGGGCCGGTGTCCCCACGTGACCCGGGGTTCTGGTGCCGGGGTGGTCATCGGAACCTGGGAACCAGGACAGGTACCCGACACGACCCGGTGACCCGGGGCTGTGGTGTCGACGGACTCGTGGACCTGGGTTCGGGGTCCCGACCTGACGCGGTGACCTGGGACCGGTGTCCCCACGTGACCCGGGGTCCTGGTGCCGGGGTGGTCACCGGAACCTGGGAACCAGGCCGGGTGCGCGACATGACCCGGTGACCCGGGGCCGGGTTAACGACCTGTCCAGGGGACCCGGGCCGGGGACCCGACAGGACCCGGTGATCCTTCGCTGGTGTCCCGATGCAACCCGGGGACCCGGGCCGGGGACCCCACGTGACCCGGGGACCTGGGGCCGGGGATGTCACCCGACACTGGTACCCGGGGCAGCGACCCGATACGACCCGGGGACCTGGGTCCGGGGTCCCGACCTGACCCGGTGACCTGGGGCCAGGGTAACCACCTGACCCGGGGACCCGGGCCGGGGACCCGGTATGACTCCGTCTCCCGGGGCCGGGGTGGTCACCTGACACTGCTACCCGGGACAGCGACCCGACATGACCCGGTGACCCGGGGCCGGGGTAAAGACCTGTCCAGGGGACCTGGGCCGGGGACCCGACAGGACCCGGTGATCTGGGGCTTGGGTAAAAACCCGTCCCGGGGACCCGGGCTGGGTCCCGACATGACCCGGTGACCTGGTTCCGGGGTGCCGACCTGACCCGCTGACCTGGGGCTGTGGTGTCGACCGGACTCTGGGGCCTGGTCCGGTGTCCCGTCATGACCCGGGGACCTGGGGTCGGGGTGGTCACCAGACCGTTGTACCCAGGCCGTTGAGCCGACATGACCCTGTGACCCGGGGCCTGGGTAAAAATCCAACCCGGGGACCCGGGCATGGGACGTGACATGACCCGACCTGGGTCCGGGGTGCCGACCTGACCCGGTGACCTGGGTCCGGTGTCCCCACGTGACACGCTGACCTGGGTCCGGGGTCCCCACGTGACCCGGTGACCTGGGGCCGGTGTCCCCACGTGACCCGGTCACCTGGGGCCGGGGTCCCCACGTGACCCGGGGTCCTGGTGCCGGGGTGGTCATCGGAACCTGGGAACCAGGCTGGGTACCAGACATGACCAGGTGACCTGGGGCCGGTGTCCCCACGTGACCCGCTGACCTGGGTCCAGGGTCCCCACGTGACCCGGTGACCTGGGGCCAGGGTCCCCACGTGACCCGCTGACCTGGGGCCGGGGTCCCCACGTGACCCGGTCACCTGGGTCCGGTGTCCCCACGTGACCCGGTCACCTGGGGCCGGTGTCCCCACGTGACCCGCTGACCTGGGTCCAGGGTCCCCACGTGACCCGGTGACCTGGGGCCAGGGTCCCCACGTGACCCGCTGACCTGGGGCCGGGGTCCCCACGTGACCCGGTCACCTGGGTCCGGTGTCCCCACGTGACCCGGTCACCTGGGGCCGGTGTCCCCACGTGACCCGGGGTCCTGGTGCCGGGGTGGTCATCGGAACCTGGGAACCAGGCTGGGTACCAGACATGACCAGGTGACCTGGGTCCGGGGTCCCCACGTGACCCGCTGACCTGGGGCCGGGGTCCCCACGTGACCCGGGGTCCTGGTGCCGGGGTGGTCATCGGAACCTGGGAACCAGGCCAGGTACCCGACACGACCCGGTGACCCGGGGCTGTGGTGTCGACGGCCTCGTGGACCTGGGTTCGGGGTCCCGACCTGACGCGGTGACCTGGGGCCGGTGTCCCCACGTGACCCTCTGACCTGGGGCCGGGGTCCCCACGTGACCCGCTGACCTGGGGCCGGGGTCCCCACGTGACCCAGGGTCCTGGTGCCGGGGTGGTCATCGGAACCTGGGAACCAGGCCGGGTACCAGACATGACCCGCTGACCTGGGTCCGGGGTCCCCACGTGACCCGGTGACCTGGGGCCGGTGTCCCCACGTGACCCGGGGTTCTGGTGCCGGGGTGGTCATCGGAACCTGGGAACCAGGACAGGTACCCGACACGACCCGGTGACCCGGGGCTGTGGTGTCGACGGACTCGTGGACCTGGGTTCGGGGTCCCGATCTGACGCGGTGACCTGGGACCGGTGTCCCCACGTGACCCGGGGTCCTGGTGCCGGGGTGGTCACCGGAACCTGGGAACCAGGCCGGGTGCGCGACATGACCCGGTGACCCGGGGCCGGGTTAACGACCTGTCCAGGGGACCCGGGCCGGGGACCCGACAGGACCCGGTGATCCTTCGCTGGTGTCCCGATGCAACCCGGGGACCCGGGCCGGGGACCCCACGTGACCCGGGGACCTGGGGCCGGGGATATCACCCGACACTGGTACCCGGGGCAGCGACCCGATACGACCCGGGGACCTGGGTCCGGGGTCCCGACCTGACCCGGTGACCTGGGGCCAGGGTAACCACCTGACCCGGGGACCCGGGCCGGGGACCCGGTATGACTCCGTCTCCCGGGGCCGGGGTGGTCACCTGACACTGCTACCCGGGACAGCGACCCGACATGACCCGGTGACCCGGGGCCGGGGTAAAGACCTGTCCAGGGGACCTGGGCCGGGGACCCGACAGGACCCGGTGATATGGGGCTTGGGTAAAAACCCGTCCCGGGGACCCGGGCTGGGTCCCGACAGGACCCGGTGACCTGGTTCCGGGGTGCCGACCTGACCCGGTGACCTGGGGCTGTGGTGTCGACCGGACTCGGGGACCTGGTCCGGTGTCCCGTCATGACCCGGGGACCTGGGGTCGGGGTGGTCACCAGACCGTTGTACCCAGGCCGTTGAGCCGACATGACCCTGTGACCCGGGGCCTGGGTAAAAATCCAACCCGGGGACCCGGGCATAGGACGTGACATGACCCGACCTGGGTCCGGGGTGCCGACCTGACCCGGTGACCTGGGGCCGGTGTCCCCACGTGACCCTCTGACCTGGGGCCGGGGTCCCCACGTGACCCGGTGACCTGGGGCCGGTGTCCCCACGTGACCCGGGGTCCTGGTGCCGGGGTGGTCACCGGAACCTGGGAACCAGGCTGGCTACCAGACATGACAGGTGACCTGGGTCCGGGGTCCCCACGTGACCCGCTGACCTGGGGCCGGGGTCCCCACGTGACCCGGGGTCCTGGTGCCGGGGTGGTCACCGGAACCTGGGAACCAGGCTGGGTACCAGACATGACCAGGTGACCTGGGTTCGGGGTCCCGAGCTGACCCTGGTGCCCGGGCTGTGTACCCGACACGACCCGGTGACCCTGGGCTGTGGTGTCGACGGACTCGTGGACCTGGGTTCAGGGTCCCGACCTGACGCGGTGACCTGGGACCGGTGTTCCCACGTGACCCGCTGACCTGGGGCCGGTGTCCCCACGTGACCCGGGGTCCTGGTGCCGGGGTGGTCACCGGAACCTGGGAACCAGCCGGGTGCGCGACATGACCCGGTGACCCGGGGCCGGGTTAACGACCTGTCCAGGGGACCCGGGCCGGGGACCCGACAGGACCCGGTGATCCTTCGCTGGTGTCCCGATGCAACCCGGGGACCCGAGCCGGGGACTCCACGTGACCCGGGGACCTGGGGCCGGGGATGTCACCCGACACTGGTACCCGGGGCAGCGACCCGATACGACCCGGGGACCTGGGTCCGGGGTCCCGACCTGACCCGGTGACCTGGGGCTGTGGTGTCGACCGGACTCGGGGACCTGGTCCGGTGTCCCGCATGACCCGGGGACCTGGGGTCGGGGTGGTCACCAGACCGTTGTACCCAGGCCGTTGAGCCGACATGACCCTGTGACCCGGGGCCTGGGTAAAAATCCAACCCGGGGACCCGGGCATGGGACGTGACATGACCCGACCTGGGTCCGGGGTGCCGACCTGACCCGGTGACCTGGAGCCGGTGTCCCCACGTGACCCGCTGACCTGGGTCCGGGGTCCTCACATGACCCGGTGACCTGGGGCCGGTGTCCCCACGTGACCCGGTGACCTGGGGCCGGTGTCCCCACGTGACCCGGAGTCCTGGTGCCGGGGTGGTCATCGGAACCTGGGAACCAGGCTGGGTACCAGACATGACCAGGTGATCTGGGGCCGGTGTCCCCACGTGACCCGGTCACCTGGGGCCGGTGTCCCCACGTGACCCGGGGTCCTGGTGCCGGGGTGGTCATCGGAACCTGGGAACCAGGCCAGGTACCCGACACGACCCGGTGACCCGGGGCTGTGGTGTCGACGGACTCCTGGACCTGGGTTCGGGGTCCCGACCTGACGCGGTGACCTGGGGCCGGTGTCCCCACGTGAACCTCTGACCTGGGCCGGGGTCCCCACGTGACCCGCTGACCTGGGGCCGGGGTCCCCACGTGACCCGGGGTCCTGGTGCCGGGGTGGTCACCGGAACCTGGGAACCAGGCTGGGTAACAGACATGACCAGGTGACCTGGGTCCGGGGTCCCCACGTGACCCGCTGACCTGGGGCCGGGGTCCCCACGTGACCCGGGGTCCTGGTGCCGGGGTGGTCACCGGAACCTGGGAACCAGGCTGGCTACCAGACATGACAGGTGACCTGGGTCCGGGGTCCCCACGTGACCCGCTGACCTGGGGCCGGGGTCCCCACGTGACCCGGGGTCCTGGTGCCGGGGTGGTCATCGGAACCTGGGAACCAGGCCGGGTACCCGACACGACCCGGTGACCCGGGGCTGTGGTGTCGACGGACTCGTGGACCTGGGTTCGGGGTCCCGACCTGACGCGGTGACCTGGGGCCGGTGTCCCCACGTGACCCTCTGACCTGGGGCCGGGGTCCCCACGTGACCCGCTGACCTGGGGCCGGGGTCCCCACGTGACCCGGGGTCCTGGTGCCGGGGTGGTCACCGGAACCTGGGAACCAGGCCGGGTGCGCGACATGACCCGGTGACCCGGGGCCGGGTTAACGACCTGTCCAGGGGACCCGGGCCGGGGACCCGACAGGACCCGGTGATCCTTCGCTGGTATCCCGATGCAACCCGGAGACCCGGGCCGGGGACCCCACGTGACCCGGGGACCTGGGGCCGGGGATGTCACCCGACACTGGTACCCGGGGCAGCGACCCGATACGACCTGGGGACCTGGGTCCGGGGTAACCACCTGACCCGGGGACCCGGGCCGGGGACCCGGTATGACTCGGTCTCCCGGGGCCGGGGTGGTCACCTGACACTGCTACCCGGGACAGCGACCCGACATGACCCGGTGACCCGGGGCCAGGGTAACGACCTGTCCAGGGGACCTGGGCCGGGGACCCGACAGGACCCGGTGATCTGGGGCTTGGGTAAAAACCCGTCCCGGGGACCCGGGCTGGGTCCCGACATGACCCGGTGACCTGGGGCTGTGGTGTCGACCGGACTCGGGGACCTGGTCCGGTGTCCCGCATGACCCGGGGACCTGGTGTCCGGGTGGTCACCAGACCGTTGTACCCAGGCCGTTGAGCCGACATGACCCTGTGACCCGGGGCCTGGGTAAAAATCCAACCCGGGGACCCGGGCATGGGACGTGACATGACCCGACCTGGGTCCGGGGTCCCGACCTGACCCGGTGACCTGGGGCCGGTGTCCCCACGTGACCCAGTGACCTGGGGCCGGTGTCCCCACGTGACCCGGTCACCTGGGGCCGGTGTCCCCACGTGACCCGGGGTCCTGGTGCCGGGGTGGTCATCGGAACCTGGGAACCAGGCCAGGTACCCGTCACGACCCGGTGACCCGGGGCTGTGGTGTCGACGGACTCGTGGACCTGGGTTCGGGGTCCCGACCTGACGCGGTGACCTGGGGCCGGTGTCCCCACGTGACCCTCTGACCTGGGGCCGGGGTCCCCACGTGACCCGCTGACCTGGGGCCGGGGTCCCCACGTGACCCGGGGTCCTGGTGCCGGGGTGGTCACCGGAACCTGGGAACCAGGCCGGGTGCACGACATGACCCGGTGACCCGGGGCCGGGTTAACGACCTGTCCAGGGGACCCGGGCCGGGGACCCGACAGGACCCGGTGATCCTTCGCTGGTGTCCCGATGCAACCCGGGGACCCGGGCCGGGGACCCCACGTGACCCGGGGACCTGGGGCCGGGGATGTCACCCGACACTGGTACCCGGGGCAGCGACCCGATACGACCCGTTGACCTGGGTCCGGGGTCCCGACCTGACCCGGTGACCTGGGGCCAGGGTAACCACCTGACCCGGGGACCCGGGCCGGGGACCCGGTATGACTCCGTCTCCCGGGGCCGGGGTGGTCACCTGACACTGCTACCCGGGACAGCGACCCGACATGACCCGGTGACCCGGGGCTGGGGTAACGACCTGTCCAGGGGACCTGGGCCGGGGACCCGACAGGACCCGGTGACCTGGTTCCAGGGTGCCGACCTGACCCGGTGACCTGGGGCTGTGGTGTCGACCGGACTCGGGGACCTGGTCCGGTGTCCCGTCATGACCCGGGGACCTGGGGTCGGGGTGGTCACCAGACCGTTGTACCCAGGCCGTTGACCCGACATGACCCTGTGACCCGGGGCCTGGGTAAAAATCCAACCCGGGGACCCGGGCATGGGACGTGACATGACCCGACCTGGGTCCGGGGTCCCGACCTGACGCGGTGACCTAGGGCCGGTGTCCCCACGTGACCCGGTCACCTGGGGCCGGTGTCCCCACGTGACCCGGGGTCCTGGTGCCGGGGTGGTCATCGGAACCTGGGAACCAGGCTGGGTACCAGACATGACCAGGTGACCTGGGTCCGGGGTCCCCACGTGACCCGCTGACCTGGGGCCGGGGTCCCCACGTGACCCCGGGTCCTGGTGCCGGGGTCCCCACGTGACCCGGGGTCCAGGGTCCGGGGTCCCCACGTGACCCGGGGTCCTGGTGCCGGGGTGGTCACCGGAACCTGGGAACAAGGCCGGGTGCGAAACATGACCCGGTGACCAGGGGCCGGGTTAACGACCTGTCCAGGGGACCCGTGCCGGGGACCCGACAGGACCCAGTGATCCTTCGCTGGTGTCCCGAATCAACCCGGGGACCCGGGCCGGGGACCCCACGTGACCCGGGGACCTGGGGCCGGGGATGTCACCCGACACTGGTACCCGGGACAGCGACCCGACATGACCCGGTGACCCGGGGCCGGGGTAACGACCTGTCCAGGGGACCTGGGCCAGGGACCCGACAGGACCCGGTGATCTGGGGCTTGGGTAAAAACCCTTCCCGGGGACCCGGGCTGGGTCCCGACAGTACCCGGTGACCTGGTTCCGGGGTGCCGACCTGACCCGGTGACCTGGGGCTGTGGTGTCGACCGGACTCGGGGACCTGGTCCGGTGTCCCGTCATGACCCGGGGACCTGGGGTCGGGGTGGTCACCAGACCGTTGTACCCAGGCCGTTGAGCCGACATGACCCTGTGACCCGGGGCCTGGGTAAAAATCCAACCCGGGGACCCGGGCATGGGACGTGACATGACCCGACCTGGGTCCGGGGTGCCGACCTGACCCGGTGACCTGGGGCCGGTGTCCCCACGTGACCCGCTGACCTGGGTCCGGGGTCCCCACGTGACCCGGTGACCTGGGGCCGGTGTCCTCACGTGACCCGGTCACCTGGGGCCGGTGTCCCCACGTGACCCGGGGTCCTGGTGCCGGGGTGGTCATCGGAACCTGGGAACCAGGCTGGGTACCAGACATGACCAGGTGACCTGGGTCCGGGGTCCCCACGTGACCCGCTGACCTGGGGCCGGGGTCCCCACGTGACCCGGGGTCCTTGTGCCGGGGTCCCCATGTGACCCGCTGACCTGGGGCCGGGGTCCCCACGTGACCCGGTGTCCTGGTGACGGGGTGGTCACCGGAACCTGGGAACCAGGCCGGGTGCGCGACATGACCCCGTGACCAGGGGCCGGGTTAACGACCTGTCCAGGGGACCCGTGCCGGGGACCCGACAGGACCCAGTGATCCTTCGCTGGTGTCCCGATGCAACCCGGGGACCCGGGCCGGGGACCCCACGTGACCCGGGGACCTGGGGCCGGGGATGTCGCCCGACACTGGTACCCGGGACAGCGACCCGACATGACCCGGTGACCCGGGGCTGGGGTAACGACCTGTCCAGGGGACCTGGGCCAGGGACCCGACAGGACCCGGTGATCTGGGGCTTGGGTAAAAACCCGTCCCGGGGACCCGGGCTGGTTCTCGACAGGACCCGGTGTCCTGGTTCCAGGGTGCCGACCTGACCCGGTGACCTGGGGCTGTGGTGTCGACCGGACTCGGGGACCTGGTCCGGTGTCCCGCATGACCCGGGGACCTGGTGTCCGGGTGGTCACCAGACCGTTGTACCCAGGCCGTTGAGCCGACATGACCCTGTGACCCGGGGCCTGGGTAAAAATCCAACCCGGGGACCCAGGCATGGGACGTGACATGACCCGACCTGGGTCCGGGGTCCCGACCTGACCCGGTGACCTGGGGCCGGTGTCCCCACGTGACCCGCTGACCTGGGTCCGGGGTCCCCACGTGACCCGGTCACCTGGGGCCGGTGTCCCCATGTGACCTGTTCACCTGGGGCCGGTGTCCCCACGTGACCCGGGGTCCTGGTGCCGGGGTGGTCATCGGAACCTGGGAACCAGGCTGGGTACCAGACATGACCAGGTGACCTGGATCCGGGGTCCCCACGTGACCCAGTGACCTGGGGCCGGTGTCCCCACGTGACCCGGTCACCTGGGGCCGGTGTCCCCACGTGACCCGGGGTCCTGGTGCCGGGGTGGTCATCGGAACCTGGGAACCAGGCCAGGTACCCGTCACGACCCGGTGACCCGGGGCTGTGGTGTCGACGGACTCGTGGACCTGGGTTCGGGGTCCCGACCAGACGCGGTGACCTGGGGCCGGTGTCCCCACGTGACCCTCTGACCTGGGGCCGGGGTCCCCACGTGACCCGCTGACCTGGGGCCGGGGTCCCCACGTGACCCGGGGTCCTGGTGCCGGGGTGGTCATCGGAACCTGGGAACCAGGCTGGGTACCAGACATGACCAGGTGACCTGGGTCCGGGGTCCCCACGTGACCCACTGACCTGGGGCCGGGGTCCCCACGTGACCCGGGGTCCTGGTGCCGGGGTGGTCATCGGAACCTGGGAACCAGGCTGGGTACCAGACATGACCAGGTGACCTGGGTCCGGGGTCCCCACGTGACCCGCTGACCTGGGTCCGGGGTCCCCACGTGACCCGGTGACCTGGGGCCGGTGTCCTCACGTGACCGGGTCACCTGGGGACGGTGTCCCCACGTGACCCGGGGTCCTGGTGCCGGGGTGGTCATCGGAACCTGGGAACCAGGCTGGGTACCAGACATGACCAGGTGACCTGGGTCCGGGGTCCCCACGTGACCCGCTGACCTGGGGCCGGGGTCCCCACGTGACCCGGGGTCCTGGTGCCGGGGTCCCCATGTGACCCGCTGACCTGGGGCCGGTGTCCCCACGTGACCCGGTGTCCTGGTGACGGGGTGGTCACCGGAACCTGGGAACCAGGCCGGGTGCGCGACATGACCCGGTGACCAGGGGCCGGGTTAACGACCTGTCCAGGGGACCCGTGCCGGGGACCCGACAGGACCCAGTGATCCTTCGCTGGTGTCCCGATGCAACCCGGGGACCCGGGCCGGGGACCCCACGTGACCCGGGGACCTGGGGCCGGGGATGTCACCCGACACTGGTACCCGGGACAGCGACCCGACATGACCCGGTGACCCGGGGCTGGGGTAACGACCTGTCCAGGGGACCTGGGCCGGGGACCCGACAGGACCCGGTGATCTGGGGCTTGGGTAAAAACCCGTCCCGGGGACCAGGGCTGGGTCCAGACAGGACCCGGTGACCTGGTTCCGGGGTGCCGACCTGACCCGGTGACCTGGGGCTGTGGTGTCGACCGGACTCGGGGACCTGGTCCGGTGTCCCGCATGACCCGGGGACCTGGTGTCCGGGTGGTCACCAGACCGTTGTACCCAGGCCGTTGAGCCGACATGACCCTGTGACCCGGGGCCTGGGTAAAAATCCAACCCGGGGACCCGGGCATGGGACGTGACATGACCCGACCTGGGTCCGGGGTCCCGACCTGACGCGGTGACCTTGGGCCGGTGTCCCCACGTGACCCGCTGACCTGGGTCTGGGGTCCCCACGCGACCCGGGGTCCTGGTGCCGGGGTGGACATCGGAACCTCGGAACCAGGCTGGGTACCAGACATGACCAGGTGACCTGGATACGGGGTCAGCACGTGACCCGCTGACCTGGGGCCGGTGTCCCCACGTGACCCGGTCACCTGGGGCCGGTGTCCCCACGTGACCCGGGGTCCTGGTTCCGGGGTGGTCATCGGAACCTGGGAACCAGACCAGGTACCCGACACGACCCGGTGACCCGGGGCTGTGGTGTCGACGGACTCGTGGACCTGGGTTCGGGGTCCCGACCTGATGCGGTGACCTGGGGCCGGTGTCCCCACGTGACCCTCTGACCTGGGGCCGGGGTCCGCACGTGACCCGGTCACCTGGGGCCTGTGTCCCCACGTGACCCGGGGTCCTGATGCCGGGGTGGTCACCGGAACCTGGGAACCAGGCTGGGTACCAGACATGACCAGGTGACCTGGATCCGGGGTCCCCACGTGACCCGCTGACCTGGGGCCTGTGTCCCCACGTGACCCGGTCACCTGGGGCCGGTGTCCCCACGTGACCCGGGGTCCTGGTGCTGGGGTGGTCATCGGAACCTGGGAACCAGGCTGGGTACCAGACATGACCAGGTGACCTGGGTCCGGGGTCCCCACGTGACCCGCTGACCTGGGGCCGGGGTCCCCACGTGACCCGGGGTCCTGGGGCCGGGGTCCCCACGTGACCCGGTCACCTGGGGCCGGTGTCCCCACGTGACCGGGGTCCTGGTGCCGGGGTGGTCACCGGAACCTGGGAACCAGGCCGGGTGCGCGACATGACCCGGTGACCAGGGGCCGGGTTAACGACCTGTCCAGGGGACCCGTGCCGGGGACCCGACAGGACCCGGTGATCCTTCGCTGGTGTCCCGATGCAACCCGGGGACCCGGGCCGGGGACCCTACGTGACCCGGGGACCTGGGGCCGGGGATGTCACCCGACACTGGTACCCGGGGCAGCGACCCGATACGACCCGGGGACCTGGGTCCGGGGTCCCGACCTGAGCCGGTGACCTGGGGCCAGGGTAACCACCTGACCCGGGGACCCGGGCCGGGGACCCGGTATGACTCCGTCTCCCGGGGCCGGGGTGGTCACCTGACACTGGTACCCGGGACAGCGACCCGACATGACCCGGTGACCCGGGGCCGGGGTAACGACCTGTCCAGGGGACCTGGGCCGGGGACCCGACAGGACCCGGTGACCTGGTTCCGGGGTGCCGACCTGACCCGGTGACCTGGGGCTGTGGTGTCGACCGGATTCGGGGACCTGGTCCGGTGTCCCGTCATGACCCGGGGACCTGGGGTCGGGGTGGTCACCAGACCGTTGTACCCAGGCCGTTGAGCCGACATGACCCTGTGACCCGGGGCCTGGGTAAAAATCCAACCCGGGGACCCGGGCATGGGACGTGACATGACCCGACCTGGGTCCGGGGTCCCGACCTGACCCGGTGACCTGGGGCCGGTGTCCCCAGGTGACCCGCTGACCTGGGTCCGGGGTCCCCACGTGACCCGGTGACCTGGGGCCGGTGTCCCCACGTGACCCAGTCACCTGGGGCCGGTGTCCCCACGTGACCCGGGGTCCTGGTGCCGGGGTGGTCAATGGAACCTGGGAACCAGGCTGGGTACCAGACACGACCCGGTGACCCGGGGCTGTGGTGTCGACGGACTCGTGGACCTGGGTTCGGGGTCCCGACCTGATGCGGTGACCTGGGGCCGGTGTCCCCACGTGACCCTCTGACCTGGGGCCGGGGTCCCCACGTGACCCGGTCACCTGGGGCCTGTGTCCCCACGTGACCCGGGGTCCTGATGCCGGGGTGGTCACCGGAACCTGGGAACCAGGCTGGGTACCAGACATGACCAGGTGACCTGGATCCGGGGTCCCCACGTGACCCGCTGACCTGGGGCCGGGGTCCCCACATGACCCGGGGTCCTGCTGCCGGGGTGGTCACCGGAACCTGGGAACCAGTCCGGGTGCGCGACATGACCCGGTGACCCGGGGCCGGGTTAACGACCTGTCCAGGGGACCTGGGCCGGGGACCCGACAGGACCCGGTGACCTGGAGCCGGTGTCCCCAAGTGACCCGCTGACCTGGGTCCGGGGTCCCGACCTGACCCGGTGACCTGGGGCCGGTGTCCCCACGTGACCCGCTGACCTGGGTCCGGTGTCCCCACATGACCCGCTGACCTGGGGCTGGGGTCCCCACGTGACCCGGGGTCCTGGTGCCGGGGTGGTCATCGGAACCTGGGAACCAGGCCGGGTACCAGACATGACCAGGTGACCTGGGTCCGGGGTCTCCACGTGACCCTCTGACCTGGGGCCGGGGTCCCCACGTGACCCGGGGTCCTGGTGCCGGGGTGGTCACCGGAACCTGGGATCCAGGCCGGGTGCGCGACATGACCCGGTGACCCGGGGCCGGGTTAACAACCTGTCCAGGGGACCCGGGCCGGGGACCCGACAGGACCCGGTGATCCTTCGCTGGTGTCCCGATGCAACCCAGGGACCCGGGCCGGGGACCCTACGTGACCTGGGGACCTGGGGCCGGGGATGTCACCCGACACTGGTACCCGGGGCAGCGACCCGATACGACCCGGGGACCTGGGTCCGGGGTCCCGACCTGAGCCGGTGACCTGGGGCCAGGGTAACCACCTGACCCGGGGACCCGGGCCGGGGACCCGGTATGACTCCGTCTCCCGGGGCCGGGGTGGTCACCTGACACTGGTACCCGGGACAGCGACCCGACATGACCCGGTGACCCGGGGCCGGGGTAACGACCTGTCCAGGGGACCTGGGCCGGGGACCCGACAGGACCCGGTGACCTGGTTCCGGGGTGCCGACCTGACCCGGTGACCTCGGGAAGTGGTGTCGACCGGACTCGGGGATCTGGTCCGGTGTCCCGCATGACCCGGGGACCTGGGGTCGGGGTGGTCACCAGACCGTTGTACCCAGGCCGTTGAGCCGACATGACCCTGTGACCCGGGGCCTGGGTAAAAATCCAACCCGGGGACCCGGGCATGGGACGTGACATGACCCGACCTGGGTCCGGGGTCCCGACCTGACGCGGTGACCTGGGGCCGGTGTCCCCACGTGACCCGCTGACCTGGGTCCGGGGTCCCCACGTAACCCGGTGACCTGGGGCCGGTGTCCCCACGTGACCCGGTCACCTGGGGCCGGGGTCCCCACGTGACCCGGGGTCCTGGTGCCGGGGTGGTCATCGGAACCTGGGAACCAGGCTGGGTACCAGACATGACCAGGTGACCTGGGTCCGGGGTCTCCACGTGACCCGCTGACCTGGGGCCGGGGTCCCCACGTGACCCGGGGTCCTGGTGCCGGGGTGGTCACCGGAACCTGGGATCCAGGCAGGGTGCGCGACATGACCCGGTGACCCGGGGCCGGGTTAACGACCTGTCCAGGGGACCCGGGCCGGGGACCCGACAGGACCCGGTGATCCTTCTCTGGTGTCCCGATGCAACCCGGGGACCCGGGCCGGGGACCCCACGTGACCCGGGGTCCTGGGGCAGGGGATGTCACCCGACACTGGTACCCGGGGCAGCGACCCGATACGACCCGGGGACCTGGGTCCGGGGTCCCGACCTGACCCGTTGACCTGGGGCCAGTGTAACCACCTGACCCGGGGACCCGGGCCGGGGACCCGGTATGACTCCGTCTCCCGGGGCCGGAGTGGTCACCTGACACTTCTACCTGGGACAGCGACCCGACATGACCCGGTGACCCGGGGCCGGGGTAACGACCTGTCCAGGGGACCTGGGCCGGGGACCCGACAGGACCCGGTGACCTGGTTCCGGGGTGCCGACCTGACCCGGTGACCTGGGGCTGTGGTGTCGACCGGACTCGGGGACCTGGTCCAGTGTCCCGTCATGACCCGGGGACCTGGGGTCGGGGTGGTCACCAGACCGTTGTACCCAGGCCGTTGAGCCGACATGACCCTGTGACCCGGGGCCTGGGTAAAAATCCAACCCGGGGACCCGGGCATGGGACGTGACATGACCCGACCTGGGTCCGGGGTGCCGACCTGACCCGGTGACCTGGGGCCGGTGTCCCCACGTGACCCGCTGACCTGGGGCCGGGGTCCCCACGTGACCCGCTGAACTGCGGCCGGGGTCCCCACGTGACCCGGGGTCCTGGTGCCGGGATGGTCACCGGAACCTGGGAACCAGGCCGGGTGCGCGACATGACCCGGTGACCCGGGGCCGGGTTAACAACCTGTCCAGGGGACCCGGGCCGGGGACCCGACAGGACCCGGTGATCCTTCGCTGGTGTCCCGATGCAACCCGGGGACCCGGGCCGGGGACCCCACGTGACCCGGGGACCTGGGGCAGGGGATGTCACCCGACACTGGTACCCGGGGCAGCGACCCGATATGACCCGGGGACCTGGGTCCGGGGTCCCGACCTGAGCCGGTGACCTGGGGCCAGGGTAACCACCTGACCCGGGGACCCGGGCCGGGGACCCGGTATGACTCCGTCTCCCGGGGCCGGGGTGGTCACCTGACACTGCTACCCGGGACAGCGACCCGACATGACCCGGTGACCCGGGGCCGGGGTAACGACCTGTCCAGGGGACCTGGGCCGGGGACCCGACAGGACCCGGTGACCTGGTTCCGGGGTCCCGACCTGACCCGGTGACCTAGGGCCAGTGTCCCCACGTGACCCGCTGACCCGGGGCCGGGGTCCCCACGTGACCCGGTGACCTGGGGCCGGTGTCCCCACGTGACCCGGTCACCTGGGGCCGGTGTCCCCACGTGACCAGGGGTCCTGGTGCCGGGGTGGTCATCGGAACCTGGGAACCAGGCCGGGTACCAGACATGACCAGGTGACCTGGGGCCGGGGTCCCCACGTGACCCGCTGACCTGGGGCCCGGGTCCCCACGTGACCCGGGGTCCTGGTGCCGGGGTGGTCACCGGAACCTGGGAACCAGGCCGGGTGCGCGACATGACCCGGTGACCCGGGGCCGGGTTAACGACCTGTCCAGGGGACCCGGGCCGGGGACCCGACAGGACCCGGTGATCCTTCGCTGGTGTCCCGATGCAACCCGGGGACCCGGGCCAGGGACCCCACGTGACCCGGGGACCTGGGGCAGGGGATGTCACCCGACACTGGTACCCGGGGCAGCGACCCGACAGGACCCGGTGACCTGGTTCCGGGGTGCCGACCTGACCCGGTGACCTGGGGCTGTGGTGTCGAATGGACTCGGGGACCTGGTCCGGTGTCCCGCATGACCCGGGGACCTGGGGTCGGGGTGGTCACCAGACCGTTGTACCCAGGCCGTTGACCCGACATGACCCTGTGACCCGGGGCCTGGGTAAAAATCCAACACGGGGACCCGGGCATGGGACGTGACATGACCCGACCTGGGTCCAGGGTCCCGACCTGACCCGGTGACCCGGGGACGGTGTCCCCACGTGACCCGCTGACCTGGGTCCGGGGTCCCCACGTGACCCGGTGACCTGGGGCCGGTGTCCCCACGTGACCCGGTCGCCTGGGGCCGGTGTCCCCACGTGACCCGGGGTCCTGGTGCCGGGGTGGTCACCGGAACCTGGGAACCAGGCCGGGTGCGCGACATGACCCGGTGACCCGGGGCCGGGTTAACGACCTGTCCAGGGGACCCGGGCCGGGGACCCGACAGGACCCGGTGATCCTTCGCTGGTGTCCCGATGCAACCCGGGGACCCGGGCCGGGGACTCCACGTGACCCGGGGACCTGGGGCAGGGGATGTCACCCGACACTGGTACCCGGGGCAGCGACCCGATACGACCCGGGGACCTGGGTCCGGGGTCCCGACCTGACCCGGTGACCTGGGGCCAGGGTAACCACCTGACCCGGGGACCCGGGCCGGGGACCCGGTATGACTCCGTCTCCCGGGGCCGGGGTGGTCACCTGACACTGCTACCCGGGACAGCGACCCGACATGACCCGGTGACCCGGGGCCGGGGTAACGACCTGTCCAGGGGACCTGGGCCGGGGACCCGACAGGACCCGGTGACCTGGTTCCGGGGTGCCGACCTGACCCGGTGACCTGGGGCTGTGGTGTCGACCGGACTCGGGGACCTGGTCCAGTGTCCCGTCATGACCCGGGGACCTGGGGTCGGGGTGGTCACCAGACCGTTGTACCCAGGCCGTTGAGCCGACATGACCCTGTGACCAGGGGCCTGGGTAAAAATCCAACCCGGGGACCCGGGCATGGGACGTGACATGACCCGACCTGGGTCCGGGGTCCCGACCTGACCCGGTAACCTGGGGCCGGGGTCCCCACGTGACCCGCTGACCTGGGTCCGGGGTCCCCACGTGACCCGGTGACCTGGGGCCGGTGTCCCCACGTGACCCGGTCACCTGGGGCCGGGGTCCCCACGTGACCCGGGGTCCTGGTGCCGGGGTGGTCATCGGAACCTGGGAACCAGGCCGGGTGCGCGACATGACCCGGTGACCCGGGGCCGGGTTAACGACCTGTCCAGGGGACCTGGGCCGGGGACCCGACAGGACCCGGTGACCTGGTTCCGGGGTGCCGACCTGACCCGGTGACCTGGGGCTGTGGTGTCGACCGGACTCGGGGACCTGGTCCGGTGTCCCGTCATGACCCGGGGACCTGGGGTCGGGGTGGTCACCAGACCGTTGTACCCAGGCCGTTGACCCGACATGACCCTGTGACCCGGGGCCTGGGTAAAAATCCAACCCGGGGACCCGGGCATGGGACGTGACATGACCCGACCTGGGTCCGGGGTCCCGACCTGACCCGGTGACCTGGAGCAGGTGTCCCCACGTGACCCGCTGACCTGGGGCCGGGGTCCCCACGTGACCCGGTGACCTGGGGCCGGGGTGGTCACCGGAACCTGGGAACCAGGCCGGCTGCGCGACATGACCCGGTGACCCGGGGCCGGGTTAACGACCTGTCCAGGGGACCCGGGCCGGTGACCCGACAGGACCCGGGGACCTGGGGCCGGGGATGTCACCCGACACTGGTACCCGGGGCAGCGACCCGATACGACCCGGGGACCTGGGTCCGGGGTCCCGACCTGACCCGGTGACCTGGGGCCAGGGTAACCACCTGACCCGGGGACCCGGGCCGGGGACCCGGTATGACTCCGTCTCCCGGGGCCGGGGTGGTCACCTGACACTGCTACCCGGGACAGCGACCCGACATGACCCGGTGAACTGGTTCCGGGTTTCCGACCTGACCCGGTGACCTGGGGCTGTGGTGTCGACCGGACTCGGCGACCTGGTCCGGTGTCCCGCATGACCCGGGGACCCGGGGTCGGGTTGGTCACCAGACCGTTGTACCCAGGCCGTTGAGCCGACATGACCCTTTGACCCAGGGCCTGAGTAAAAATCCAACCCGGGGACCCTAGCATGGGAAGTGATATGACCCGACCTGGGTCCGGGTTGCCGACCTGACCCAGTGACCTGGGGCCGGTGTCCCCACGTGACCCGCTGACCCGGGTCCGGGGTCCCCACGTGACCCGGGGTCCTGGGGCCGGTGTCCCCACGTGACCCGGGGTCCTGGTGTCGGGGTGGACATCGGAACCTGGGAACCAGGCCAGGTACCCGACACGACCCGGTGACCCGGGGCTGTGGTGTCGACGAACTCGTGGACCTGGGTTCGGGGTCCAGACCTGACGCGGTGACCTGGGGCCGGTGTCCCCACGTGACCCTCTAACCTGGGGCCGGGGTCCCCACGTGACCCGCTGACCTGGGGCCGGGGTCCCCACGTGACCCGGGGTCCTGGTGCCGGGGTGGTCACCGGAACCTGGGAACCAGGCCGGCTGCGCGACATGACCCGGTGACCCGGGGCCGGGTTAACGACCTGTCCAGGGGACCCGGGCCGGGGACCCGACAGGACCCGGTGATCCTTCGCTGGTGTCCCGATGCAACCCGGGGACCCGGGCCGGGGACCCCACGTGACCCGGGGACCTGGGGCCGGGGATGTCACCCGACACTGGTACCCGGGGCAGCGACCCGATACGACCCGGGGACCTGGGTCCAGGGTCCCAACCTGACCCGGTGACCTGGGGCCAGGGTAACCACCTGACCCGGGGACCCGGGCCGGGGACCCGGTATGACTCCGTCTCCCGGGGCCGGGGTGGTCACCTGACACTGCTACCCGGGACAGCGACCCGACATGACCCGGTGACCCGGGGCCGGGGTAACGACCTGTCCAGGGGACCTGGGCCGGGGACCCGACAGGACCCGGTGACCTGGTTCCGGGGTGCCGACCTGACCCGGTGACCTGGGGCTGTGGTGTCGACCGGACTCAGGGACCTGGTCCGGTGTCCCGTCATGACCCGGGGACCTGGGGTCGGGGAGGTCACCAGACCGTTGTACCCAGGCCGTTGACCCGACATGACCCTGTGACCCGGGGCCTGGGTAAAAATCCAACCCGAGGACCCGGGCATGGGACATGACATGACCCGACCTGGGTCCGGGGTCCCGACCTGACCCGGTGACCTGGGGCCAGGGTAACCACCTTACCCGGGGACTCGGGCCGGGGACCCGGTATGACTCCGTCTCCCGGGGCCGGGGTGGTCACCTGACACTGGTACCCGGGGCAGCGACCCGACATGACCCGGTGACCCGGGGCCGGGGTAACGACCTGTCCAGGGGACCTGGGCCGGGGACCCGACAGGACCCGGTGATCTGGGGCTTGGGTAAAAACCCGTCCCGGGGACCCGGGCTGGGTCCCGACATGACCCGGTGACCTGGTTCCGGGGTGCCGACCTGACCCGGTGACCTGGGGCTGTGGTGTCGACCGGACTCGGGGACCTGGTCCGGTATCCCGCATGACCCGGGGACCCGGGGTCGGGTTGGTCACCAGACCGTTGTACCCAGGCCGTTGAGCCGACATGACCCTGTGACCCGGGGCCTGAGTAAAAATCCAACCCGGGGACCCGGGCATGGGACGTGACATGACCCGACCTGGGTCCGGGGTCCCGACCTGACCCGGTGACCTGGATCCGGGGTCCCCACATGACCCGGTGACCTGGGGCCGGTGTCCCCACGTGACCCGCTGACCTGGGGCCGGTGTCCCCACGTGACCCGGGGTCCTGGTGCCGGGGTGGTCATCGGAACCTGGGAACCAGGCCAGGTACCCGACACGACCCGGTGACCCGGGGCTGTGGTGTCGACGGACTCGTGGACCTGGGTTCGGGGTCCCGACCTGACGCGGTGACCTGGGGCCGGTGTCCCCACGTGACCCTCTGACCTGGGGCCGGGGTCCCCACGTGACCCACTGACCTGGGGCCGGTGTCCCCACGTGACCCGGGGTCCTGGTGCCGGGGTGGTCACCGGAACCTGGGAACCAGGCCGGGTGCGCGACATGACCCGGTGACCCGGGGCCGGGTTAACGACCTGTCCAGGGGACCCGGGCCGGTGACCCGACAGGACCCGGGGACCTGGGGCCAGGGATGTCACCCGACACTGGTACCCGGGGCAGCGACCCGATACGACCCGGGGACCTGGGTCCGGGGTCCCGACCTGACCCGGTGACCTGGGGCCAGGGTAACCACCTGACCCGGGGACCCGGGCCGGGGACCCGGTATGACTCCGTCTCCCGGGGCCGGGGTGGTCACCTGACACTGCTACCCGGGACAGCGACCCGACATGACCCGGTGACCCGGGGCCGGGGTAATGACCTGTCCAGGGGACCTGGGCCGGGGACCCGACAGGACCCGGTGATCTGGGGCTTGGGTAAAAACCCGTCCCGGGGACCCGGGCTGGGTCCCGACATGACCCGGTGACCTGGTTCCGGGGTTCCGACCTGACCCGGTGACCTGGGGCTGTGGTGTCGACCGGACTCGGCGACCTGGTCCGGTGTCCCGCATGACCCGGGGACCCGGGGTCGGGTTGGTCACCAGACCGTTGTACCCAGGCCGTTGAGCCGACATGACCCTGTGACCCGGGGCCTGAGTAAAAATCCAACCCGGGGACCCTAGCATGGGAAGTGACATGACCCGACCTGGGTCCGGGGTGCCGACCTGACCCGGTGACCTGGGGCCGGTGTCCCCACGTGACCCGCTGACCCGGGTCCGGGGTCCCCACGTGACCCGGGGTCCTGGGGCCGGTGTCCCCACGTGACCCGGGGTCCTGGTGTCGGGGTGGACATCGGAACCTGGGAACCAGGCCAGGTACCCGACACGACCCGGTGACCCGGGGCTGTGGTGTCGACGAACTCGTGGACCTGGGTTCGGGGTCCAGACCTGACGCGGTGACCTGGGGCCGGTGTCCCCACGTGACCCGCTGACCTGGGGCCGGGGTCCCCACGTGACCCGCTGACCTGGGGCCGGGGTCCCCACGTGACCCGGGGTCCTGGTGCCGGGGTGGTCACCGGAACCTGGGAACCAGGCCGGCTGCGCGACATGACCCGGTGACCCGGGGCCGGGTTAACGACCTGTCCAGGGGACCCGGGCCGGGGACCCGACAGGACCCGGTGATCCTTCGCTGGTGTCCCGATGCAACCCGGGGACCCGGGCCGGGGACCCCACGTGACCCGGGGACCTGGGGCCGGGGATGTCACCCGACACTGGTACCCGGGGCAGCGACCCGATACGACCCGGGGACCTGGGTCCGGGGTCCCGACCTGACCCGGTGACCTGGGGCCAGGGTAACCACCTGACCCGGGGACCCGGGCCGGGGACCCGGTATGACTCCGTCTCCCGGGGCCGGGGTGGTCACCTGACACTGCTACCCGGGACAGCGACCCGACATGACCCGGTGACCCGGGGCCGGGGTAACGACCTGTCCAGGGGACCTGGGCCGGGGACCCGACAGGACCCGGTGACCTGGTTCCGGGGTGCCGACCTGACCCGGTGACATGGGGCTGTGGTGTCGACCGGATTCGGGGAATTGGTCCAGTGTCCCGTCATGACCCGGGGACCTGGGGTCGGGGTGGTCACCAGACCGTTGTACCCAGGCCGTTGAGCCGACATGACCCTGTCACCCGGGGCCTGGGTAAAAATCCAACCCGGGGACCCGGGCATGGGACGTGACATGACCCGACCTGGGTCCGGGGTCCCTACCTGACGCGGTGACCTGGGGCCGGTGTCCCCACGTGACCCGCTGACCTGGGTCCGGGGTCCCCACGTGACCCGGTGACCTGGGGCCGGTGTCCCCACGTGACCCGGTGACCTGGGGCCGGGGTCCCCACGTGACCCGGGGTCCTGGTGCCGGGGTGGTCATCGGAACCTGGGAACCAGGCTGGGTACCAGACATGACCAGGTGACCTGGGTCCGGGGTCCCCACGTGACCCGCTGACCTGGGGCCGGGGTCCCCACGTGACCCGGGGTCCTGGTGCCGGGGTGGTCATCGGAACCTGGGAACCAGGCCAGGTACCCGACACGACCCAGTGACCCGGGGCTGTGGTGTCGACGGACTCGTGGACCTGGGTTCGGGGTCCTGACCTGACGCGGTGACCTGGGGCCGGTGTCCCCACGTGACCCGGGGTCCTGGTGCCGGGGTGGTCATCGGAACCTGGGAACCAGGCCGGGTACCAGACATGACCAGGTGACCTGGGTCCGGGGTCCCCACGTGACCCGCTGACCTGGGGCCGGGGTCCCCACGTGACCCGGGGTCCTGGTGCCGGGGTGGTCATCGGAACCTGGGAAGCAGGCCAGGTACCCGACACGACCCGGTGACCCGGGGCTGTGGTGTCGACGGACTCGTGGACCTGGGTTCGGGGTCCCGACCTGACGCGGTGACCTGGGGCCGGTGTCCCCACGTGACCCTCTGACCTGGGGCCGGGGTCCCCACGTGACCCGCTGACCTGGGGCCGGGGTCTCCACGTGACCCGGGGTCCTGGTGCCGGGGTGGTCACCGGAACCTGGGAACCAGGCCAGGTGCGCGACATGACCCGATGACCCGGGGCCGGGTTAACGACCTGTCCAGGGGTCCCGGGCCGGGGACCCCACGTGACCCGGGGACCTGGGGCCGGGGATGTCACCCGACACTGGTACCCGGGGCAGCGACCCGATACGACCCGGGGACCTGGGTCCGGGTTCCCGACCTGACCGGGGGACCCGGGCCAGGGTAACCACCTGACCCGGGGACCCGGGCCGGGGACCCGGTATGACTCCGTCTCCCGGGGCCGGGGTGGTCACCTGACACTGCTACCCGGGACAGCGACCCGACATGACCCGGTGACCCGGGGCCGGGGTAACGACCTGTCCAGGGGACCTGGGCCGGGGACCCGACAGGACCCGGTGATCTGGGGCTTGGGTAAAAACCCGTCCCGGGGACCCGGGCTGGGTCCCGACATGACCCGGTGACCTGGTTCCGGGGTGCCGACCTGACCCGGTGACCTGGGGCTGTGGTGTCGACCGGACTCGGGGACCTGGTCCGGTATCCCGCATGACCCGGGGACCCGGGGTCGGGTTGGTCACCAGACCGTTGTACCCAGACCGTTGAGCCGACATGACCCTGTGACCCGGGGCCTGAGTAAAAATCCAACCCGGGGACCCGGGCATGGGACGTGACATGACCCGACCTGGGTCCGGGGTCCCAACCTGACCCGGTGACCTGGGGCCGGTATCCCCACGTGACCCGCTGACCTGGGGCCGGGGTCCCCACGTGACCCGGTCACCTGGGGCCGGTGTCCCCACGTGACCCGGTCACCTGGGGCCGGTGTCCCCACGTGACCCGGGGTCCTGGTGCCGGGGTGGTCATCGGAACCTGGGAACCAGGCTGGGTACCAGACATGACCAGGTGACCTGGATCCGGGGTCCCCACGTGACCCGGTCACCTGGTGCCGGGGTCCCCACGTGACCCGGGGTCCTGGTGCCGGGGTGGTCATCGGAACCTGGGAACCAGGCCAGGTACCCGACACGACCCGGTGACCCGGGGCTGTGGTGTCGACGGACTCGTGGACCTGGGTTCGGGGTCCCGACCTGACGCGGTGACCTGGGGCCGGTGTCCCCACGTGACCCTCTGACCTGGGGCAGGGGTCCCCACGTGACCCGCTGACCTGGGGCCGGTGTCCCCACGTGACCCAGGGTCCTGGTGCCGGGGTGGTCACCGGAACCTGGGAACCAGGCCGGGTGCGCGACATGACCCGGTGACCCGGGGCCGGGTTAACGACCTGTCCAGGGGACCCGGGCCGGGGACCCGACAGGACCCGGTGATCCTTCGCTGGTGTCCCGATGCAACCCGGGGACCCGGGCCGGGGACCCCACATGACCCGGGGACCTGGGGCCGGGGATGTCACCCGACACTGGTACCCGGGGCAGCGAACCGATACGACCCGGGGACCTGGGTCCGGGGTCCCGACCTGACCCGGTGACCTGGGGCCAGGGTAACCACCTGCCAAGGGGACCCGGGCCGGGGACCCGGTATGACTCCGTCTCCCGGGGCCGGGGTGGTCACCTGACACTGGTACCCGGGACAGCGACCCGACATGACCCGGTGACCCGGGGCCGGGGTAACGACCTGTCCAGGGGACCTGGGCCGGGGACCCGACAGGACCCGGTGACCTGGTTCCGGGGTGCCGACCTGACCCGGTGACCTGGGGCTGTGGTGTCGACCGGACTCGGGGACCTGGTCCGGTGTCCCGTCATGACCCGGGAACCTGGGGTCGGGGTGGTCACCAGACCGTTGTACCCAGGCCGTTGAGCCGACATGACCCTGTGACCCGGGGCCTGGGTAAAAATCCAACCCGGGGACCCGGGCATGGGACGTGACATGACCCGACCTGGGTCCGGGGTCCCGACCTGACGCGGTGACCTGGGGCTGGTGTCCCCACGTGACCCGCTGACCTGGGTCCGGGGTCCCCACGTGACCCGGTGACCTGGGGCCGGTGTCCCCACGTGACCCGGTCACCTGGGGCCGGGGTCCCCACGTGACCCGGGGTCCTGGTGCCGGGGTGGTCATCGGAACCTGGGAACCAGGCTGGGTACCAGACATGACCAGGTGACCTGGGTCCGGGGTCCCCACGTGACCCGCTGACCTGGGGCCGGGGTCCCCACGTGACCCGGGGTCCTGGTGCCGGGGTGGTCACAGGAACCTGGGAACCAGGCCAGGTACCCGACACGACCCGGTGACCCGGGGCTGTGGTGTCGACGGACTCGTGGACCTGGGTTCGGGGTCCTGACCTGACGCGGTGACCTGCGGCCGGTGTCCCCACGTGACCCGGGGTCCTGGTGCCGGGGTGGTCATCGGAACCTGGGAACCAGGCTGGGTACCAGACATGACCAGGTGACCTGGATCCGGGGTCCCCACGTGACCCGGTCACCTGGGGCCGGTGTCCCCACGTGACCCGGGGTTCTGGTGCCGGGGTGGTCATCGGAACCTGGGAACCAGGCCAGGTACCCGACACGACCCGGTGACCCGGGGCTGTGGTGTCGACGGACTCGGGGACCTGGGTTCGGGGTCCCGACCTGACGCGGTGACCTGGGGCCGGTGTCCCCACGTGACCCTCTGACCTGGGGCCGGGGTCCCCACGTGACCCGCTGACCTGGGGCCGGGGTCCCCACGTGACCCGGGGTCCTGGTGCCGGGGTGGTCACCGGATCCTGGGAACCAGGCCGGCTGCGCGACATGACCCGGTGACCCGGGGCCGGGTTAACGACCTGTCCAGGGGACCCGGGCCGGGGACCCCACGTGACCCGGGGACCTGGGGCCGGGGATGTCACCCGACACTGGTACCCAGGGCAGCGACCAGATACGACCCGGTGACCTGGGGCCAGGGTAACCACCTGACCCGGGGACCCGGGCCGGGGACTCGGTATGACTCCGTCTCCCGGGGCCAGGGTGGTCACCTGACACTGGTACCCGGGACAGCGACCCGACATGACCCGGTGACCCGGGGCCGGGGTAACGACCTGTCCAGGGGACCTGGGCCGGGGACCCGACAGGACCCGGTGATCTGGGGCTTGGGTAAAAACCCGTCCCGGGGACCCGGGCTGGGTCCCGACATGACCCGGTGACCTGGTTCCGGGGTGCCGACCTGACCCGGTGACCTGGGGCTGTGGTGTCGACCGGACTCGGGGACCTGGTCCGGTATCCCGCATGACCCGGGGACCCTGGGTCGGGTAGGTCACCAGACCGTTGTACCCAGGCCGTTGAGCTGACATGACCCTGTGACCCGGGGCCTGAGTAAAAATCCAACCCGGGGACCCGGGCATGGGACGTGACATGACCCGACCTGGGTCCGGGGTCCCGACCTGACCCGGTGACCTGGGGCCGGTGTCCCCACGTGACCCGCTGACCTGGGTCCGGGGTCCCCACGTGACCCGGTGACCTGGGGCCGGTATCCCCTCGTGACCTGGTGACCTGGGGCCGGGGTCCCCACGTGACCCGGGGTCCTGGGTCCGGGGTCCCCACGTGACCCGCTGACCTGGGGCCGGGGTCCCCACGTGACCCGGGGTCCTGGTGCCGGGGTGGTCATCGGAACCTGGGAACCAGGCTGGGTACCAGACATGACCAGGTGACCTGGGTCCGGGGTCCCCACGTGACCTGCTGACCTGGGGCCGGTGTCCCCACGTGATCCGGGGTCCTGGTGCCGGGGTGGTCATCGGAACCTGGGAACCAGGCCAGGTACCCGACACGACCCGGTGACCCGGGGCTGTGGTGTTGACGGACTCGTGGACCTGGGTCCGGGGTCCCCACGTGACCCGCTGACCTGGGGCCGGGGACCCCACGTGACCCGGGGACCTGGGGTCGGGGTGGTCACCAGACCGTTGTACCCAGGCCGTTGACCCGACATGACCCTGTGACCCGGGGCCTGGGTAAAAATCCAACCCGGGGACCTGGGCATGGGACGTGACATGACCCGACCTGGGTCCGGGGTCCCGACCTGACCCGGTGACCCGGGGACGGTGTCCCCACGTGACTCGCTGACCTGGGTCCGGGGTCCCCACGTGACCCGGTGACCTGGGGCCGGTGTCCCCACGTGACCCGGTGACCTGGGGCCGGTGTCCCCACGTGACCCGGGGTCCTGGTGCCGGGGTGGTCATCGGAACCTGGGAACCAGGCTGGGTACCAGACATGACCAGGTGACCTGGATCCGGGGTCCCCACGTGACCCGGTGACCTGGGGCCGGTGTCCCCACGTGACCCGGTCACCTGGGGCCGGTGTCCCCACGTGACCCGGGGTCCTGGTGCCGGGGTGGTCATCGGAACCTGGGAACCAGGCCAGGTACCCGACACGACCCGGTGACCCGGGGCTGTGGTGTCGACGGACTCGTGGACCTGGGTTCGGGGTCCCGACCTGACGCGGTGACCTGGGGCCGGTGTCCCCACGTGACCCTCTGACCTGGGGCCGGGGTCCCCACGTGACCCGCTGACCTGGGGCCGGGGTCCCCACGTGACCCGGGGTCCTGGTGCCGGGGTGGTCACCGGAACCTGGGAACCAGGCCGGCTGCGCGACATGACCCGGTGACCCGGGGCCGGGTTAACGACCTGTCCAGGGGACCCGGGCCGGGGACCCGACAGGACCCGGTGATCCTTCGCTGGTGTCCCGATGCAACCCGGGGACCCGGGCCGGGGACCCCACGTGACCCGGGGACCTGGGGCAGGGGATGTCACCCGACACTGGTACCCGGGGCAGCGACCCGATACGACCCGGGGACGTGGGTCCGGGGTCCCGACCTGACCCGGTGACCTGGGGCCAGGGTAACCACCTGTCCAGGGGACCTGGGCCGGGGACCCGACAGGACCCGGTGATCTGGGGCTTGGGTAAAAACCCGTCCCGGGGACCCGGGCTGGGTCCCGACAGTACCCGGTGACCTGGTTCCGGGGTGCCGACCTGACCCGGTGACCTGGGGCTGTGGTGTCGACCGGACTCGGGGACCTGGTCCGGTGTCCCGCATGACCTGGGGACCCGGGGTCGGGGTGGTCACCAGACCGTTGTACCCAGGCCGTTGACCCGACATGACCCTGTGACCCGGGGCCTGAGTAAAAATCCAACCCGGGGACCCGGGCATGGGACGTGACATGACCCGACCTGGGTCCGGGGTCCCGACCTGACCCGGTGACCTGGGGCCGGTGTCCCCACGTGACCCGCTGACCTGGGTCCGGGGTCCCCACGTGACCCGGTCACCTGGGGCCGGTGTCCCCACGTGACCCGGTCACCTGGGGCCGGTGTCCCCACGTGACCCGGGGTCCTGGTGCCGGGGTGGTCATCGGAACCTGGGAACCAGGCTGGGTACCAGACATGACCAGGTGACCTGGGTCCGGGGTCCCCACGTGACCCGGTCACCTGGGGCCGGGGTCCCCTCGTGACCCGGGGTCCTGGTGCCGGGGTGGTCATCAGAACCTGGGAACCAGGCCTGGTACCCGACACGACCCGGTGACCCGGGGCTGTGGTGTCGAGGGACTCGTGCACCTGGGTTCGGGGTCCCGACCTGACGCGGTGACCTGGGGCCGGTGTCCCCACGTGACCCGGGGTCCTGGGGCCGGTGTCCCCACGTGACCCGGTCACCTGGGGCCGGTGTCCCCACGTGACCCGGGGTCCTGGTGCCGGGGTGGTCATCGGAACCTGGGAACCAGGCTGGGTACCAGACATGACCAGGTGACCTGGGTCCGGGGTCCCCACGTGACCCGCTGACCTGGGGCCGGGGTCCCTCGTGACCCGGGGTCCTGGTGCCGGGGTGGTCATCAGAACCTGGCAACCAGGCCAGGTACCCGACACGACCCGGTGACCCGGGGCTGTGGTGTCGAGGGACTCGTGGACCTGGGTTCGGAGTCCCGACCTGACGCGGTGACCTGGGGCCGGTGTCCCCACGTGACCCGGGGTCCTGGGGTCGGGGTCCCCACGTGACCCGCAGACCTGCGGCCGGTGTGCCCACGTGACCCGGGGTCCTGGTGCCGGGGTGGTCACCGGAACCTGGGAACCAGGCCGGGTGCGTGACATGACCCGGTGACCCGGGGCCGGGTTAACGACCTGTCCAGGGGACCCGGGCCGGGGAACCGACAGGACCCGTTGATCCTTCGCTCGTGTCCCGATGCAACCCGGGGACCCGGGCCGGGGACCCCACGTGACCCGGGGACCTGGGGCCGGTGATGTCACCCGACACTGGTACCCGGGGCAGCGACCCGATACGACCCGGGGACCTGGGTCCGGGGTCCCGACCTGACCCGGTGACCTGGGGCCAGGGTAACCACCTGACCCGGGGACCCTGGCCGGGGACCCGGTATGACTCCGTCTCCCGGGGCCGGGGTGGTCACCTGACACTGCTACCCGGGACAGCGACCCGACATGACCCGGTGACCCGGGGCCGGGGTAACGACCTGTCCAGGGGACCTGGGCCGGGGACCCGACAGGACCCGGTGATCTGGGGCTTGGGTAAAAACCCGTCCCGGGGACCCAAGCTGGGTCCCGACATGACCCGGTGACCTGGTTCTGGGGTGCCGACCTGACCCGGTGACCTGGGGCTGTGGTGTCGACCGGACTCGGGGACCTGGTCCGGTGTCCCGCATGACCCGGGGACCTGGGGTCGGGGTGGTCACCAGACCGTTGTACCCAGGCCGTTGACCCGACATGACCCTGTGACCCGGGGCCTGGGTAAAAATCCAACCCGGGGACCCGGGCATGGGACGTGACATGACCCGACCTGGGTCCGGGGTCCCGACCTGACCCGGTGACCTGGAGCCGGTGTCCCCACGTGACCCGCTGACCTGTGTCCGGGGTCCCCACGTGACCCGGGGTCCTGGTGCCGGGGTGGTCATCGGAACCTGGGAACCAGGCTGGGTACCAGACATGACCAGGTGACCTGGGTCCGGGGTCCCCACGTGACCCGCTGACCTGGGGCCGGGGACCCCACGTGACCCGGGGACCTGGGGCCGGGGATGTCACCCAACACTGGTAACCGGGGCAGCGACCCGATACGACCCGGGGACCTGGGGCCAGGGTAACCACCTGACCCGGGGACCCGGGCCGGGGACTCGGTATGACTCCGTCTCCCGGGGCCGGGGTGGTCACCTGACACTGCTACCCGGGACAGCGACCCGACATGACCCGGTGACCCGGGGCCGGGGTAACGACCTGTCCAGGGGACCTGGGTCGGGGACCCGACAGGACCTGGTGACCTGGTTCCGGGGTGCCGACCTGACCCGGTGACCTGGGGCTGTGGTGTCGACCGGATTCGGGGACCTGGTTCGGTGTCCCGTCATGACCCGGGGACCTGGGGTCGGGGTGGTCACCAGACAGTTGTACCCAGGCCGTTGAGCCGACATGACCCTGTGACCCGGGCCCTGAGTAAAAATCCAACCCGGGGACCCGGGCATGGGACGTGACATGACCCGACCTGAGTCCGGGGTCCCGACCTGACCCGGTGACCTGGGTCCGGTGTCCCCACGTGACCCGCTGACCTGGGTCCGGGGTCCCCACGTGACCCGGTGACCTGGGGCCGGTGTCCTCACGTGACCCGGTCACCTGGGGCCGGTGTCCCCACGTGACCCGGGGTCCTGGTGCCGGGGTGGTCATCGGATCCTGGGAACCAGGCTGCGTACCAGACATGACCAGGTGACCTTGGTCCGGGGTCCCCACGTGACCCGGTCACCTGGGGCCGGGGTCCCCTCGTGACCCGGGGTCCTGGTGCCGGGGTTTTCATCAGAACCTTGGAACCAGGCCAGGTACCCGACACGACCCGGTGACCCGGGGCTGTGGTGTCGAGGGACTCGTGGACCTGGGTTCGGGGTCCAGACCTGACGCGGTGACATGGGGCCGGTGTCCCCACGTGACCCGGGGTCCTGGGGCCTGGGTCCCCACGTGACCCGCTGACCTGGGGCCGGTGTCCCCACGTGACCCGGGGTCCTGGTGCCGGGGTGGTCACCGGAACCTGGGAACCAGGCCGGGTGCGCGACATGACCCGGTGACCCGGGGCCGGGTTAACGACCTGTCCAGGGGACCCGGGCCGGGGACCCGACAGGACCCGGTGATCCTTCGCTGGTGTCCCGATGCAACCCGGGGACCCGGGCCGGGGACCCCACGTGACCCGGGGACCTGGGGCCGGGGATGTCACCCGACACTGGTACCCGGGGCAGCGACCCGATACGACCCGGGGACCTGGGTCCGGGGTCCCGACCTGACCCGGTGACCTGGGGCCAGGGTAACCACCTGACCCGGGGACCCGGGCCGGGGACCCGGTATGACTCCGTCTCCCGGGGCCGGGGTGGTCACCTGACACTGCTACCCGGGACAGCGACCCGACATGACCCGGTGACCCGGGGCCGGGGTAACGACCTGTCCAGGGGACCTGGGCCGGGGACCCGACAGGACCCGGTGATCTGGGGCTTGGGTAAAAACCCGTCCCGGGGACCCGGGCTGGGTCCCGACATGACCCGGTGACCTGGTTCCGGGGTGCCGACCTGACCCGGTGACCTGGGGCTGTGGTGTCGACCGGACTCGGGGACCTGGTCCAGTGTCCCGCATGACCCGGGGACCTGGGGTCGGGGTGGTCACCAGACCGTTGTACCCAGGCCGTTGACCCGACATGACCCTGAGACCCGGGGCCTGGGTAAAAATCCAACCCGGGGACCCGGGCATAGGACGTGACATGACCCGACCTGGGTCCCGGGTCCCAACCTGACGCGGTGACCTGGAGCCGGTGTCCCCACGTGACCCACTGACCTGGGTCCGGGGTCCCCACGTGACCCGGGGTCCTGGTGCCGGGGTGGTCATCGGAACCTGGGAACCAGGCTGGGTACCAGACATGACCAGGTGACCTGGATCCGGGGTCCCCACGTGACCCGGTCACCTGGGGACGGTGTCCCCACGTGACCCGGGGTCCTGGTGCCGGGGTGGTCATCGGAACCTGGGAACCAGGCCAGGTACCCGACACGACCCGGTGACCCGGGGCTGTGGTGTCGACGGACTCATGGACCTGGGTCCGGGGTCCCGACCTGACCCGGTGACCTGGGGCCAGGGTAACCACCTGACCCGGGGACCCGGGCCGGGGACCCGGTATGACTCCGTCTCCCGGGGCCGGGGTGGTCACCTGACACTGCTACCCGGGACAGCGACCCGACATGACCCGGTGACCCGGGGCCGGGGTAACGACCTGTCCAGGGGACCTGGGCCGGGGACCCGACAGGACCCGGTGACCTGGTTCCGGGGTGCCGACCTGACCCGGTGACCTGGGGCTGTGGTGTCGACCGGACTCGGGGACCTGGTCCGGTGTCCCGTCATGACCCGGGGACCTGGGGTCGGGGTGGTCACCAGACCCTTGTACCCAGGCCGTTGAGCCGACATGACCCTGTGACCCGGGGCCTGGGTAAAAATCCAACCCGGGGACCCGGGCATGGGACGTGACATGACCCGACCTGGGTCTGGGGTCCCGACCTGACCCGGTGACCTGGGGCCGGTGTCCCCACGTGACCCGCTGACCTGGGGCCGGGGTCCCTCGTGACCCGGGGTCCTGGTGCCGGGGTGGTCATCAGAACCTGGCAACCAGGCCAGGTACCCGACACGACCCGGTGACCCGGGGCTGTGGTGTCGAGGGACTCGTGGACCTGGGTTCGGAGTCCCGACCTGACGCGGTGACCTGGGGCCGGTGTCCCCACGTGACCCGGGGTCCTGGGGTCGGGGTCCCCACGTGACCCGCAGACCTGCGGCCGGTGTGCCCACGTGACCCGGGGTCCTGGTGCCGGGGTGGTCACCGGAACCTGGGAACCAGGCCGGGTGCGTGACATGACCCGGTGACCCGGGGCCGGGTTAACGACCTGTCCAGGGGACCCGGGCCGGGGAACCGACAGGACCCTTTGATCCTTCGCTCGTGTCCCGATGCAACCCGGGGACCCGGGCCGGGGACCCCACGTGACCCGGGGACCTGGGGCCGGTGATGTCACCCGACACTGGTACCCGGGGCAGCGACCCGATACGACCCGGGGACCTGGGTCCGGGGTCCCGACCTGACCCGGTGACCTGGGGCCAGGGTAACCACCTGACCCGGGGACCCTGGCCGGGGACCCGGTATGACTCCGTCTCCCGGGGCCGGGGTGGTCACCTGACACTGCTACCCGGGACAGCGACCCGACATGACCCGGTGACCCGGGGCCGGGGTAACGACCTGTCCAGGGGACCTGGGCCGGGGACCCGACAGGACCCGGTGATCTGGGGCTTGGGTAAAAACCCGTCCCGGGGACCCAAGCTGGGTCCCGACATGACCCGGTGACCTGGTTCTGGGGTGCCGACCTGACCCGGTGACCTGGGGCTGTGGTGTCGACCGGACTCGGGGACCTGGTCCGGTGTCCCGCATGACCCGGGGACCTGGGGTCGGGGTGGTCACCAGACCGTTGTACCCAGGCCGTTGACCCGACATGACCCTGTGACCCGGGGCCTGGGTAAAAATCCAACCCGGGGACCCGGGCATGGGACGTGACATGACCCGACCTGGGTCCGGGGTCCCGACCTGACCCGGTGACCTGGAGCCGGTGTCCCCACGTGACCCGCTGACCTGTGTCCGGGGTCCCCACGTGACCCGGGGTCCTGGTGCCGGGGTGGTCATCGGAACCTGGGAACCAGGCTGGGTACCAGACATGACCAGGTGACCTGGGTCCGGGGTCCCCACGTGACCCGCTGACCTGGGGCCGGGGACCCCACGTGACCCGGGGACCTGGGGCCGGGGATGTCACCCAACACTGGTAACCGGGGCAGCGACCCGATACGACCCGGGGACCTGGGGCCAGGGTAACCACCTGACCCGGGGACCCGGGCCGGGGACTCGGTATGACTCCGTCTCCCGGGGCCGGGGTGGTCACCTGACACTGCTACCCGGGACAGCGACCCGACATGACCCGGTGACCCGGGGCCGGGGTAACGACCTGTCCAGGGGACCTGGGTCGGGGACCCGACAGGACCTGGTGACCTGGTTCCGGGGTGCCGACCTGACCCGGTGACCTGGGGCTGTGGTGTCGACCGGATTCGGGGACCTGGTTCGGTGTCCCGTCATGACCCGGGGACCTGGGGTCGCGGTGGTCACCAGACAGTTGTACCCAGGCCGTTGAGCCGACATGACCCTGTGACCCGGGCCCTGAGTAAAAATCCAACCCGGGGACCCGGGCATGGGACGTGACATGACCCGACCTGAGTCCGGGGTCCCGACCTGACCCGGTGACCTGGGTCCGGTGTCCCCACGTGACCCGCTGACCTGGGTCCGGGGTCCCCACGTGACCCGGTGACCTGGGGCCGGTGTCCTCACGTGACCCGGTCACCTGGGGCCGGTGTCCCCACGTGACCCGGGGTCCTGGTGCCGGGGTGGTCATCGGATCCTGGGAACCAGGCTGCGTACCAGACATGACCAGGTGACCTTGGTCCGGGGTCCCCACGTGACCCGGTCACCTGGGGCCGGGGTCCCCTCGTGACCCGGGGTCCTGGTGCCGGGGTTTTCATCAGAACCTTGGAACCAGGCCAGGTACCCGACACGACCCGGTGACCCGGGGCTGTGGTGTCGAGGGACTCGTGGACCTGGGTTCGGGGTCCAGACCTGACGCGGTGACATGGGGCCGGTGTCCCCACGTGACCCGGGGTCCTGGGGCCTGGGTCCCCACGTGACCCGCTGACCTGGGGCCGGTGTCCCCACGTGACCCGGGGTCCTGGTGCCGGGGTGGTCACCGGAACCTGGGAACCAGGCCGGGTGCGCGACATGACCCGGTGACCCGGGGCCGGGTTAACGACCTGTCCAGGGGACCCGGGCCGGGGACCCGACAGGACCCGGTGATCCTTCGCTGGTGTCCCGATGCAACCCGGGGACCCGGGCCGGGGACCCCACGTGACCCGGGGACCTGGGGCCGGGGATGTCACCCGACACTGGTACCCGGGGCAGCGACCCGATACGACCCGGGGACCTGGGTCCGGGGTCCCGACCTGACCCGGTGACCTGGGGCCAGGGTAACCACCTGACCCGGGGACCCGGGCCGGGGACCCGGTATGACTCCGTCTCCCGGGGCCGGGGTGGTCACCTGACACTGCTACCCGGGACAGCGACCCGACATGACCCGGTGACCCGGGGCCGGGGTAACGACCTGTCCAGGGGACCTGGGCCGGGGACCCGACAGGACCCGGTGATCTGGGGCTTGGGTAAAAACCCGTCCCGGGGACCCGGGCTGGGTCCCGACAGTACCCGGTGACCTGGTTCCGGGGTGCCGACCTGACCCGGTGACCTGGGGCTGTGGTGTCGACCGGACTCGGGGACCTGGTCCAGTGTCCCGCATGACCCGGGGACCTGGGGTCGGGGTGGTCACCAGACCGTTGTACCCAGGCCGTTGACCTGACATGACCCTGAGACCCGGGGCCTGGGTAAAAATCCAACCCGGGGACCCGGGCATGGGACGTGACATGACCCGACCTGGGTCCCGGGTCCCAACCTGACGCGGTGACCTGGAGCCGGTGTCCCCACGTGACCCACTGACCTGGGTCCGGGGTCCCCACGTGACCCGGGGTCCTGGTGCCGGGGTGGTCATCGGAACCTGGGAACCAGGCTGGGTACCAGACATGACCAGGTGACCTGGATCCGGGGTCCCCACGTGACCCGGTCACCTGGGGACGGTGTCCCCACGTGACCCGGGGTCCTGGTGCCGGGGTGGTCATCGGAACCTGGGAACCAGGCCAGGTACCCGACACGACCCGGTGACCCGGGGCTGTGGTGTCGACGGACTCATGGACCTGGGTCCGGGGTCCCGACCTGACCCGGTGACCTGGGGCCAGGGTAACCACCTGACCCGGGGACCCGGGCCGGGGACCCGGTATGACTCCGTCTCCCGGGGCCGGGGTGGTCACCTGACACTGCTACCCGGGACAGCGACCCGACATGACCCGGTGACCCGGGGCCGGGGTAACGACCTGTCCAGGGGACCTGGGCCGGGGACCCGACAGGACCCGGTGACCTGGTTCCGGGGTGCCGACCTGACCCGGTGACCTGGGGCTGTGGTGTCGACCGGACTCGGGGACCTGGTCCGGTGTCCCGTCATGACCCGGGGACCTGGGGTCGGGGTGGTCACCAGACCCTTGTACCCAGGCCGTTGAGCCGACATGACCCTGTGACCCGGGGCCTGGGTAAAAATCCAACCCGGGGACCCGGGCATGGGACGTGACATGACCCGACCTGGGTCTGGGGTCCCGACCTGACCCGGTGACCTGGGGCCGGTGTCCCCACGTGACCCGCTGACCTGGGTCCGGGGTCCCCACGTGACCCGGTGACCTGGGGCCGGTGTCCCCACATGACCCGGTCACCTGGGGCCGGTGTCCCCACGTGACCCGGGGTCCTGGTGCCGGGGTGGTCATCGGAACCTGGGAACCAGGCTGGGTACCAGACATGACCAGGTGACCTGGGTCCGGGGTCCCCACGTGACCCGCTGACCTGGGGCCGGGGTCCCCACGTGACCCGGGGTCCTGGTGCCGGGGTGGTCATCGGAACCTGGGAACCAGGCTGGGTACCAGACATGACCAGGTGACCTGGGTCCGGGGTCCCCACGTGACACGCTGACCTGGGGCCGGGGTCCCCACGTGACCCGGTCACCTGGGGCCGGTGTACCCACGTGACCCGGGGGCCTGGGGCCGGTGTCCCCACGTGACCCGGGGTCCTGGTGCCGGGGTGGTCACCGGAACCTGGGAACCAGGCCGGGTGCGCGACATGACCCGGTGACCTGGGGCCAGGTTAACGACCTGTCCAGGGGACCCGTGCCGGGGACCCGACAGGACCCGGTGATCCTTCGCTGGTGTCCCGATGCAACCCGGGGACCCGGGCCGGGGACCCCACGTGACCCGGGGACCTGGGGCCGGGGATGTCACCCGACACTGGTACCCGGGGCAGCGACCCGATACGACCCGTTGACCTGGGTCCGGGGTCCCGACCTGACCCGGTGACCTGGGGCCAGGGTAACCACCTGACCCGGGGACCCGGGCCGGGGACCCGGTATGACTCCGTCTCCCGGGGCCGGGGTGGTCACCTGACACTGCTACCCGGGACAGCGACCCGACATGACCCGGTGACCCGGGGCCGGGGTAACGACCTGTCCAGGGGACCTGGGCCGGGGACCCGACAGGACCCGGTGATCTGGGGCTTGGGTAAAAACCCGTCCCGGGGACCCGGGCTGGGTCCCGACATGACCCGGTGACCTGGTTCCGGGGTGCCGACCTGACCCGGTGACCTGGGGCTGTGGTGTCGACCGGACTCGGGGACCTGGTCCGGTGTCCCGCATGACCCGGGGACCTGGGGTCGGGGTGGTCACCAGACCGTTGTACCCAGGCCGTTGACCCGACATGACCCTGAGACCCGGGGCCTGGGTAAAAATCCAACCCGGGGACCCGGGCATGGGACGTGACATGACCCGACCTGGGTCCCGGGTCCCAACCTGACGCGGTGACCTGGAGCCGGTGTCCCCACGTGACCCACTGACCTGGGTCCGGGGTCCCCACGTGACCCGGGGTCCTGGTGCCGGGGTGGTCATCGGAACCTGGGAACCAGGCTGGGTACCAGACATGACCAGGTGACCTGGATCCGGGGTCCCCACGTGACCCGGTCACCTGGGGCCGGTGTCCCCACGTGACCCGGGGTCCTGGTGCCGGGGTGGTCATCGGAACCTGGGAACCAGGCCAGGTACCCGACACGACCCGGTGACCCGGGGCTGTGGTGTCGACGGACTCATGGACCTGGGTCCGGGGTCCCGACCTGACCCGGTGACCTGGGGCCAGGGTAACCACCTGACCCGGGGACCCGGGCCGGGGACCCGGTATGACTCCGTCTCCCGGGGCCGGGGTGGTCACCTGACACTGCTACCCGGGACAGCGACCCGACATGACCCGGTGACCCGGGGCCGGGGTAACGACCTGTCCAGGGGACCTGGGCCGGGGACCCGACAGGACCCGCTGACCTGGTTCCGGGGTGCCGACCTGACCCGGTGACCTGGGGCTGTGGTGTCGACCGGACTCGGGGACCTGGTCCGGTGTCCCGTCATGACCCGGGGACCTGGGGTCGGGGTGGTCACCAGACCCTTGTACCCAGGCCGTTGAGCCGACATGACCCTGTGACCCGGGGCCTGGGTAAAAATCCAACCCGGGGACCCGGGCATGGGACGTGACATGACCCGACCTGGGTCCGGGGTCCCGACCTGACCCGGTGACCTGGGGCCGGTGTCCACACGTGACCCGCTGACCTGGGTCCGGGGTCCCCACGTGACCCGGTGACCTGGGGCCGGTGTCCCCACGTGACCCGGTCACCTGGGGCCGGTGTCCCCACGTGACCCGGGGTCCTGGTGCCGGGGTGGTCATCGGAACCTGGGAACCAGGCTGGGTACCAGACATGACCAGGTGACCTGGGTCCGGGGTCCCCACGTGACCCGCTGACCTGGGGCCGGGGTCCCCACGTGACCCGGGGTCCTGGTGCCGGGGTGGTCATCGGAACCTGGGAACCAGGCTGGGTACCAGACATGACCAGGTGACCTGGGTCCGGGGTCCCCACGTGACACGCTGACCTGGGGCCGGGGTCCCCACGTGACCCGGTCACCTGGGGCCGGTGTACCCACGTGACCCGGGGGCCTGGGGCCGGTGTCCCCACGTGACCCGGGGTCCTGGTGCCGGGGTGGTCACCGGAACCTGGGAACCAGGCCGGGTGCGCGACATGACCCGGTGACCTGGGGCCAGGTTAACGACCTGTCCAGGGGACCCGTGCCGGGGACCCGACAGGACCCGGTGATCCTTCGCTGGTGTCCCGATGCAACCCGGGGACCCGGCCGGGGACCCCACGTGACCCGGGGACCTGGGGCCGGGGATGTCACCCGACACTGGTACCCGGGGCAGCGACCCGATACGACCCGTTGACCTGGGTCCGGGGTCCCGACCTGACCCGGTGACCTGGGGCCAGGGTAACCACCTGACCCGGGGACCCGGGCCGGGGACCCGGTATGACTCCGTCTCCCGGGGCCGGCGTGGTCACCTGACACTCGTACCCGGGACAGCGACCCGACATGACCCGGTGACCCGGGGCCGGGGTAACGACCTGTCCAGGGGACCTGGGCCGGGGACCCGACAGGACCCGGTGATCTGGTTCCGGGGTGCCGACCTGACCCGGTGACCTGGGGCTGTGGTGTCGACCGGACTCGGGGACCTGGTCCGGTGTCCCGTCATGACCCGGGGACCCGGGGTCGGGGTGGTCACCAGACCGTTGTACCCAGGCCGTTTACCCGACATGACCCTGTGACCCGGGGCCTGGGTAAAAATCCAACCCGGGGACCCGGGCATGGGACGTGACATGACCCGACCTGGGTCCGGGGTCCCAACCTGACCCGGTGACCTGGAGCCGGTGTCCCGACGTGACCCGCTGACCTGGGTCCGGGGTCCCCACGTGACCCGGTGACCTGGGGTCGGGGTCCCCACGTGACCCGGTCACCTGTGGCCGGTGTCCCCACGTGACCCGGGGTCCTGGTGCCGGGGTGGTCATCGGAACCTGGGAAACAGGCTGGGTATCAGACATGACCAGGTGACCTGGGTCCGGGGTCCCCACGTGACCCGGTGACCTGGGGCCGGTGTCCCCACGTGACCCAGGGTCCTGGTGCCGGGGTGGTCATCGGAACCTGGGAACCAGGCCAGGTACCCGACACGACCCGGTGACCCGGGGCTGTGGTGTCGACGGACTCGTGGACCTGGGTTCGGGGTCCCGACCTGACGCGGTGACCTGGGGCCGGTGTCCCCACGTGACCCGGTGTCCTGGGGCCGTTTTCCCCACGTGACCTGCTGACCTGCGGCCGGGGTCCCCACGTGACCCGGGGTCCTGGTGCCGGGGTGGTCACCGGAACCTGGGAACCAGGCCGGGTGCGCGACATGACCCGGTGACCCGGGGCCGGGTTAACGACCTGTCCAGGGGACCCGGGCCGGGGACCCGACAGGACCCGGTGATCCTTCGCTGGTGTCCCGATGCAACCCGGGGACCCGGGCCGGGGACCCCACGTGACCCGGGGACCTGGGGCCGGGGATGTCACCCGACACTGGTACCCGGGGCAGCGACCCGATACGACCCGGGGACCTGGGTCCGGGGTCCCGACCTGACCCGGTGACCTGGGGCCAGGGTAACCACCTGACCCGGGGACCCGGGCCGGGGACCCGGTATGACTCCGTCTCCCGGGGCCGGCGTGGTCACCTGACACTGGTACCTGGGACAGCAACCCGACATGACCCGGTGACCCGGGGCCGGGGTAACGACCTGTCCAGGGGACCTGGGCCGGGGACCCGACAGGACCCGGTGATCTGGTTCCGGGGTGCCGACCTGACCCGGTGACCTGGGGCTGTGGTGTCGACCGGACTCGGGGACCTGGTCCGGTGTCCCGTCATGACCCGGGGACCCGGGGTCGGGGTGGTCACCAGACCGTTGTACCCAGGCCGTTTACCCGACATGACCCTGTGACCCGGGGCCTGGGTAAAAATCCAACCCGGGGACCCGGGCATGGGACGTGACATGACCCGACCTGGGTCCGGGGTCCCAACCTGACCCGGTGACCTGGAGCCGGTGTCCCGACGTGACCCGCTGACCTGGGTCCGGGGTCCCCACGTGACCCGGTGACCTGGGGTCGGGGTCCCCACGTGACCCGGTCACCTGTGGCCGGTGTCCCCACGTGACCCGGGGTCCTGGTGCCGGGGTGGTCATCGGAACCTGGGAAACAGGCTGGGTATCAGACATGACCAGGTGACCTGGGTCCGGGGTCCCCACGTGACCCGGTGACCTGGGGCCGGTGTCCCCACGTGACCCAGGGTCCTGGTGCCGGGGTGGTCATCGGAACCTGGGAACCAGGCCAGGTACCCGACACGACCCGGTGACCCGGGGCTGTGGTGTCGACGGACTCGTGGACCTGGGTTCGGGGTCCCGACCTGACGCGGTGACCTGGGGCCGGTGTCCCCACGTGACCCGGTGTCCTGGGGCCGTTTTCCCCACGTGACCTGCTGACCTGCGGCCGGGGTCCCCACGTGACCCGGGGTCCTGGTGCCGGGGTGGTCACCGGAACCTGGGAACCAGGCCGGGTGCGCGACATGACCCGGTGACCCGGGGCCGGGTTAACGACCTGTCCAGGGGACCCGGGCCGGGGACCCGACAGGACCCGGTGATCCTTCGCTGGTGTCCCGATGCAACCCGGGGACCCGGGCCGGGGACCCCACGTGACCCGGGGACCTGGGGCCGGGGATGTCACCCGACACTGGTACCCGGGGCAGCGACCCGATACGACCCGGGGACCTGGGTCCGGGGTCCCGACCTGACCCGGTGACCTGGGGCCAGGGTAACCACCTGACCCGGGGACCCGGGCCGGGGACCCGGTATGACTCCGTCTCCCGGGGCCGGCGTGGTCACCTGACACTGGTACCCGGGACAGCAACCCGACATGACCCGGTGACCCGGGGCCGGGGTAACGACCTGTCCAGGGGACCTGGGCCGGGGACCCGACAGGACCCGGTGATCTGGGGCTTGGGTAAAAACCCGTCCCGAGGACCCGGGCTGGGTCCCGACATGACCCGGTGACCTGGTTCCGGGGTGCCGACCTGACCCGGTGACCTGGGGCTGTGGTGTCGACCAGACTCGGGGACCTGGTCCGGTGTCCCGCATGACCCGGGGACCTGGGGTCGGGGTGGTCACCAGACCCTTGTACCCAGGCCGTTGAGCCGACATGACCCTGTGACCCGGGGCCTGGGTAAAAATCCAACCCGGGGACCCGGGCATGGGACGTGACATGACCCGACCTGGGTCTGGGGTCCCCACGTGACCCGGTGACCTGGGGCCGGTGTCCCCAGGTGACCCGGTCACCTGGGGCCGGGGTCCCCACGTGACCCGGGGTCCTGGTGCCGGGGTGGTCATCGGAACCTGGGAACCAGGCCAGGTACCCGACACGACCCGGTGACCCGGGGCTGTGGTGTCGACGGACTCGTGGACCTGGGTTCGGGGTCCCGACCTGACACGGTGACCTGGGGCCGGTGTCCCCACGTGACCCTCTGACCTGGGTCCGGTGTCCCCACGTGACCCGCTGACCTGGGGCCGGGGTCCCCACGTGACCCGGGGTCCTGGTGCCGGGGTGGTCACCGGAACCTGGGAACCAGGCCGGGTGCGCGACATGACCCGGTGACCCGGGGCCGGGTTAACGACCTGTCCAGGGGACCCGGGCCGGGGACCCGACAGGACCCGGTGATCCTTCGCTGGTGTCCCGATGCAACCCGGGGACCCGGGCCGGGGACCCCACGTGACCCGCTGACCTGGGGCCGGGGATGTCACCCGACACTGGTACCCGGGGCAGCGACCCGATACGACCCGGGGACCTGGGTCCGGGGTCCCGACCTGACCCGGTGACCTGGGGCCAGGGTAACCACCTGACCCGGGGACCCGGGCCGGGGACCCGGTATGACTCCGTCTCCCGGGGCCGGGGTGGTCACCTGACACTGGTACCCGGGACAGCGACCCGACATGACCCGGTGACCCGGGGCCGGGGTAACGACCTGTCCAGGGGACCTGGGCCGGGGTCCCGACATGACCCGGTGACCTGGTTCCGGGGTGCCGACCTGACCCGGTGACCTGGGGCTGTGGTGTCGACCGGACTCGGGGACCTGGTCCGGTGTCCCGCATGACCCGGGGACCTGGGGTCGGGGTGGTCACCAGACCGTTGTACCCAGGCCGTTGACCCGACATGACCCTGTGACCCGGGCCCTGAGTAAAAATCCAACCCGGGGACCCGGGCATGGAACGTGACATGACCCGACCTAGGTCCCGGGTCCCGACCTAACGCGGTGACCTGGGGCCGGTGTCCCCACATGACCCGCTGACCTGGGGCCGGGGTGGTCACCGGAACCTGGGAACCAGGCTGGGTACCAGACATGACCAGGTGACCTGGGTCCGGGGTCCCCACGTGACCCGCTGACCTGGGGCCGGGGTCCCCACGTGACCCGGGGTCCTGGTGCCGGGGTGGTCATCGGAACCTGGGAACCAGGCCAGGTACCCGACACGACCCGGTGACCCGGGGCTGTGGTGTCGACGGACTCGTGGACCTGGGTTCGGGGTCCCGACCTGACGCGGTGACCTGGGGCCGGTGTCCCCACGTGACCCTCTGACCTGGGGCCGGGGTCCCCACGTGACCCGGGGTCCTGGTGCCGGGGTGGTCACCGGAACCTGGGAACCAGGCCGGGTGTGCGACATGACCCGGTGACCCGGGGCCGGGTTAACGACCTGTCCAGGGGACCCGGGCCGGGGACCCGACAGGACCCGGTGATCCTTCGCTGGTGTCCCGATGCAACCCGGGGACCCGGGCCGGGGACCCCACGTGACCCGGGGACCTGGGGCCGGGGATGTCACCCGACACTGGTACCCGGGACAGCGACCCGACATGACCCGGGGCCGGGGTAACGACCTGTCCAGGGGACCTGGGCCGGGGACCCGACAGGACCCGGTGACCTGGTTCCGGGGTGCCGACCTGACCCGGTGACCTGGGGCTGTGGTGTCTACCGGACTCGGGGACCTGGTCCTGTGTCCCGTCATGACCCGGGGACCTGGGGTCGGGGTGGTCACCAGACCGTTGTACCCAGGCCATTGACCCGACATGACCCTGTGAACCGGGGCCTGGGTAAAAATCCAACCCGGGGACCCGGGCATGGGACGTGACATGACCCGACCTGGGTCCGGGGTCCCGACCTGACGCGGTGACCTGGGTCCGGGGTCCCCACGTGACCCGGTGACCTGGGGCCGGTGTCCCCACGTGACCCGCTGACCTGGGGCCGGGGAGGTCATCGGAACCTGGGAACCAGGCTGGGTACCAGACATGACCAGGTGACCTGGGTCCGGGGTCCCCACGTGACCCGGAGACCTGGGGCCGGGGTCCCCACGTGACCCGGTGACCTGGTGCCGGTGTCCCCACGTGACCCAGTCACCTGGTGCCGGTGTCCCCATGTGACCCGGGGTCCTGGTGCCAGGGTGGTCATCCGAACCTGGGAACCAGGCTGGGTACCAGACATGACCAGGTGACCTGGGTCCGGGGTCCCCACGTGACCCGCTGACCTGGGGCCGGGGTCCCCACGTGACCCGGGGTCCTGGTGCCGGGGTGGTCATCGGAACCTGGGAACCAGGCCAGGTACCCGACACGACCCGGTGACCCGGGGCTGTGGTGTCGACGGACTCGTGGACCTGGGTTCGGGGTCCCGACCTGACGCGGTGACCTGGGGCCGGTGTCCCCACGTGACCCTCTGACCTGGGGCCGGGGTCCCCACGTGACCCGCTGACCTGGGGCCGGGGTCCCCACGTGACCCGGTCACCTGGGGCCGGGGTGGTCACCGGAACCTGGGAACCAGGTCGTGTACCAGACATGACCAGGTGACCTGGGTCCGGGGTCCCCACGTGACCCGCTGACCTGGGGCCGGGGTCCCCACGTGACCCGCTGACCTGGGGCCGGGGTCCCCACATGACCCGGGGTCCTGGTGCCGGGGTGGTCACCGGAACCTGGGAACCAGGCCGGGTGCGCGACATGACCCGGTGACCCGGGGCCGGGTTAACGACCTGTCCAGGGGACCCGGGCCGGGGACCCGACAGGACCCGGTGATCCTTCGCTGGTGTCCCGATGCAACCCGGGGACCCGGGCCGGGGACCCCACGTGACCCGCTGACCTGGGGCCGGGGATGTCACCCGACACTGGTACCCGGGGCAGCGACCCGATACGACCCGGGGACCTGGGTCCGGGGTCCCGACCTGACCCGGTGACCTGGGGCCAGGGTAACCACCTGACCCGGGGACCCGGGCCGGGGACCCGGTATGACTCCGTCTCCCGGGGCCGGGGTGGTCACCTGACACTGCTACCCGGGACAGCGACCCGACATGACCCGGTGACCCGGGGCCGGGGTAACGACCTGTCCAGGGGACCTGGGCCGGGGACCAGACAGGACCCGGTGACCTGGTTCCGGGGTGCCGACCTGACCCGGTGACCTGGGGCTGTGGTGTCGACCGGACTCGGGGACCTGGTCCGGTGTCCCGTCATGACCCGGGGACCTGGGGTCGGGGTGGTCACCAGACCCTTTTACCCAGGCCGTTGAGCCGACATGACCCTGTGACCCGGGGCCTGAGTAAAAATCCAACCCGGGGACCCGGGCATGGGACGTGACATGACCCGACCTGGGTCCGGGGTCCCAACCTGACCCGGTGACCTGGAGCCGGTGTCCCCACGTGACCCGCTGACCTGGGTCCGGGGTCCCCACGTGACCCGGTGACCTGGGGCCGGGGTCCCCACGTGACCCGGTCACCTGGGGCCGGTGTCCCCACGTGACCCGGGGTCCTGGTGCCGGGGTGGTCATCGGAACCTGGGAACCAGGCTGGGTACCAGACATGACCAGGTGACCTGGATCCGGGGTCCAAACATGACCCGCTGACATGGGGCCTGTGTCCCCACGTGACCCGGTCACCTGGGGCCGGGGTCCCCACGTGACCCAGGGTCCTGGTGCCGGGGTGGTCATCGCAACGTGGGAACCAGGCCAGGTACCCGACACGACCCGGTGACCCGGGGCTGTGGTGTCGACGGACTTGTGGACCTGGGTTCGGGGTCCCAACCTGACGCGGTGACCTGGGGCCGGTGTCCCCACGTGACCCTCTGACCTGGGGCCGGGGTCCCCACGTGACCCGCTGACCTGGGGCCGGGGTCCCCACGTGACCCGGGGTCCTGGTGCCGGGGTGGTCACCGGAACCTGGGAACCAGGCCGGCTGCGCGACATGACCCGGTGACCCGGGGCCGGGTTAACGACCTGTCCAGGGGACCCGGGCCGGGGACCCGACAGGACCCGGTGATCCTTCGCTGGTGTCCTGATGCAACCCGGGGACCCGGGCCGGGGACCCCACGTGACCCGGGGACCTAGGGCCGGGGATGTCACCCGACACTGGTACCCGGGGCAGCGACCCGATACGACCCGGGGACCTGGGTCCGGGGTCCCGACCTGACCCGGTGACCTGGGGCCAGGGTAACCACCTGACCCGGGGACCCGGGCCGGGGACCCGGTATGACTCCGTCTCCCGGGGCCGGGGTGGTCACCTGACACTGGTACCCGGGACAGCGACCCGACATGACCCGGTGACCCGGGGCCGGGGTAACGACCTGTCCAGGGGACCTGGGCCGGGGACCCGACAGGACCCGGTGATCTGGGGCTTGGGTAAAAACCCGTCCCGGGGACCCGGGCTGGGTCCCGACATGACCCGGTGACCTGGTTCCGGGGTGCCGACCTGACCCGGTGACCTGGGGCTGTGGTGTCGACCGGACTCGGGGACCTGGTCCGGTATCCCGCATGACCCGGGGACCCGGGGTCGGGTTGGTCACCAGACCGTTGTACCCAGGCCGTTGAGCCGACATGACCCTGTGACCCGGGGCCTGAGTAAAAATCCAACCCGGGGACCCGGGCATGGGACGTGACATGACCCGACCTGGGTCCGGGGTCCCGACCTGACCCGGTGACCTGGATCCGGGGTCCCCACATGACCCGGTGACCTGGGGCCGGTGTCCCCACGTGACCCGCTGACCTGGGGCCGGTGTCCCCACGTGACCCGGGGTCCTGGTGCCGGGGTGGTCATCGGAACCTGGGAACCAGGCCAGGTACCCGACACGACCCGGTGACCCGGGGCTGTGGTGTCGACGGACTCGTGGACCTGGGTTCGGGGTCCCGACCTGACACGGTGACCTGGGGCCGGTGTCCCCACGTGACCCTCTGACCTGGGGCCGGGGTCCCCACGTGACCCGCTGACCTGGGGCCGTGGTCCCCACGTGACCCGGGGTCCTGGTGCCGGGGTGGTCACCGGAACCTGGGAACCAGGCCGGGTGCGCGACATGACCCGGTGACCCGGGGCCGGGTTAACGACCTGTCCAGGGGACCCGGGCCGGGGACCCGACAGGACCCAGTGATCCTTCGCTGGTGTCCCGATGCAACCCGGGGACCCGGGCCGGGGACCCCACGTGACCCAGGGACCTGGGGCCGGGGATGTCACCCGACACTGGTACCCGGGGCAGCGACCCGATACGACCTGGGGACCTGGGTCCGGGGTCCCGACCTGACCCGGTGACCTGGGGCCAGGGTAACCACCTGACCCGGGGACCCGGGCCGGGGACCCGGTATGACTCCGTCTCCCGGGGCCGGGGTGGTCACCTGACACTGCTACCCGGGACAGCGACCCGACATGACCCGGTGACCCGGGGCCGGGGTAACGACCTGTCCAGGGGACCTGGGCCGGGGACCCGACAGGACCCGGTGACCTGGTTCCGGGGTGCCGACCTGACCCGGTGACATGGGGCTGTGGTGTCGACCGGATTCGGGGAATTGGTCCAGTGTCCCGTCATGACCCGGGGACCTGGGGTCGGGGTGGTCACCAGACCGTTGTACCCAGGCCGTTGAGCCGACATGACCCTGTGACCCGGGGCCTGGGTAAAAATCCAACCCGGGGACCCGGGCATGGGACGTGACATGACCCGACCTGGGTCCGGGGTCCCTACCTGACGCGGTGACCTGGGGCCGGTGTCCCCACGTGACCCGCTGACCTGGGTCCGGGGTCCCCACGTGACCCGGTGACCTGGGGCCGGTGTCCCCACGTGACCCGGTGACCTGGGGCCGGGGTCCCCACGTGACCCGGGGTCCTGGTGCCGGGGTGGTCATCGGAACCTGGGAACCAGGCTGGGTACCAGACATGACCAGGTGACCTGGGTCCGGGGTCCCCACGTGACCCGCTGACCTGGGGCCGGGGTCCCCACGTGACCCGGGGTCCTGGTGCCGGGGTGGTCATCGGAACCTGGGAACCAGGCCAGGTACCCGACACGACCCAGTGACCCGGGGCTGTGGTGTCGACGGACTCGTGGACCTGGGTTCGGGGTCCTGACCTGAGGCGGTGACCTGGGGCCGGTGTCCCCACGTGACCCGGGGTCCTGGTGCCGGGGTGGTCATCGGAACCTGGGAACCAGGCCGGGTACCAGACATGACCAGGTGACCTGGGTCCGGGGTCCCCACGTGACCCGGTCACCTGGGGCCGGTGTCCCCACGTGACCCGGGGTCCTGGTGCCGGGGTGGTCATCGGAACCTGGGAAGCAGGCCAGGTACCCGACACGACCCGGTGACCCGGGGCTGTGGTGTCGACGGACTCGTGGACCTGGGTTCGGGGTCCCGACCTGACGCGGTGACCTGGGGCCGGTGTCCCCACGTGACCCTCTGACCTGGGGCCGGGGTCCCCACGTGACCCGCTGACCTGGGGCCGGGGTCTCCACGTGACCTGGGGTCCTGGTGCCGGGGTGGTCACCGGAACCTGGGAACCAGGCCAGGTGCGCGACATGACCCGATGACCCGGGGCCGGGTTAACGACCTGTCCAGGGGACCCGGGCCGGGGACCCCACGTGACCCGGGGACCTGGGGCCGGGGATGTCACCCGACACTGGTACCCGGGGCAGCGACCCGATACGACCCGGGGACCTGGGTCCGGGTTCCCGACCTGACCGGGGGACCCGGGCCAGGGTAACCACCTGACCCGGGGACCCGGGCCGGGGACCCGGTATGACTCCGTCTCCCGGGGCCGGGGTGGTCACCTGACACTGCTACCCGGGACAGCGACCCGACATGACCCGGTGACCCGGGGCCGGGGTAACGACCTGTCCAGGGGACCTGGGCCGGGGACCCGACAGGACCCGGTGATCTGGGGCTTGGGTAAAAACCCGTCCCGGGGACCCGGGCTGGGTCCCGACATGACCCGGTGACCTGGTTCCGGGGTGCCGACCTGACCCGGTGACCTGGGGCTGTGGTGTCGACCGGACTCGGGGACCTGGTCCGGTATCCCGCATGACCCGGGGACCCGGGGTCGGGTTGGTCACCAGACCGTTGTACCCAGACCGTTGAGCCGACATGACCCTGTGACCCGGGGCCTGAGTAAAAATCAAACCCGGGGACCCGGGCACGGGACGTGACATGACCCGACCTGGGTCCGGGGTCCCGACCTGACCCGGTGACCTGGGGCCGGTATCCCCACGTGACCCGCTGACCTGGGGCCGGGGTCCCCACGTGACCCGGTCACCTGGGGCCGGTGTCCCCACGTGACCCGGTCACCTGGGGCCGGTGTCCCCACGTGACCCGGGGTCCTGGTGCCGGGGTGGTCATCGGAACCTGGGAACCAGGCTGGGTACCAGACATGACCAGGTGACCTGGATCCGGGGTCCCCACGTGACCCGGTGACCTGGGGCCGGTGTCCCCACGTGACCCGGTCACCTGGTGCCGGGGTCCCCACGTGACCCGGGGTCCTGGTGCCGGGGTGGTCATCGGAACCTGGGAACCAGGCCAGGTACCCGACACGACCCGGTGACCCTGGGCTGTGGTGTCGACGGACTCGTGGACCTGGGTTCGGGGTCCCGACCTGACGCGGTGACCTGGGGCCGGTGTCCCCACGTGACCCTCTGACCTGGGGCAGGGGTCCCCACGTGACCCGCTGACCTGGGGCCGGTGTCCCCACGTGACCCAGGGTCCTGGTGCCGGGGTGGTCACTGGAACCTGGGAACCAGGCCGGGTGCGCGACATGACCCGGTGACCCGGGGCCGGGTTAACGACCTGTCCAGGGGACCCGGGCCGGGGACCCGACAGGACCCGGTGATCCTTCGCTGGTGTCCCGATGCAACCCGGGGACCCGGGCCGGGGACCCCACATGACCCGGGGACCTGGGGCCGGGGATGTCACCCGACACTGGTACCCGGGGCAGCGAACCGATACAACCCGGGGACCTGGGTCCGGGGTCCCGACCTGACCCGGTGACCTGGGGCCAGGGTAACCACCTGACCCGGGGACCCGGGCCGGGGACCCGGTATGACTCCGTCTCCCGGGGCCGGGGTGGTCACCAGACACTGCTACCCGGGACAGCGACCCGACATGACCCGGTGACCCGGGGCCGGGGTAACGACCTGTCCAGGGGACCTGGGCCGGGGACCCGACAGGACCCGGTGACCTGGTTCCGGGGTGCCGACCTGACCCGGTGACCTGGGGCTGTGGTGTCGACCGGACTCGGGGACCTGGTCCGGTGTCCCGTCATGACCCGGGAACCTGGGGTCGGGGTGGTCACCAGACCGTTGTACCCAGGCCGTTGAGCCGACATGACCCTGTGACCCGGGGCCTGGGTAAAAATCCAACCCGGGGACCCGGGCATGGGACGTGACATGACCCGACCTGGGTCCGGGGTGCCGACCTGACCCGGTGACCTGGGGCCGGTGTCCCCACGTGACCCGCTGACCTGGGTCCGGGGTCCCCACGTGACCCGGTGACCTGGGGCCGGTGTCCCCACGTGACCCGGTCACCTGGGGCCGGGGTCCCCACGTGACCCGGGGTCCTGGTGCCAGGGTGGTCATCGGAACCTGGGAACCAGGCTGGGTACCAGACATGACCAGGTGACCTGGGTCCGGGGTCCCCACGTGACCCGCTGACCTGGGGCCGGGGTCCCCACGTGACCCGGGGTCCTGGTGCCGGGGTGGTCACAGGAACCTGGGAACCAGGCCAGGTACCCGACACGACCCGGTGACCCGGGGCTGTGGTGTCGACGGACTCGTGGACCTGGGTTCGGGGTCCTGACCTGACGCGGTGACCTGCGGCCGGTGTCCCCACGTGACCCGGGGTCCTGGTGCCGGGGTGGTCATCGGAACCTGGGAACCAGGCTGGGTACCAGACATGACCAGGTGACCTGGATCCGGGGTCCCCACGTGACCCGGTCACCTGGGGCCGGTGTCCCCACGTGACCCGGGGTTCTGGTGCCGGGGTGGTCATCGGAACCTGGGAAGCAGGCCAGGTACCCGACACGACCCGGTGACCCGGGGCTGTGGTGTCGACGGACTCGGGGACCTGGGTTCGGGGTCCCGACCTGACGCGGTGACCTGGGGCCGGTGTCCCCACGTGACCCTCTGACCTGGGGCCGGGGTCCCCACGTGACCCGCTGACCTGGGGCCGGGGTCCCCACGTGACCTGGGGTCCTGGTGCCGGGGTGGTCACCGGATCCTGGGAACCAGGCCGGCTGCGCGACATGACCCGGTGACCCGGGGCCGGGTTAACGACCTGTCCAGGGGACCCGGGCCGGGGACCCCACGTGACCCGGGGACCTGGGGCCGGGGATGTCACCCGACACTGGTACCCAGGGCAGCGACCAGATACGACCCGGTGACCTGGGGCCAGGGTAACCACCTGACCCGGGGACCCGGGCCGGGGACTCGGTATGACTCCGTCTCCCGGGGCCAGGGTGGTCACCTGACACTGGTACCCGGGACAGCGACCCGACATGACCCGGTGACCCGGGGCCGGGGTAACGACCTGTCCAGGGGACCTGGGCCGGGGACCCGACAGGACCCGGTGATCTGGGGCTTGGGTAAAAACCCGTCCCGGGGACCCGGGCTGGGTCCCGACATGACCCGGTGACCTGGTTCCGGGGTGCCGACCTGACCCGGTGACCTGGGGCTGTGGTGTCGACCGGACTCGGGGACCTGGTCCGGTATCCCGCATGACCCGGGGACCCTGGGTCGGGTAGGTCACCAGACCGTTGTACCCAGGCCGTTGACCCGACATGACCCTGTGACCCGGGGCCTGAGTAAAAATCCAACCCGGGGACCCGGGCATGGGACGTGACATGACCCGACCTGGGTCCGGGGTCCAGACCTGACCCGGTGACCTGGGGCCGGTGTCCCCACGTGACCTGCTGACCTGGGTCCGGGGTCCCCACGTGACCCGGTGACCTGGGGCCGGTATCCCCTCGTGACCCGGTGACCTGGGGCCGGGGTCCCCACGTGACCCGGGGTCCTGGGTCCGGGGTCCCCACGTGACCCGCTGACCTGGGGCCGGGGTCCCCACGTGACCCGGGGTCCTGGTGCCGGGGTGGTCATCGGAACCTGGGAACCAGGCTGGGTACCAGACATGACCAGGTGACCTGGGTCCGGGGTCCCCACGTGACCTGCTGACCTGGGGCCGGTGTCCCCACGTGACCCGGGGTCCTGGTGCCGGGGTGGTCATCGGAACCTGGGAACCAGGCCAGGTACCCGACACGACCCGGTGACCCGGGGCTGTGGTGTTGACGGACTCGTGGACCTGGGTCCGGGGTCCCCACGTGACCCGCTGACCTGGGGCCGGGGACCCCACGTGACCCGGGGTCCTGGTGCCGGGGTGGTCATCGGAACCTGGGAACCACGCCAGGTACCCGACACGACCCGGTGACCCGGGGCTGTGGTGTCGACGGACTCGTGGACCTGGGTTCGGGGTCCCGACCTGACGCGGTGACCTGGGGCCGGTGTCCCCACGTGACCCTCTGACCTGGGGCCGGGGTCCCCACGTGACCCGCTGACCTGGGGCCGGGGTCCCCACGTGACCCGGGGTCCTGGTGCCGGGGTGGTCACCGGAACCTGGGAACCAGGCCGGCTGCGCGACATGACCCGGTGACCCGGGGCCGGGTTAACGACCTGTCCAGGGGACCCGGGCCGGGGACCCGACAGGACCCGGTGATCCTTCGCTGGTGTCCCGATGCAACCCGGGGACCCGGGCCGGGGACCCCACGTGACCCGGGGACCTGGGGCCGGGGATGTCACCCGACACTGGTACCCGGGGCAGCGACCCGATACGACCCGGGGACCTGGGTCCGGGGTCCCGACCTGACCCGGTGACCTGGGGCCAGGGTAACCACCTGTCCAGGGGACCTGGGCCGGGGACCCGACAGGACCCGGTGATCTGGGGCTTGGGTAAAAACCCGTCCCGGGGACCCGGGCTGGGTCCCGACATGACCCGGTGACCTGGTTCCGGGGTGCCGACCTGACCCGGTGACCTGGGGCTGTGGTGTCGACCGGACTCGGGGACCTGGTCCGGTGTCCCGCATGACCCGGGGACCCGGGGTCGGGGTGGTCACCAGACCGTTGTACCCAGGCCGTTGACCCGACATGACCCTGTGACCCGGGGCCTGAGTAAAAATCCAACCCGGGGACCCGGGCATGGGACGTGACATGACCCGACCTGGGTCCGGGGTCCCGACCTTACCCGGTGACCTGGAGCCGGTGTCCCCACGTGACCCGCTGACCTGGGTCCGGGGTCCCCACGTGACCCGCTGACCTGGGGCCGGGGTCCCCACGTGACCCGGTCACCTGGGGCCGGTGTCCCCACGTGACCCGGGGACCTGGTGCCGGGGTGGTCATCGGAACCTGGGAACCAGGCTGGGTACCAGACATGACCAGGTGACCTGGATCCGGGGTCCCCACGTGACCCGGTGACCTGGGGCCGGTGTCCCCACGTGACCCGGTCACCTGGGGCCGGGGTCCCCACGTGACCCGGGGTGCTGGTGCCGGGGTGGTCATCGGAACCTGGGAACCAGGTCAGGTACCCGACACGACCCGGTGACCCGGGGCTCTGGTGTCGACGGACTCGTGGACCTGGGTCTGGGGTCCCGACCTGACCCGGTGACCTGGGGCCAGGGTAACCACCTGACCCGGGGACCCGGGCCGGGGACCCGGTATGACTCCGTCTCCCGGGGCCGGGGTGGTCACCTGACACTGCTACCCGGGACAGCGACCCGACATGACCCGGTGACCCGGGGCCGGGGTAACGACCTGTCCAGGGGACCTGGGCCGGGGACCCGACAGGACCTGGTGACCTGGTTCCGGTGTGCTGACCTGACCCGGTGACCTGGGGCTGTGGTGTCGACCGGATTCAGGGACCTGGTCCGGTGTCCCGTCATGACCCGGGGACATGGGGTCGGGGTGGTCACCAGACCGTTGTACCCAGGCCGTTGACCCGACATGACCCTGTGACCCGGGGCCTGGGTAAAAATCCAACTCGGGGACCCGGGCATGGGACGTGACATGACCCGACCTGGGTCCGGGGTCCCGACCTGACCCGGTGACCTGGGGCCGGTGTCCCCACGTGACCCGCTGACCTGGGGCCGGGGTCCCCACGTGACCCGGTCACCTGGGGCCGGTGTCCCCACGTGACCCGGTCACCTGGGGCCGGTGTCCCCACGTGACCCGGGGTCCTGGTGCCGGGGTGGTCATCGGAACCTGGGAACCAGGCTGGGTACCAGACATGACCAGGTGACCTGGGTCCGGGGTCCCCACGTGACCCGGTCACCTGGGGCCGGGGTCCCCTCGTGACCCGGGGTCCTGGTGCCGGGGTGGTCATCAGAACCTGGGAACCAGGCCTGGTACCCGACACGACCCGGTGACCCGGGGCTGTGGTGTCGAGGGACTCGTGCACCTGGGTTCGGGGTCCCGACCTGACGCGGTGACCTGGGGCCGGTGTCCCCACGTGACCCGGTGTCCTGGGGCCGGTGTCCCCACGTGACCCGGTCACCTGGGGCCGGTGTCCCCACGTGACCCGGGGTCCTGGTGCCGGGGTGGTCATCGGAACCTGGGAACCAGGCTGGGTACCAGACATGACCAGGTGACCTGGGTCCGGGGTCCCCACGTGACCCGCTGACCTGGGGCCGGGGTCCCTCGTGACCCGGGGTCCTGGTGCCGGGGTGGTCATCAGAACCTGGGAACCAGGCCAGGTACCCGACACGACCCGGTGACCCGGGGCTGTGGTGTCGAGGGACTCGTGGACCTGGGTTCGGAGTCCCGACCTGACGCGGTGACCTGGGGCCGGTGTCCCCACGTGACCCGGGGTCCTGGTGCCGGGGTGGTCACCGGAACCTGGGAACCAGGCCGGGTGCGCGACATGACCCGGTGACCCGGGGCCGGGTTAACGACCTGTCCAGGGGACCCGGGCCGGGGACCCGACAGGACCCGGTGATCCTTCGCTGGTGTCCCGATGCAACCCGGGGACCCGGGCCGGGGACCCCACGTGACCCGGGGACCTGGGGCCGGGGATGTCACCCGACACTGGTACCCGGGGCAGCGACCCGATACGACCCGGGGACCTGGGTCCGGGGTCCCGACCTGACCCGGTGACCTGGGGCCAGGGTAACCACCTGACCCGGGGACCCGGGCCGGGGACCCGGTATGACTCCGTCTCCCGGGGCCGGGGTGGTCACCTGACACTGGTACCCGGGACAGCGACCCGACATGACCCGGTGACCCGGGGCTGGTGTAACGACCTGTCCAGGGGACCTGGGCCAGGGACCCGACAAGACCCGGTGATCTGGGGCTTGGGTAAAAACCCGTCCCGGGGACCCGGGCTGGGTCCCAACATGACCCGGGGACCTGGTTCCGGGGTGCCGGCCTGACCCAGTGACCTGGGGCTGTGGTGTCGACCGGACTCGGGGACCTGGTCCGGTGTCCCGCATGACCCGGGGACCTGGGGTCGGGGTGGTCACCAGACCGTTGTACCCAGGCCGTTGACCCGACATGACCCTGTGACCCGGGGCCTGGGTAAAAATCCAACCCGGGGACCCGGGCATGGGACGTGACATGACCTGACCTGGGTCCGGGGTCCCTACCTGACCCGGTGACCTGGGGCCGGTGTCCCCACGTGACCCGCTGACCTGGGTCCGGGGTCCCCACGTGACCCGGGGTCCTGGTGCCGGGGTGGTCATCGGAACCTGGGAACCAGGCTGGGTACCAGACATGACCAGGTGACCTGGGTCCGGGGTCCCCACGTGACCCGCTGACCTGGGGCCGGGGTCCCCACGTGACCCGGGGTCCTGGTGCCGGGGTGGTCACCGGAACCTGGGAACCAGGCCGGGTGCGCGACATGACCCGGTGACCCGGGGCCGGGTTAACGACCTGTCCAGGGGACCCGGGCCGGGGACCCGACAGGACCCGGTGATCCTTCGCTGGTGTCCCGATGCAACCCGGGGACCCGGGCCGGGGACCCCACGTGACCCGGGGACCTGGGGCCGGGGATGTCACCCGACACTGGTACCCGGGGCAGCGACCCGATACGACCCGGTGACCTGGGGCCAGGGTAACCACCTGACCCGGGGACCCGGGCCGGGACCCGGTATGACTCCGTCTCCCGGGGCCGGGGTGGTCACCTGACACTGCTACCCGGGACAGCGACCCGACATGACCCGGTGACCCGGGGCCGGGGTAACGACCTGTCCAGGGGACCTGGGCAGGGGACCCGACAGGACCCGGTGACCTGGTTCCGGGGTGCCGACCTGACCCGGTGACCTGGGGCTGTGGTGTCGACCGGACTCGGGGACCTGGTCCGGTGTCCCGTCATCACCCGGGGACCTGGGGTCGGGGTGGTCACCAGACCGTTGTACCCAGGCCGTTGACCCGACATGACCCTGTTACCCGGGGCCTGGGTAAAAATCCAACCCGGGGACCCGGGCATGGGACGTGACATGACCCGACCTGGGTCCGGGGTCCCGACCTGACCCGGTGACCTGGGGCCGGTGTCCCCACATGACCCGCTGAACTGGGTCCGGGGTCCCCACGTGACCCGGTGACCTGGGGCCGGTGTCCCCACGTGACCCGGTCACCTGGGGCCGGTGTCCCCACGTGACCCGGGGTCCTGGTGCCGGGGTGGTCATCGGAACCTGGGAACCAGGCTGCGTACCAGACATGACCAGGTGACCTGGGTCCGGGGTCCCCACGTGACCCGGTCACCTGGGGCCAGTGTCCTCTCGTGACCCGGGGTCCTGGTGCCGGGGTGGTCATCAGAACCTTGGAAGCAGGCCAGGTACCCGACACGACCCGGTGACCCTGGGCTGTGGTGTCGACGGACTCGTGGACCTGGGTTCGGGGTCCCGACCTGACGCGGTGACCTGGGGCCGGTGTCCCCACGTGACCCGGGGTCCTGGGGCCGGGGTCCCCACGTGACCCGGTGACCTGCGGCCGGGGTCCCCACGTGACCCGGGGTCCTGGTGCCGGGGTGGTCACCGGAACCTGGGAACCAGGCCGGGTGCGTGACATGACCCGGTGACCCGGGGCCGGGTTAACGACCTGTCCAGGGGACCCGGGCCGGGGAACCGACAGGACCCGTTGATCCTTCGCTGGTGTCCCGATGCAACCCGGGGACCCGGGCCGGGGACCCCACGTGACCCGGGGACCTGGGGCCGGGGATGTCACCCGACACTGGTACCCGGGGCAGCGACCCGATACGACCCGGGGACCTGGGTCCGGGGTCCCGACCTGACCCGGTGACCTGGGGCCAGGGTAACCACCTGACCCGGGGACCCGGGCCGGGGACCCGGTATGACTCCGTCTCCCGGGGCCGGGGTGGTCACCTGACACTGCTACCCGGGACAGCGACCCGACATGACCCGGTGACCCGGGGCCGGGGTAACGACCTGTCCAGGGGACCTGGGCCGGGGACCCGACAGGACCCGGTGATCTGGGGCTTGGGTAAAAACCCGTCCCGGGGACCCAAGCTGGGTCCCGACATGACCCGGTGACCTGGTTCTGGGGTGCCGACCTGACCCGGTGACCTGGGGCTGTGGTGTCGACCGGACTCGGGGACCTGGTCCGGTGTCCCGCATGACCCGGGGACCTGGGGTCGGGGTGGTCACCAGACCGTTGTACCCAGGCCGTTGACCCGACATGACCCTGTGACCCGGGGCCTGGGTAAAAATCCAACCCGGGGACCCGGGCATGGGACGTGACATGACCCGACCTGGGTCCGGGGTCCCGACCTGACCCGGTGACCTGGAGCCGGTGTCCCCACGTGACCCGCTGACCTGTGTCCGGGGTCCCCACGTTACCCGGGGTCCTGGTGCCGGGGTGGTCATCGGAACCTGGGAACCAGGCTGGGTACCAGACATGACCAGGTGACCTGGGTCCGGGGTCCCCACGTGACCCGCTGACCTGGGGCCGGGGACCCCACGTGACCCGGGGACCTGGGGCCGGGGATGTCACCCAACACTGGTAACCGGGGCAGCGACCCGATACGACCCGGGGACCTGGGGCCAGGGTAACCACCTGACCCGGGGACCCGGGCCGGGGACCCGGTATGACTCCGTCTCCCGGGGCCGGGGTGGTCACCTGACACTGGTACCCGGGACAGCGACCCGACATGACCCGGTGACCCGGGGCCGGGGTAACGACCTGTCCAGGGGACCTGGGCCGGGGACCCGACAGGACCCGGTGACCTGGTTCCGGGGTGCCGACCTGACCCGGTGACCTGGGGCTGTGGTGTCGACCGGACTCAGGGACCTGGTCCGGTGTCCCGTCATGACCCGGGGACCTGGGGTCGGGGTGGTCACCAGACCGTTGTACCCAGGCCGTTGAGCCGACATGACCCTGTGACCCGGGCCCTGAGTAAAAATCCAACCCGGGGACCCGGGCATGGGACGTGACATGACCCGACCTGAGTCCGGGGTCCCGACCTGACCCGGTGACCTGGGTCCGGTGTCCCCACGTGACCCGCTGACCTGGGTCCGGGGTCCCCACGTGACCCGGTGACCTGGGGCCGGTGTCCCCACGTGACCCGGTGACCTGGGGCCGGTGTCCCCACGTGACCCGGGGTCCTGGTGCCGGGGTGGTCATCGGATCCTGGGAACCAGGCTGCGTACCAGACATGACCAGGTGACCTTGGTCCGGGGTCCCCACGTGACCCGGTCACCTGGGGCCGGGGTCCCCTCGTGACCCGGGGTCCTGGTGCCGGGGTTTTCATCAGAACCTTGGAACCAGGCCAGGTACCCGACACGACCCGGTGACCCGGGGCTGTGGTGTCGACGGACTCATGGACCTGGGTCCGGGGTCCCGACCTGACCCGGTGACCTGGGGCCAGGGTAACCACCTGACCCGGGGACCCGGGCCGGGGACCCGGTATGACTCCGTCTCCCGGGGCCGGGGTGGTCACCTGACACTGCTACCCGGGACAGCGACCCGACATGACCCGGTGACCCGGGGCCGGGGTAACGACCTGTCCAGGGGACCTGGGCCGGGGACCCGACAGGACCCGCTGACCTGGGTCCGGGGTCCCCACGTGACCCGGTGACCTGGGGCCGGTGTCCCCACGTGACCCGGTCACCTGGGGCCGGTGTCCCCACGTGACCCGGGGTCCTGGTGCCGGGGTGGTCATCGGAACCTGGGAACCAGGCTGGGTACCAGACATGACCAGGTGACCTGGGTCCGGGGTCCCCACGTGACCCGCTGACCTGGGGCCGGGGTCCCCACGTGACCCGGGGTCCTGGTGCCGGGGTGGTCATCGGAACCTGGGAACCAGGCTGGGTACCAGACATGACCAGGTGACCTGGGTCCGGGGTCCCCACGTGACACGCTGACCTGGGGCCGGGGTCCCCACGTGACCCGGTCACCTGGGGCCGGTGTACCCACGTGACCCGGGGGCCTGGGGCCGGTGTCCCCACGTGACCCGGGGTCCTGGTGCCGGGGTGGTCACCGGAACCTGGGAACCAGGCCGGGTGCGCGACATGACCCGGTGACCTGGGGCCAGGTTAACGACCTGTCCAGGGGACCCGTGCCGGGGACCCGACAGGACCCGGTGATCCTTCGCTGGTGTCCCGATGCAACCCGGGGACCCGGGCCGGGGACCCCACGTGACCCGGGGACCTGGGGCCGGGGATGTCACCCGACACTGGTACCCGGGGCAGCGACCCGATACGACCCGTTGACCTGGGTCCGGGGTCCCGACCTGACCCGGTGACCTGGGGCCAGGGTAACCACCTGACCCGGGGACCCGGGCCGGGGACCCGGTATGACTCCGTCTCCCGGGGCCGGCGTGGTCACCTGACACTCGTACCTGGGACAGCGACCCGACATGACCCGGTGACCCGGGGCCGGGGTAACGACCTGTCCAGGGGACCTGGGCCGGGGACCCGACAGGACCCGGTGATCTGGGGCTTGGGTAAAAACCCGTCCCGGGGACCCGGGCTGGGTCCCGACATGACCCGGTTACCTGGTTCCGGGGTGCCGACCTGACCCGGTGACCTGGGGCTGTGGTGTCGACCGGACTCGGGGACCTGGTCCGGTGTCCCGTCATGACCCGGGGACCCGGGGTCGGGGTGGTCACCAGACCGTTGTACCCAGGCCGTTTACCCGACATGACCCTGTGACCCGGGGCCTGGGTAAAAATCCAACCCGGGGACCCGGGCATGGGACGTGACATGACCCGACCTGGGTCCGGGGTCCCAACCTGACCCGGTGACCTGGAGCCGGTGTCCCGACGTGACCCGCTGACCTGGGTCCGGGGTCCCCACGTGACCCGCTGACCTGGGGTCGGGGTCCCCACGTGACCCGGTCACCTGTGGCCGGTGTCCCCACGTGACCCGGGGTCCTGGTGCCGGGGTGGTCATCGGAACCTGGGAAACAGGCTGGGTATCAGACATGACCAGGTGACCTGGGTCCGGGGTCCCCACGTGACCCGGTCACCTGGGGCCGGTGTCCCCACGTGACCCAGGGTCCTGGTGCCGGGGTGGTCATCGGAACCTGGGAACCAGGCCAGGTACCCGACACGACCCGGTGACCCGGGGCTGTGGTGTCGACGGACTCGTGGACCTGGGTTCGGGGTCCCGACCTGACGCGGTGACCTGGGGCCGGTGTCCCCACGTGACCCGGTGTCCTGGGGCCGTTTTCCCCACGTGACCTGCTGACCTGCGGCCGGGGTCCCCACGTGACCCGGGGTCCTGGTGCCGGGGTGGTCACCGGAACCTGGGAACCAGGCCGGGTGCGCGACATGACCCGGTGACCCGGGGCCGGGTTAACGACCTGTCCAGGGGACCCGGGCCGGGGACCCGACAGGACCCGGTGATCCTTCGCTGGTGTCCCGATGCAACCCGGGGACCCGGGCCGGGGACCCCACGTGACCCGGGGACCTGGGGCCGGGGATGTCACCCGACACTGGTACCCGGGGCAGCGACCCGATACGACCCGGGGACCTGGGTCCGGGGTCCCGACCTGACCCGGTGACCTGGGGCCAGGGTAACCACCTGACCCGGGGACCCGGGCCGGGGACCCGGTATGACTCCGTCTCCCGGGGCCGGCGTGGTCACCTGACACTGGTACCCGGGACAGCAACCCGACATGACCCGGTGACCCGGGGCCGGGGTAACGACCTGTCCAGGGGACCTGGGCCGGGGACCCGACAGGACCCGGTGATCTGGGGCTTGGGTAAAAACCCGTCCCGAGGACCCGGGCTGGGTCCCGACATGACCCGGTGACCTGGTTCCGGGGTGCCGACCTGACCCGGTGACCTGGGGCTGTGGTGTCGACCGGACTCGGGGACCTGGTCCGGTGTCCCGCATGACCCGGGGACCTGGGGTCGGGGTGGTCACCAGACCGTTGTACCCAGGCCGTTGAGCCGACATGACCCTGTGACCCGGGGCCTGGGTAAAAATCCAACCCGGGGACCCGGGCATGGGACGTGACATGACCCGACCTGGGTCTGGGGTCCCCACGTGACCCGGTGACCTGGGGCCGGTGTCCCCAGGTGACCCGGTCACCTGGGGCCGGGGTCCCCACGTGACCCGGGGTCCTGGTGCCGGGGTGGTCATCGGAACCTGGGAACCAGGCCAGGTACCCGACACGACCCGGTGACCCGGGGCTGTGGTGTCGACGGACTCGTGGACCTGGGTTCGGGGTCCCGACCTGACACGGTGACCTGGGTCCGGTGTCCCCACGTGACCCTCTGACCTGGGTCCGGTGTCCCCACGTGACCCGCTGACCTGGGGCCGGGGTCCCCACGTGACCCGGGGTCCTGGTGCCGGGGTGGTCACCGGAACCTGGGAACCAGGCCGGGTGCGCGACATGACCCGGTGACCCGGGGCCGGGTTAACGACCTGTCCAGGGGACCCGGGCCGGGGACCCGACAGGACCCGGTGATCCTTCGCTGGTGTCCCGATGCAACCCGGGGACCCGGGCCGGGGACCCCACGTGACCCGGGGACCTGGGGCCGGGGATGTCACCCGACACTGGTACCCGGGGCAGCGACCCGATACGACCCGGGGACCTGGGTCCGGGGTCCCGACCTGACCCGGTGACCTGGGGCCAGGGTAACCACCTGACCCGGGGACCCGGGCCGGGGACCCGGTATGACTCCGTCTCCCGGGGCCGGGGTGGTCACCTGACACTGGTACCCGGGACAGCGACCCGACATGACCCGGTGACCCGGGGCCGGGGTAACGACCTGTCCAGGGGACCTGGGCCGGGGTCCGGACATGACCCGGTGACCTGGTTCCGGGGTGCCGACCTGACCCGGTGACCTGGGGCTGTGGTGTCGACCGGACTCGGGGACCTGGTCCGGTGTCCCGCATGACCCGGGGACCTGGGGTCGGGGTGGTCACCAGACCGTTGTACCCAGGCCGTTGACCCGACATGACCCTGTGACCCGGGCCCTGAGTAAAAATCCAACCCGGGGACCCGGGCATGGAACGTGACATGACCCGACCTAGGTCCCGGGTCCCGACCTAACGCGGTGACCTGGGGCCGGTGTCCCCACATGACCCGCTGACCTGGGGCCGGGGTGGTCACCGGAACCTGGGAACCAGGCCGGGTGTGCGACATGACCCGGTGACCCGGGGCCGGGTTAACGACCTGTCCAGGGGACCCGGGCCGGGGACCCGACAGGACCCGGTGATCCTTCGCTGGTGTCCCGATGCAACCCGGAGACCCGGGACGGGGACCCCACGTGACCCGGGGACCTGGGGCCGGGGATGTCACCCGACACTGGTACCCGGGGCAGCGACCCGATACGACACGAGGACCTGGGTCCGGGGTCCCCACGTGACCCGGTGACCTGGGGCCGGTGTCCCCACGTGACCCGGTCACCTGGGGCCGGGGTCCCCACGTGACCCGGGGTCCTGGTGCCGGGGTGGTCATCGGAACCTGGGAACCAGGCTGGGTACCAGACATGACCAGGTGACCTGGGTCCGGGGTCCCCACGTGACCCGCTGACCTGGGGCCGGGGTCCCCACGTGACCCGGGGTCCTGGTGCCGGGGTGGTCATCGGAACCTGGGAACCAGGCCAGGTACCCGACACGACCCGGTGACCCGGGGCTGTGGTGTCGACGGACTCGGGGACCTGGGTTCGGGGTCCCGACCTGACGCGGTGACCTGGGGCCGGTGTCCCCACGTGACCCTCTGACCTGGGGCCGGGGTCCCCACGTGACCCGGGGTCCTGGTGCCGGGGTGGTCACCGGAACCTGGGAACCAGGCCGGGTGTGCGACATGACCCGGTGACCCGGGGCCGGGTTAACGACCTGTCCAGGGGACCCGGGCCGGGGACCCGACAGGACCCGGTGATCCTTCGCTGGTGTCCCGATGCAACCCGGGGACCCGGGCCGGGGACCCCACGTGACCCGGGGACCTGGGGCCGGGGATGTCACCCGACACTGGTACCCGGGGCAGCGACCCGACATGACCCGGGGCCGGGGTAACGACCTGTCCAGGGGACCTGGGCCAGGGACCCGACAGGACCCGGTGACCTGGTTCCGGGGTGCCGACCTGACCCGGTGACCTGGGGCTGTGGTGTCTACCGTACTCGGGGACCTGGTCCGGTGTCCCGTCATGACCCGGGGACCTGGGGTCGGGGTGGTCACCAGACCGTTGTACCCAGGCCATTGACCCGACATGACCCTGTGAACCGGGGCCTGGGTAAAAATCCAACCCGGGGACCCGGGCATGGGACGTGACATGACCCGACCTGGGTCCGGGGTCCCGACCTGACGCGGTGACCTGGGGCCGGTGTCCCCACGTGACCCGCTGACCTGGGTCCGGGGTCCCCACGTGACCCGGTGACCTGGGGCCGGTGTCCCCACGTGACCCGCTGACCTGGGGCCGGGGTGGTCATCGGAACCTGGGAACCAGGCTGGGTACCAGACATGACCAGGTGACCTGGGTCCGGGGTCCCCACGTGACCCGGAGACCTGGGGCCGGGGTCCCCACGTGACCCGGTGACCTGGTGCCGGTGTCCCCACGTGACCCAGTCACCTGGTGCCGGTGTCCCCATGTGACCCGGGGTCCTGGTGCCGGGGTGGTCATCGGAACCTGGGAACCAGGCTGGGTACCAGACATGACCAGGTGACCTGGGTCCGGGGTCCCCACGTGACCCGGTCACCTGGGGCCGGTGTCCCCACGTGACCCGGGGTCCTGGTGCCGGGGTGGTCATCGGAACCTGGGAACCAGGCCAGGTACCCGACACGACCCGGTGACCCGGGGCTGTGGTGTTGACGGACTCGTGGACCTGGGTTCGGGGTCCGAACCTGACGCGGTGACCTGGGGCCGGTGTCCCCACGTGACCCTCTGACCTGGGTCCGGGGTCCCCACGTGACCCGGTGACCCGGGGCCGGTGTCTCCACGTGACACGGTCACCTGGGGCCGGTGTCCCCACGTGACCCGGGGTCCTGGTGTCGGGGTGGTCATTGGAACCTGGGAACCAGGCCAAGAACCCAACACGACCCGGTGACCCGGGGCTGTGGTGTCGACGGACTCGTGGACCTGGGTTCGGGGTCCCGACCTGACGCGGTGACCTGGGGCCGGTGTCCCCACGTGACCCGCTGACCTGGGGCGGGGGTCCCCACGTGACCCGGGGTCCTGGTGCCGGGGTCCCCACGTGACCCGCTGACCTGGGGCCGGTGTCCCCACGTGACCCGGGGTCCTGGTGCCGGGGTGGTCATTGGAACCTGGGAACCAGGCCAGGAACCCGACACGACCCGGTGACCCGGGGCTGTGGTGTCGACGGACTCGTGGACCTGGGTTCGGGGTCCCGACCTGACGCGGTGACCTGGTGCCGGTGTCCCCACGTGACCCGCTGACCTGGGGCGGGGGTCCCCACGTGACCCGGGGTCGTGGTGCCGGGGTCCCCACGTGACCCGCTGACCTGGGGCCGGTGTCCCCACGTGACCCAAGGTCCTGGTGCCGGGGTGGTCACCGGAACCTGGGAACCAGGCCGGGTGCGCGACATGACCCGGTGACCCGGGGCCGGGGTAACGACCTGTCCAGGGGACCTGGGCCGGGGACCAGACAGGACCCGGTGACCTGGTTCCGGGGTGCCGACCTGACCCGGTGACCTGGGGCCAGGGTAACCACCTGACCCGGGGACCCGGGCCGGGGACCCGGTATGACTCCGTCTCCCGGGGCTGGGGTGGTCACCTGACACTGCTACCCGGGACAGCGACACGACATGACCCGGTGACCCGGGGCCGGGGTAACGACCTGTCCAGGGGACCTGGGCCGGGGTCCCGACAGGACCCTGTGACCTGGTTCCGGGGTGCCAACCTGACCCGGAGACCTGGGGCTGTGGTGTCGACCGGACTCGGGGACCTGGTCCGGTGTCCCGCATGACCCGGGGACCTGGGGTCGGGGTGGTCACCAGACCGTTGTACCCAGGCCGTTGAGCCGACATGACCCTGTGACCCGGGGCCTGAGTAAAAATCCAACCCGGGGACCGGGGCATGGGACGTGACATGACCCGACCTGGGTCCGGGGTCCCGACCTGACCCGGTGACCTGGAGCCAGTGTCCCCACGTGACCCGCTGACCTGGGTCCGGGGTCCCCACGTGACCCGCTGACCTGGGGCCGGGGTCCCCACGTGACCCGGTCACCTGGGGCCGGTGTCCCCACGTGACCCGGTCACCTGGGGCCGGTTTAACGACCTGTCCAGGGGACCCGGGCCGGGGACCCGACAGGACCCGGTGATCCTTCGCTGGTGTCCCGATGCAACCCGGGGACCCGGGCCGGGTACCCCACGTGACCCGGGGACCTGGGGCCGGGGATGTCACCCGACACTGGTACCCGGGGCAGCGACCCGATACGACCCGCTGACCTGGGTCCGGGTTCCCCACGTGACCCGGTGACCTAGGGCCGGTGTCCCTACGTGACCCGGTCACCTGGGGCCGGTGTCCCCACGTGACCCGGGGTCCTGGTGCCGGGGTGGTCATCGGAACCTGGGAACCAGGCTGGGTACCAGACATGACCAGGTGACCTGGGTCCGGGGTCCCCACGTGACCCGGTCACCTGGGGCCGGTGTCCCCACGTGACCCGGGGTCCTGGGGCCGGGGTCCCCACGTGACCCGCTGACCTGGGGCCGGTGTCCCCACGTGACCCGGGATCCTGGTGCCGGGGTGGTCACCGGAACCTGGCAACCAGGCCGGGTGCGCAACATGACCCGGTGACCCGGGGCCGGGTTAACGACCTGTCCAGGGGACCCGGGCCGGGGACCCGACAGGACCCGGTGATCCTTCGCTGGTGTCCCGATGCAACCCGGGGACCCGGGCCGGGGACCCCACATGACCCGGGGACCTGGGGCCGGGGATGTCACCCGACACTGGTACCCGGGGCAGCGACCCGATACGACCCGGGGACCTGGGTCCGGGGTCCCGACCTGACCCGGTGACCTGGGGCCAGGGTAACCACCTGACCCGGGGACCCGGGCCGGGGACCCGGTATGACTCCGTCTCCCGGGGCCGGGGTGGTCACCTGACACTGCTACCCGGGACAGCGACCCGACATGACCCGGTGACCCGGGGCCGGGGTAACGACCTGTCCAGGGGACCTGGGGCCGGTGTCTCCACGTGACCCGCTGACCTGGGTCCGGGGTCCCCACGTGACCCGCTGACCTGGGGCCGGGGTCCCCACGTGACCCGGTCACCTGGGGCCGGTGTCCCCACGTGACCCGGGGTCCTGGTGTCGGTGTCCCCACGTGACCCGGTCACCTGGGGCCGGTGTCCCCACGTGACACGGGGTCCTGGTGCCGGGGTGGTCACCGGATCCTGGGAACCAGGCCGGGTGCGCGACATGACCCGGTGACCCGGGGCCGGGTTAACGACCTGTCCAGGGGACCTGGGCCGGGGTCCCGACCTGACCCGGTGACCTGGGGCCGGTGTCCCCACGTGACCCGCTGACCTGGGTCCAGGGTCCGCACGTGACCCGCTGACCTGGGGCCGGTGTCCCCACGTGACCCGGTCACCTGAGCCCGGTGTCCCCACGTGACCCGGGGTCCTGGTGCCGGGGTCCCCACGTGACCCGGGGTCCTGGTGCCGGGGTGGTCATCGGAACCTGGGAACCAGGCTGGGTACCAGACATGACCAGGTGACCTGGGGCCGGTGTCCCCACGTGACCCGGTGACCTGGGTCCGGGGTCCCCACGTGACCCGGTGACCTGGGGCCGGTGTCCCCACGTGACCCGGTCACCTGGGTCCGGTGTCCCCACGTGACCCGGTGACCTGGATCCGGGGTCCCCACGTGACCCGGTGACCTGGGGCCGGTGTCCCCACGTGACCCGGTCACCTGGGGCCGGTGTCCCCACGTGACCCGGGGTCCAGGGTCCGGGGTCCCCACGTGACCCGGTGAACTGGGGCCGGTGTCCCCACGTGACCCGCTGACCTGGGGCCGGGGTCCCCACGTGACCCGGTGACCTGGGGCCGGTGTCCCCACGTGACCCGGTCACCTGGGGCCGGTGTCCCCACGTGACCCGGGGTCCTGGTGCCGGGGTGGTCACCGGAACCTGGGAACCAGGCCGGGTGCGCGACATGACCCGGTGACCCGGGGCCGGGTTAACGACCTGTCCAGGGGACCCGGGCCTGGGACCCGACAGGACCCGGTGATCCTTCGCTGGTGTCCCGATGCAACCCGGGGACCCGGGCCGGGGACCCCACGTGACCCGGGGACCTGGGACCGGGGATGTCACCCGACACTGGTACCCGGGGCAGCGACCCGATACGACCCGGTGACCTGGAGCCGGTGTCCCCACGTGACCCGCTGACCTGGGTCCGGTGTCCCCACGTGACCCGGGGTCCTGGTGCCGGGGTGGTCATCGGAACCTGGGAACCAGGCTGGGTACCAGACATGACCAGGTGACCTGGGTCCGGGGTCCCCACGTGACCCGCTGACCTGGGGCCGGGGTCCCCACGTGACCCGGGGTCCTGGTGCCGGGGTGGTCATAGGAACCTGGGAACCAGACCAGGTACCCGACACGACCCGGTGACCCGGGGCTGTGGTGTCGACGGACTCGTGGACCTGGGTTCGGGGTCCCGACCTGACGCGGTGACCTGGGGCCGGTGTCCCCACGTGACCCTCTGACCTGGGGCCGGGGTCCCCACGTGACCCGGGGTCCTGGTGCCGGGGTGGTCACCGGAACCTGGGAACCAGGCCGGGTGCGCGACATGACCCGGTGACCCGGGGCCGGGTTAACGACCTGTCCAGGGGACCCGGGCCGGGGACCCGACAGGACCCGGTGATCCTTCGCTGGTGTCCCGATGCAACCCGGGGACCCGGGCCGGGGACCCCACGTGACCCGGGGACCTGGGGCCGGGGATGTCACCCGACACTGGTACCCGGGGCAGCGACCCGATACGACCCGGGGACCTGGGTCCGGGGTCCCGACCTGACCCGGTGACCTGGGGCCAGGGTAACCACCTGACCCGGGGACCCGGGCCGGGGACCCGGTATGACTCCGTCTCCCGGGGCCGGCGTGGTCACCTGACAGTGCTACCCGGGACAGCGACCCGACATGACCCGGTGACCCAGGGCCGGGGTAACCACCTGACCCAGGGACCCGGGCCGGGGACCCGACAGGACCCGGTGACCTGGTTCCGGGGTCCCGACCTGACCCGGTGACCTGGGGCCGGTGTCCCCACTTGACCCGCTGACCTGGGTCCGGGGTCCCCACGTGACCCGCTGACCTGGGGCCGGGGTCCCCACGTGACCCGGTCAGCTGGGGCCGGTGTCCCCACGTGACCCGGGGTCCTGGTGCCGGTGTCCCCACGTGACCCGGTCACCTGGGGCCGGTGTCCCCACGTGACCCGGGGTCCTGGTGCCGGGGAGGTCATCGGAACCTGGGAACCAGGCCAGGTACCCGACACGACCCGGTGACCCGGGCCCTGAGTAAAAATCCAACCCGGGGACCGGGGCATGGGACGTGACATGACCCGACCTGGGTCCGGGGTCCCGACCTGACCCGGTGACCTGGAGCCGGTGACCCACGTGACCCGCTGACCTGGGTCCGGGGTCCCCACGTGACCCGGTGACCTGGGGCCGGTGTCCCCACGTGACCCGGTCACCAGGGGCCGGTGTCCCCACGTGACCCGGTCACCTGGGGCCGGGTTAACGGCCTGTCCAGGTGACCCGGGCCGGGGACCCGACAGGACCCGGTGATCCTTCGCTGGTGTCCCGATGCAACCCGGGGACCCGGGCCAGGGACCCGGTATGACTCCGTCTCCCGGGGCCGGGGTGGTCACCTGACACTGCTACCCGGGACAGCGACCCGACATGACCCGGTGACCCGGGGCCGGGGTAACGACCTGTCCAGGGGACCTGGGCCGGGGACCCGACAGGACCCGGTGATCTGGGGCTTGGGTAAAAACCCGTCCCGGGGACCCGGGCTGAGTCCCGACATGACCCGGTGACCTGGTTCCGGGGTGCCGACCTGACCCGGTGACCTGGGGCTGTGGTGTCGACCGGACTCGGGGACCTGGTCCGGTGTCCCGCATGACCCGGGGACCTGGTGTCGGGGTGGTCACCAGACCGTTGTACCCAGGCCGTTGAGCCGACATGACCCTGTGACCCGGGGCCTGGGTAAAAATCCAACCCGGGGACCCGGGCATGGGACGTGACATGACCCGACCTAGGTCCCGGGTCCCGACCTGACGCGGTGACCTGGGGCCGGTGTCCCCACGTGACCCGCTGACCTGGGTCCGGGGTCCCCACGTGACCCGGTGACCTGGGGCCGGTGTCCCCACGTGACCCGCTGACCTGGGTCCGGGGTCCCCACGTGACCCGGTGACCTGGGTCCGGGGTCCCCACGTGACCCAGGGTCCTGGTGCCGGGGTGGTCACCGGAACCTGGGAACCAGGCCGGGTGCGCGACATGACCCGGTGACCCGGGGCCGGGTTAACGATCTGTCCAGGGGACCCGGGCCGGGGACCCGACAGGACCCGGTGATCCTTCGCTGGTGTCCCGATGCAACCCGGGGACCCGGGCCGGGGACCCCACGTGACCCGGGGACCTGGGGCCGGGGATGTCACCCGACACTGGTACCCGGGGCAGCGACCCGATACGACCCGTGGACCTGGGTCCGGGGTCCCGACCTGACCCGGTGACCTGGGGCCAGGGTAACCACCTGACCCGGGGACCCGGGCCGGGGACCCGGTATGACTCCGTCTCCCGGGGCCGGGGTGGTCACCTGACACTGCTACCCGGGACAGCGACCCGACATGACCCGGTGACCCGGGGCCGGGGTAACGACCTGTCCTGGGGACCTGGGCCGGGGACCCGACAGGACCCGGTGACCTGGTTCCGGGGTGCCGACCTGACCCGGTGACCTGGAGCCGGTGTCCCCACGTGACCCGCTGACCTGTGGCCGGGGTGGTCGTCGGAACCTGGGAACCAGTCTGGGTACCAGACATGACCAGGTGACCTGGGTCCGGGGTCCCCACGTGACCCGGTCACCTGGGGCCGGGGTCCCCACGTGACCAGGTTACCTGGTGCCTGGGTCCCCACGTGACCCGCTGACGTGGGGCCGGGGTCCCCACGTGACCCGGGGTCCTGGTGCCGGGGTGGTCATCGGAACCTGGGAACCAGGCCAGGTACCCGACACGACCCGGTTACCCGGGGCTGTGGTGTCGACGGACTCGTGGACCTGGGTTCGGGGTCCATACCTGACGCGGTGACCTGGGGCCGGTGTCCCCACTTGACCCTCTGACCTGGGGCCGGGGTAACCACCTGACCCGCTGACCTGGGGCCGGGGTCCCCACGTGACCCGGGGTCCTGGTGCCGGGGTGGTCACCGGAACCTGGGAACCAGGCCGGATGTGCGACATGACCCGGTGACCCGGGGCCGGGTTAACGACCTGTCCAGGGGACCCGGGCCGGGGTCCCGACATGACCCGGTGACCTGGTTCCGGGGTGCCAACCTGACCCGGTGACCTGGGGTTGTGGTGTCGACCGGACTCGGGGACCTGGTCCGGTGTCCCGCATGACCCGGGGACCTGGGGTCGGGGTGGTCACCAGACCGTTGTACCCAGGCCGTTGAGCTGACATGACCCTGTGACCCGGGGCCTGGGTAAAAATCCAACCCGGGGACCCGGGCATGGGACGTGACATGACCCGACCTGGGTCCGGGGTCCCGACCTGACGCGGTGACCTGGGGCCGGTATCCCCACGTGACCCGCTGACCTGGGTCCGGGGTCCCCACGTGACCCGGTGACCTGGGGCCCGTGTCCCCACGTGACCCGGTGACCTGGGGCCGGTGTCCCCACGTGTCCCGGTGACCTGGGGCCGGTGTCCCCACATGACCCGCTGACCTGGGGCCGGTGTCCCCACGTGACCCGGGGTCCTGGATCTGGGGTCCCCACGTGACCCGGGGTCCTGGTGCCGGGGTGGTCATCGGAACCTGGGAACCAGGCTGGGTACCAGACATGACCCGTTGACCTGGGGCCGGTGTCCCCACGTGACCCCCTGACCTGGGTCCGGGGTCCCCACGTGACCCGGTGACCTGGGGCCGGTGTCCCCACGTGACCCGGTGACCTGGGGTCAGGGTAACCACCTGACCCAGGGACCCGGGCCGGGGACCCGGTATGACTCCGTCTCCCGGGGCCGGGGTGGTCACCTGACACTGCTACCCGGGACAGCGACCCGACATGACCCGGTGACCCGGGGCCGGGGTAACGACCTGTCCAGGGGACCTGGGCCGGGGACCCGACAGGACCCGGTGACATGGTTCCGGGGTGCCGACCTGACCCGGTGACCTGGAGCCGGTGACCCACGTGACCCGCTGACCTGGGTCCGGGGTCCCCACGTGACCCGGTGACCTGGGGCCGGTGTCCCCACGTGACCCGGTCACCAGGGGCCGGTGTCCCCACGTGACCCGGTCACCTGGGGCCGGGTTAACGGCCTGTCCAGGTGACCCGGGCCGGGGACCCGACAGGACCCGGTGATCCTTCGCTGGTGTCCCGATGCAACCCGGGGACCCGGGCCGGGGACCCGGTATGACTCCGTCTCCCGGGGCCGGGGTGGTCACCTGACACTGCTACCCGGGACAGCGACCCGACATGACCCGGTGACCCGGGGCCGGGGTAACGACCTGTCCAGGGGACCTGGGCCGGGGACCCGACAGGACCCGGTGATCTGGGGCTTGGGTAAAAACCCGTCCCGGGGACCCGGGCTGAGTCCCGACATGACCCGGTGACCTGGTTCCGGGGTGCCGACCTGACCCGGTGACCTGGGGCTGTGGTGTCGACCGGACTCGGGGACCTGGTCCGGTGTCCCGCATGACCCGGGGACCTGGTGTCGGGGTGGTCACCAGACCGTTGTACCCAGGCCGTTGAGCCGACATGACCCTGTGACCCGGGGCCTGGGTAAAAATCCAACCCGGGGACCCGGGCATGGGACGTGACATGACCCGACCTAGGTCCCGGGTCCCGACCTGACGCGGTGACCTGGGGCCGGTGTCCCCACGTGACCCGCTGACCTGGGTCCGGGGTCCCCACGTGACCCGGTGACCTGGGGCCGGTGTCCCCACGTGACCCGCTGACCTGGGTCCGGGGTCCCCACGTGACCCGGTGACCTGGGTCCGGGGTCCCCACGTGACCCAGGGTCCTGGTGCCGGGGTGGTCACCGGAACCTGGGAACCAGGCCGGGTGCGCGACATGACCCGGTGACCCGGGGCCGGGTTAACGATCTGTCCAGGGGACCCGGGCCGGGGACCCGACAGGACCCGGTGATCCTTCGCTGGTGTCCCGATGCAACCCGGGGACCCGGGCCGGGGACCCCACGTGACCCGGGGACCTGGGGCCGGGGATGTCACCCGACACTGGTACCCGGGGCAGCGACCCGATACGACCCGTGGACCTGGGTCCGGGGTCCCGACCTGACCCGGTGACCTGGGGCCAGGGTAACCACCTGACCCGGGGACCCGGGCCGGGGACCCGGTATGACTCCGTCTCCCGGGGCCGGGGTGGTCACCTGACACTGCTACCCGGGACAGCGACCCGACATGACCCGGTGACCCGGGGCCGGGGTAACGACCTGTCCTGGGGACCTGGGCCGGGGACCCGACAGGACCCGGTGACCTGGTTCCGGGGTGCCGACCTGACCCGGTGACCTGGAGCCGGTGTCCCCACGTGACCCGCTGACCTGTGGCCGGGGTGGTCGTCGGAACCTGGGAACCAGTCTGGGTACCAGACATGACCAGGTGACCTGGGTCCGGGGTCCCCACGTGACCCGGTCACCTGGGGCCGGGGTCCCCACGTGACCAGGTTACCTGGTGCCTGGGTCCCCACGTGACCCGCTGACGTGGGGCCGGGGTCCCCACGTGACCCGGGGTCCTGGTGCCGGGGTGGTCATCGGAACCTGGGAACCAGGCCAGGTACCCGACACGACCCGGTTACCCGGGGCTGTGGTGTCGACGGACTCGTGGACCTGGGTTCGGGGTCCATACCTGACGCGGTGACCTGGGGCCGGTGTCCCCACTTGACCCTCTGACCTGGGGCCGGGGTAACCACCTGACCCGCTGACCTGGGGCCGGGGTCCCCACGTGACCCGGGGTCCTGGTGCCGGGGTGGTCACCGGAACCTGGGAACCAGGCCGGATGTGCGACATGACCCGGTGACCCGGGGCCGGGTTAACGACCTGTCCAGGGGACCCGGGCCGGGGTCCCGACATGACCCGGTGACCTGGTTCCGGGGTGCCAACCTGACCCGGTGACCTGGGGTTGTGGTGTCGACCGGACTCGGGGACCTGGTCCGGTGTCCCGCATGACCCGGGGACCTGGGGTCGGGGTGGTCACCAGACCGTTGTACCCAGGCCGTTGAGCTGACATGACCCTGTGACCCGGGGCCTGGGTAAAAATCCAACCCGGGGACCCGGGCATGGGACGTGACATGACCCGACCTGGGTCCGGGGTCCCGACCTGACGCGGTGACCTGGGGCCGGTATCCCCACGTGACCCGCTGACCTGGGTCCGGGGTCCCCACGTGACCCGGTGACCTGGGGCCCGTGTCCCCACGTGACCCGGTGACCTGGGGCCGGTGTCCCCACGTGTCCCGGTGACCTGGGGCCGGTGTCCCCACATGACCCGCTGACCTGGGGCCGGTGTCCCCACGTGACCCGGGGTCCTGGATCTGGGGTCCCCACGTGACCCGGGGTCCTGGTGCCGGGGTGGTCATCGGAACCTGGGAACCAGGCTGGGTACCAGACATGACCCGTTGACCTGGGGCCGGTGTCCCCACGTGACCCCCTGACCTGGGTCCGGGGTCCCCACGTGACCCGGTGACCTGGGGCCGGTGTCCCCACGTGACCCGGTGACCTGGGGTCAGGGTAACCACCTGACCCAGGGACCCGGGCCGGGGACCCGGTATGACTCCGTCTCCCGGGGCCGGGGTGGTCACCTGACACTGCTACCCGGGACAGCGACCCGACATGACCCGGTGACCCGGGGCCGGGGTAACGACCTGTCCAGGGGACCTGGGCCGGGGACCCGACAGGACCCGGTGACATGGTTCCGGGGTGCCGACCTGACCCGGTGACCTGGAGCCGGTGACCCACGTGACCCGCTGACCTGGGTCCGGGGTCCCCACGTGACCCGGTGACCTGGGGCCGGTGTCCCCACGTGACCCGGTCACCAGGGGCCGGTGTCCCCACGTGACCCGGTCACCTGGGGCCGGGTTAACGGCCTGTCCAGGTGACCCGGGCCGGGGACCCGACAGGACCCGGTGATCCTTCGCTGGTGTCCCGATGCAACCCGGGGACCCGGGCCGGGGACCCGGTATGACTCCGTCTCCCGGGGCCGGGGTGGTCACCTGACACTGCTACCCGGGACAGCGACCCGACATGACCCGGTGACCCGGGGCCGGGGTAACGACCTGTCCAGGGGACCTGGGCCGGGGACCCGACAGGACCCGGTGATCTGGGGCTTGGGTAAAAACCCGTCCCGGGGACCCGGGCTGAGTCCCGACATGACCCGGTGACCTGGTTCCGGGGTGCCGACCTGACCCGGTGACCTGGGGCTGTGGTGTCGACCGGACTCGGGGACCTGGTCCGGTGTCCCGCATGACCCGGGGACCTGGTGTCGGGGTGGTCACCAGACCGTTGTACCCAGGCCGTTGAGCCGACATGACCCTGTGACCCGGGGCCTGGGTAAAAATCCAACCCGGGGACCTGGGCATGGGACGTGACATGACCCGACCTAGGTCCCGGGTCCCGACCTGACGCGGTGACCTGGGGCCGGTGTCCCCACGTGACCCGCTGACCTGGGTCCGGGGTCCCCACGTGACCCGGTGACCTGGGGCCGGTGTCCCCACGTGACCCGGGGTCCTGGTGCCGGGGTGGTCATCGGAACCTGGGAACCAGGCTGGGTACCAGACATGACCAGGTGACCTGGGTCCCGGGTCCCCACGTGACCTGCTGACCTGGGGCCGGGGTCCCCACGTGACCCAGGGTCCTGGTGCCGGGGTGGTCACCGGAACCTGGGAACCAGGCCGGGTGCGCGACATGACCCGGTGACCCGGGGCCGGGTTAACGACCTGTCCAGGGGACCCGGGCCGGGGACCCGACAGGACCCGGTGATCCTTCGCTGGTGTCCCGATGCAACCCGGGGACCCGGGCCGGGGACCCCACGTGACCCGGGGACCTGGGGCCGGGGATGTCACCCGACACTGGTACCCGGGGCAGCGACCCGATACGACCCGGGGACCTGGGTCCGGGGTCCCGACCTGACCCGGTGACCTGGGGCCAGGGTAACCACCTGACCCGGGGACCCGGGCCGGGGACCCGGTATGACTCCGTCTCCCGGGGCCGGGGTGGTCACCTGACACTGCTACCCGGGACAGCGACCCGACATGACCCGGTGACCCGGGGCCGGGGTAACGACCTGTCCTGGGGACCTGGGCCGGGGACCCGACAGGACCCGGTGACCTGGTTCCGGGGTGCCGACCTGACCCGGTGACCTGGAGCCGGTGTCCCCACGTGACCCGCTGACCTGTGGCCGGGGTGGTCGTCGGAACCTGGGAACCAGTCTGGGTACCAGACATGACCAGGTGACCTGGGTCCGGGGTCCCCACGTGACCCGGTCACCTGGGGCCGGGGTCCCCACGTGACCAGGTTACCTGGTGCCGGGGTCCCCACGTGACCCGCTGACGTGGGGCCGGGGTCCCCACGTGACCCGGGGTCCTGGTGCCGGGGTGGTCATCGGAACCTGGGAACCAGGCCAGGTACCCGACATGACCCGGTTACCCGGGGCTGTGGTGTCGACGGACTCGTGGACCTGGGTTCGGGGTCCATACCTGACGCGGTGACCTGGGGCCAGTGTCCCCACGTGACCCTCTGACCTGGGGCCGGGGTAACCACCTGACCCGCTGACCTGGGGCCGGGGTCCCCACGTGACCCGGGGTCCTGGTGCCGGGGTGGTCACCGGAACCTGGGAACCAGGCCGGATGCGCGACATGACCCGGTGACCCGGGGCCGGGTTAACGACCTGTCCAGGGGACCCGGGCCGGGGTCCCGACTTGACCCGGTGACCTGGTTCCGGGGTGCCAACCTGACCCGGTGACCTGGGGCTGTGGTGTCGACCGGACTCGGGGACCTGGTCCGGTGTCCCGCATGACCCGGGGACCTGGGGTCGGGGTGGTCACCAGACCGTTGTACCCAGGCCGTTGAGCCGACATGACCCTGTGACCCGGGGCCTGGGTAAAAATCCAACCCGGGGACCCGGGCATGGGACGTGACATGACCCGACCTGGGTCCGGGGTCCCGACCTGACGCGGTGACCTGGGGCCGGTATCCCCACGTGACCCGCTGACCTGGGTCCGGGGTCCCCACGTGACCCGGTGACCTGGGGCCGGTGTCCCCACGTGACCCGGTCACCTGGGGCCGGTGTCCCCACGTGACCCGGGGTCCTGGATCCGGGGTACCCACGTGACCCGGTGACCTGGGGCCGGTGTCCCCACGTGACCCGGTCACCTGGGGCCGGTGTCCCCACGTGACCCGGGGTCCTGGGTCCGGGGTCCCCACGTGACCCGGTGACCTGGGGCCGGTGTCCCCACGTGACCCCCTGACCTGGGTCCGGGGTCCCCACGTGACCCGGGGTCCTGGTGCCGGGGTCCCCACGTGACCCGGTGACCTGGGGCCGGTGTCCCCACGTGACCCGGGGTCCTGGATCCGGGGTCCCCACGTGACCCGGGGTCCTGGTGCCGGGGTGGTCATCGGAACCTGGGAACCAGGCTGGGTACCAGACATGACCCGTTGACCTGGGGCCGGGGTCCCCACGTGACCCGGTGACCTGGGGCCGGTGTCCCTACGTGACCCGGTCACGTGGGGCCGGTGTCCCCACGTGACCCGGGGTCCTGGATCCGGGGTCCCCACGTGACCCGGTGACCTGGGGCCGGTGTCCCCACGTGACCCGGTCACCTGGGGCCGGTGTCCCCACGTGACCCGGGGTCCAGGGTCCGGGGTCCCCACGTGACCCGCTGACCTGGGGCCGGGGTCCCCACATGACCCGGTGACCTGGGGCCGGGGTCCCCACGTGACCCGCTGACCTGGGTCCGGGGTCCCCACGTGACCCGGTCACCTGGGGCCGGTGTCCCCATGTGACCCGGGGTCCTGGTGCCGGGGTGGTCATCGGAACCTGGGAACCAGGCTGGGTACCAGACATGACACGTTGACCTGGGGCCGGTGTCCCCACGTGACCCGGGGTCCTGGGGCCGGGGTCCCCACGTGACCCTCTGACCTGGGGCCGGGGTCCCCACGTGACCCGGTCACCTGGGGCCGGGGTCCCCACGTGACCCGGGGTCCTGGATCCGGGGTCCCCACGTGACCCGGTGACCTGGGGCCGGTGTCCCCACGTGACCCGCTGACCTGGGGCCGGTGTCCCCACGTGACCCGGGGTCCAGGGTCCGGGGTCCCCACGTGACCCTCTGACCTGGGTCCGGGGTCCCCACGTGACCCGCTGACCTGGGGCCGGGGTCCCCACGTGACCCGGGGTCCTGGTGCCGGGGTGGTCATCGGAACCTGGGAACCAGGCTGGGTACCAGACATGACCCGTTGACCTGGGGCCGGTGTCCCCACGTGACCCGGGGTCCTGGGGCCGGGGTCCCCACGTGACCCTCTGACCTGGGGCCGGGGTCCCCACGTGACCCGGTCACCTGGGGCCGGGGTCCCCACGTGACCCGGGGTCCTGGATCCGGGGTCCCCACGTGACCCGGTGACCTGGGGCCGGTGTCCCCACGTGACCCGCTGACCTGGGGCCGGTGTCCCCACGTGACCCGGGGTCCAGGGTCCGGGGTCCCCACGTGACCCTCTGACCTGGGTCCGGGGTCCCCACGTGACCCGCTGACCTGGGGCCGGGGTCCCCACGTAACCCGGGGTCCTGGTGCCGGGGTGGTCACCGGAACCTGGGAACCAGGCCGGGTGCGCGACATGACCCGGTGACCCGGGGCCGGGTTAACGACCTGTCCAGGGGACCCGGGCCGGGGACCCGACAGGACCCGGTGATCCTTCGCTGGTGTCCCGATGCAACCCGGGGACCCGGGCCGGGGACCCGACGTGACCCGGGGACCTGGGGCCGGGGATGTCACCCGGCACTGGTACCCGGGGCAGCGACCCGATACGACCCGGGGACCTGGGTCCGGGGTCCCGACCTGACCCGGTGACCTGGGGCCAGGGTAACCACCTGACCCGGGGACCCGGGCTGGGGACCCGGTATGACTCCGTCTCCCGGGGCCGGGGTGGTCACCTGACACTGGTACCCGGGACAGCGACCCGACATGACCCGGTGACCCGGGGCCGGGGTAACGACCTGTCCAGGGGACCTGGGCCGGGGACCCGACAGGACCCGGTGATCTGGGGCTTTGGTAAAAACCCGTCCCGGGGACCCGGGCTGAGTCCCGACATGACCCGGTGACCTGGTTCCGGGGTGCCGACCTGACCCGGTGACCTGGGGCTGTGGTGTCGACCGGACTCGGGGACCTGGTCCGGTGTCCCGTCATGACCCGGGGACCTGGGGTCGGGGTGGTCACCAGACCGTTGTACCCAGGCCGTTGAGCCGACATGACCCTGTGACCCGGGGCCTGGTTAAAAATCCAAACCGGGGACCCGGGCATGGGACGTGACATGACCCGACCTGGGTCCGGGGTCCCAACCTGACCCGGTGACCTGGGGCCGGTGTCCCCAGGTGACCCGCTGACCTGGGTCCGGGGTCCCCACGTGACCCGGTGACCTGGGGCCGGTGTCCCCACGTGACCCGGTCACCTGGGGCCGGTGTCCCCACGTGACCCGGGGTCCTGGTGCCGGGGTGGTCATCGGAACCTGGGAACCAGGCTGGGTACCAGACATGACCAGGTGACCTGGGTCCGGGGACCCGACAGGACCCGGTGATCTGGGGCTTGGGTAAAAACCCGTCCCGGGGACCCGGGCTGAGTCCCGACATGACCCGGTGACCTGGTACTGGGGTTCCGACCTGACCCGGTGACCTGGGGCTGTGGTGTCGACCGGACTCGGGTACCTGGTCCGGTGTCCCGTCATGACCCGGGGACCTGGGGTCGGGGTGGTCACCAGACCGTTGTACCCAGGCCGTTGACCCGACATGACCCTGTGACCCGGGGCCTGGGTAAAAATCCAACCCGGGGACCCGGGCATGGGACGTGACATGACCCGACCTGGGTCCGGGGTCCCAACCTGACCCGGTGACCTGGGGCCGGTGTCCCCAGGTGACCCGCTGTCCTGGGTCCGGGGTCCCCACGTGACCCGGTGACCTGGGGCCGGTGTCCCCACGTGACCCGGTCACCTGGGGCCGGTGTCCCCACGTGACCCGGGGTCCTGGGGCCGGGGTGGTCATCGGAACCTGGGAACCAGGCTGGGTACCAGACATGACCAGGTGACCTGGGTCCGGGGTCCCCACGTGACCCGCTGACCTGGGGCCGGGGTCCCCACGTGACCCGGGGTCCTGGTGCCGGGGTGGTCACCGGAACCTGGGAACCAGGCCGGCTGCGCGACATGACCCGGTGACCCGGGGCCGGGTTAACGACCTGTCCAGGGGACCCGGGCCGGGGACCCGACAGGACCCGGTGATCCTTCGCTGGTGTCCCGATGCAACCCGGGGACCCGGGCCGGGGACCCCACGTGACCCGGGGACCTGGGGCCGGGGATGTCACCCGACACTGGTACCCGGGGCAGCGACCCGATACGACCCGGGGACCTGGGTCCGGGGTCCCGACCTGACCCGGTGACCTGGGGCCAGGGTAACCACCTGACCCGGGGACCCGGGCCGGGGACCCGGTATGACTCCGTCTCCCAGGGCCGGGGTGGTCACCTGACACTGGTACCCGGGACAGCGACCCGACATGACCCGGTGACCCGGGGCCGGGGTAACGACCTGTCCAGGGGACCTGGGCCGGGGACCCGACAGGACCCGGTGATCTGGGGCTTGGGTAAAAACCCGTCCCGGGGACCCGGGCTGAGTCCCGACATGACACGGTGACTTGGTTACGGGGTGCCGACCTGACCCGGTGACCTGGGGCTGTGGTGTCGACCGGACTCGGGGACCTGGTCCGGTGTCCCGTCATGACCCGGGGACCTGGGGTCGGGGTGGTCACCAGACCGTTGTACCCAGGCCGTTGACCCGACATGACCCTGTGACCCGGGGCCTGGGTAAAAATCCAACCCGGGGACCTGGGCATGGGACGTGACATGACCCGACCTGGGTCCGGGGTCCCGACCTGACGCGGTGACGTGGGGCCGGTGTCCCCACGTGACCCGCTGACCTGGGTCCGGGGTCACCTCTTGACCCGCTGACCTGGGGCCGGTGTCCCCACGTGACCCGGTCACCTGGGGCCGGTGTCCCCACGTGACCCGGGGTCCTGGTGCCGGGGTGGTCATCGGAACCTGGGAACCAGGCTGGGTACCAGACATGACCAGGTGACCTGGGTCCGGGGTCCCCACGTGACCCGGTGACCTGGGGCCGGTGTCCCCACGTGACCCGGTGACCTGGGTCCGGGGTCCCCACGTGACCCGGTGACCTGGGGCCGGTGTCCCCACGTGACCCGGTCACCTGGGGCCGGGGTCCCCACGTGACCCGGGGTCCTGGTGCCGGGGTGGTCATCGGAACCTGGGAACCAGGCTGGGTACCAGACATGACCAGGTGACCTGGATCCGGGGTCTCCACGTGACCCGGTGACCTGGGGCCGGTGTCCCCACGTGACCCGGGGTCCTGGGTCCGGGGTCCCCACGTGACCCGGTGACCTGGGGCCGGTGTCCCCACGTGACCCGGTCACCTGGGGCCGGTGTCCCCACGTGACCCGGGACATGGGGCCGGGGTCCCCACGTGACCCGGTGACCTGGGGCCGGTGTCCCCACGTGACCCGGTCACCTGGGGCCGGGGTCCCCACGTGACCCGGGGTCCAGGGTCCTGGGTCCCCACGTGACCCGGTGACCTGGGGCCGGTGTCCCCACGTGACCCGCTGACCTGGGTCCGGGGTCCCCACGTGACCCGGTGACCTGGGGCCGGTGTCTTCTCGTGACCCGCTGACCTGGGTCCGGTGTCCCCACGTGACCCGGTGACCTGGGGCCGGTGTCCCCACATGACCCGGTCACCTGGGGCCGGTGTCCCCACGTGACCCGGGGTCCTGGTGCCGGGGTGGTCACCGGAACCTGGGAACCAGGCTGGGTACCAGACATGACCAGGTGACCTGGGTCCGGGGTCCCCACGTGACCCGCTGACCTGGGGCCGGGGTCCCCACGTGACCCGGGGTCCTGGTGCCGGGGTGGTCACCGGAACCTGGGAACCAGGCCGGCTGCGCGACATGACCCGGTGACCCGGGGCCGGGTTAACGACCTGTCCAGGGGACCCGGGCCGGGGACCCGACAGGACCCGGTGATCCTTCGCTGGTGTCCCGATGCAACCCGGTGACCTGGGGCCGGTGTCCCCACGTGACCCAGTCACCTGGGGCCGGTGTCCCCACGTGACCCGGGGTCCTGGTGCCGGGGTGGTCACCGGAACCTGGGAACCAGGCCGGGTGCGCGACATGACCCGGTGACCCGGGGCCGGGGTAACGACCTGTCCAGGGGACCTGGGCCGGGGACCCGACCTGACCCGGTGACCTGGGGCTGTGGTGTCGACCGGACTCGGGGACCTGGTCCGGTGTCCCGTCATGATCCGGGGACCTGGGTTCGGGGTGGTCACCAGACCGTTGTACCCAGGCCGTTGAGCCGACATGACCCTGTGACCCGGGGCCTGAGTAAAAATCCAACCCGGGGACCAGGGCATGGGACGTGACATGACCCGACCTGGGTCCGGGGTCCCGACCTGACGCGGTGACCTGGGGCCGGTGTCCCCACGTGACCCGCTGACCTGGGTCCGGGGTCACCTCTTGACCCGCTGACCTGGGGCCGGTGTCCCCACGTGACCAGGTCACCTGGGGCCGGTGTCCCCACGTGACCCGGGGTCCTGGTGCCGGGGTGGTCATCGGAACCTGGGAACCAGGCTGGGTACCAGACATGACCAGGTGACCTGGGTCCGGGGTCCCCACGTGACCTGCTGACCTGGGTCCGGGGTCCCCACGTGACCCGGTGACCTGGGGCCGGTGTCCCCACGTGACCCGGTCACCTGGGGCCGGTGTCCCCACGTGACCCGGGGTCCTGGTGCCGGGGTGGTCATCCGAACCTGGGAACCAGGCTAGGTACCAGACATGACCAGGTGACCTGGGTCCGGGGTCCCCACGTGACCCGCTGACCTGGGGCCGGGGTCCCCACGTGACCCGGGGTCCTGGGTCCGGTGTCCCCACGTGACCCGCTGACCTGGGGCCGGTGTCCCCACGTGACCCGGGGTCCTGGTGCCGGGGTGGTCACCGGAACCTGGGAACCAGGCCGGGTGCGCGACATGACCCGGTGACCCGGGGCCGGGTTAACGACCTGTCCAGGGGACCCGGGCCGGGGACCCGACAGGACCCGGTGATCCTTCGATGGTGTCCCGATGCAACCCGGGGACCCGGGCCGGGGACACCACGTGACCCGGGGACTTGGGGCCGGGGATGTCACCCGACACTGGTACCCGGGGCAGCGACCCGATACGACCCGGGGACCTGGGTCCGGGGTCCCGACCTGACCCGGTGACCTGGGGCCAGGGTAACCACCTTACCCGGGGACCCGGGCCGGGGACCCGGTATGACTCCGTCTCCCGGGGCCGGGGTGGTCACCTGACACTGGTACCCGGGACAGCGACCCGACATGACCCGGTGACCCGGGGCCGGGGTAACGACCTGTCCAGGGGACCTGGGCCGGGGACCCGACAGGACCCGGTGACCTGGGGCTGTAGTGTCGACCGGACTCGGGGACCTGGTCCGGTGTCCCGCATGACCCGGGGACCTGGGGTCGGGGTGGTCACCAGACCGTTGTACCCAGGCCGTTGAGCCGACATGACCCTGTGACCCGGGGCCTGAGTAAAAATCCAACCCGGGGACCCGGGCATGGGACGTGACATGACCCGACCTCGGTCCGGGGTCCCGACCTGACGCGGTGACCTGGGGCCGGTGTCCCCACGTGACCCGCTGACCTGGGTCCGGGGTCCCCACGTGACCCGGTGACCTGGGGCCGGTGTCCCCACGTGACCCGGTCACCTGGGGCCGGTGTCCCCACGTGACCCCGTCACCTGGGGCCGGGTTAACGACCTGTCCAGGGGACCCGGGCCGAAGACCCGACAGGACACGGTGATCCTTCGCTGGTGCCCTAATGCAATCCGGGGACCCGGGCCGGGGACCCCACGTGACCCGGGGACCTGGGGCCGGGGATGTCACCCGGCACTGGTACCCGGGGCAGCGACCTGATACGACCCGGTGACCTGGGTCCAGGGTCCCGACCTGACGCGGTGACCTGGGGCCGGTGTCCCCACTTGACCCGCTGACCTGGGTCCGGGGTCCCCATGTGACCCGGTCACCTGGGGCCGGTGTCCCCACGTGACCCGGGGTCCTGGTGCCGGGGTGGTCATCGGAACCTGGGAACCAGGCTGGGTACCAGACATGACCAGGTGACCTGGGTCCGGGGTCCCCACGTGACCCGCTGACCTGGGGCCGGGGTCCCCACGTGACCCGGGGTCCTGGTGCCGGGGTGGTCACCGGAACCTGGGAACCAGGCCGGCTGCGCGACATGACCCGGTGACCCGGGGCCGGGTTAACGACCTGTCCAGGGGACCCGGGCCGGGGACCCGACAGGACCCGGTGATCCTTCGCTGGTGTCCCGATGCAACCCGGGGACCCGGGCCGGGGACCCCACGTGACCTGGGGACCTGGGGCCGGGGATGTCACCCGGCACTGGTACCCGGGGCAGCGACCCGATACGACCCGGGGACCTGGGTCCGGGGTCCCGACCTGACCCGGTGACCTGGGGCCAGGGCAACCACCTGACCCGGGGACCCGGGCCGGGGACCCGGTATGACTCCGTCTCCCGGGGCCGGGGTGGTCACCTGACACTGGTACCCGGGACAGCGACCCGACATGACCCGGTGACCCGGGGCCGGGGTAACGACCTGTCCAGGGGACCTGGGCCGGGGAACCGACAGGACCTGGTGATCTGGGGCTTGGGTAAAAACCCGTCCCGGGGACCCGGGCTGAGTCCCGACATGACCCGGTGACCTGGTTCCGGGGTGCTGACCTGACCCGGTGACCTGGGGCTGTGGTGTCGACCGGACTCGGGTACCTGGTCCGGTGTCCCGCATGACCCGGGGACCTGGTGTCGGGGTGGTCACCGGAACCTGGGAACCAGGCCGGGTGCGCGACATGACCCGGTGACCCGGGGCCGGGTTAACGACCTGTCCAGGGGACCCGGGCCCGGGACCCGACAGGACCCGGTGATCCTTCGCTGGTGTCCCGATGCAACCCGGGGACCCGGGCCGGGGACCCCACGTGACCCGGGGACCTGGGGCCGGGGATGTCACCCGACACTGGTACCCGGGGCAGCGACCCGATACGACCCGGGGACCTGGGTCCGGGGTCCCGACCTGACCCGGTGACCTGGGGCCAGGGTAACCACCTGACCCGGGGACCCGGGCCGGGGACCCAGTATGACTCCGTCTCCCGGGGCCGGGGTGGTCACCTGACACTGGTACCCGGGACAGCGACCCGACATGACCCGGTGACCCGGGGCCGGGGTAACGACCTGTCCAGGGGACCTGGGCCGGGGACCCGACAGGACCCGGTGATCTGGGGCTTGGGTAAAAACCCGTCCCGGGGACCCGGGCTGAGTCCCGACATGACCCGGTGACCTGGTTCCGGGGTGCCGACCTGACCCGGTTACCTGGGGCTGTGGTGTCGACCGGACTCGGGGACCTGGTCCGGTGTCCCGCATGACCCGGGGACCCGGGGTCGGGGTGGTCACCAGACCGTTGTACCCAGGCCGTTGAGCCGACATGACCCTGTGACCCGGGGCCTGGGTAAAAATCCAACCCGGGGACCCGGGCATGGGACGTGACATGACCCGACCTGGGTCCGGGGTCCCGACCTGACCCGGTGACCTGGGGCCAGTGTCCCCACGTGACCCGCTGACCTGGATCCGGGGTCCCTTCGTGACCCGCTGACCTGGGGCCGGTGTCCCAACGTGACCCGGGGTCCTGGTGCCGGGGTGGTCATCGGAACCTGGGAACAAGACTGGGTACCAGACATGACCAGGTGACCTGGATCCGGGGTCCCCACGTGACCCGGTGACCGGGGGCCGGTGTCCCCACGTGACCCGGGGTCCTGGGTCCGTGGTCCCCACGTGACCCGGTGACCTGGGGCCGGTGTCCCCACGTGACCCGCTGACCTGGGGCCGGGGTCCCCACGTGACCCGATGACCTGGGGCCGGTGTCTCCACGTGACCCAGTCACCTGGGGCCGGTGTCCCCACGTGACCCGGGGTCCTGGTGCCGGGGTGGTCATTGGAACCTGGGAACCAGGCCAGGTACCCGACACGACCCGGCGACCCGGGGCTGTGGTGTCGACGGACTCGTGGACCTGGGTTCGGGGTCCCGACCTGACGCGGTGACCTGGGGCCGGTGTCCACACCTGACCCGCTGACCTGGGTCCGGGGTCCCCACGTGACCCGGTGACCTGGGGCCGGTGTCCCCACGTGACCCGGTCACCTGGGGCCGGTGTCCCCACGTGACCCGGGGTCCTGGTGCCGGGGTGGTCATCGGAACCAGTGAACCAGGCTTGGTACCAGACATGACCAGGTGACCTGGGGCTGGGGTCCCCACGTTACCCGGTCACCTGGGGCCGGTGTCCCCACGTGACCCGGGGTCCTGGTGCCGGGGTCCCCACGTGACCCTCTGACCTGGGGCCGGGGTCCCCACGTGACCCTCTGACCTGGGGCGGTGGTCCCCACGTGACCCGGTGACCTGGGGCCGGGGTCCCCACGTGACCCTCTGACTTGTGGCCGGGGTACACACGTTACCCTCTGACCTGGGGCCGGGGTTCCCACGTGACCCGCTGACCTGGGTCCGGGGTCCCCACGTGACCCTATGACCTGGGGCCGGGGTCCCCACGTGACCCGCTGACCTGGGGCCGGGGTCCCCACGTGACCCGGGGTCCTGGTGATGGGGTCCCCACGTGACCCGCTGACCTGGGGCCGGTGTCCCCACGTGACCCGGGGTCCTGGTGCCGGGGTGGTCACCGGAACCTGGGAACCAGGCCGGGTGCGCGACATGACCCGGTGACCCGGGGCCGGGGTAACGACCTGTCCAGGGGACCTGGGCCGGGGACCCGACAGGACCCGGTGACCTGGTTCCGGGGTGCCGACCTGACCCGGTGACCTGGGGCTGTGGTGTCGACCGGACTCGGGGACCTGGTCCGGTGTCCCGTCATGACCCGGGGACCTGGGGTCGGGGTGGTCACCAGACCGTTTTACCCAGGCCGTTGACCCGACATGACCCTGTGACCCGGGGCCTGGGTAAAAATCCAACCCGGGGACCCGGGCATGGGACGTGACATGACCCGACCTGGGTCCGGTGTCCCGACCTGACCCAGTGACCTGGAGCCGGTGTCCACACGTGACCCGCTGACCTGGGTCCGGGGTCCCCACGTGACCCGGTGACCTGGGGCCGGTGTCCCCACGTGACCCGGTCACCTGGGGCCGGTGTCCCCACGTGACCCGGGGTCCTGGTGCCGGGGTGGTCATCGGAACCTGGGAACCAGGCTGGGTACTAGACATGACCAGGTGACCTGGGTCCGGGGTCCCCACGTGACCCGCTGACTTGGGGCCGGGGTCCCCACGTGACCCGGGGTCCTGGTGCCGGGGTCCCCACGTGACCCGCTGACCTGGGGCCGATGTCCCCACGTGACCCGGGGTCCTGGTGCCGGGGTGGTCACCGGAACCTGGGAACCAGGCCGGGTGCGCGACATGACCCGGTGACCCGGGGCCGGGTTAACGACCTGTCCAGGGGACCCGGGCCGGGGACCCGACAGGACCTGGGCCGGGGACCCGACAGGGCCCGGTGATCCTTCGCTGGTGTCCCGATGCAACCCGGGGACCCGGGCCGGGGACCCCACGTGACCCGGGGACCTGGGTCCGGGGTCCCGACCTGACCCGGTGACCTGGGGCCAGGGTCACCACCTGACCCGGGGACCCGGGCCGGGGACCCGGTATGACTCCGTCTCCCGGGGCCGGGGTGGTCACCTGACACTGGTACCCGGGACAGCGACCCGACATGACCCGGTGACCCGGGGCCGGGGTAACGACCTGTCCAGGGGACCTGGGCCGGGGACCCGACAGGACCCGGTGACCTGGTTCCGGGGTGCCGACCTGACCCGGTGACCTGGGGCCGGTGTCCCCACGTGACCCGGTCACCTGGGGCCGGGGTCCCCACGTGACCCGGTGACCTGGGGCCGGTGTCCCCACGTGAACCGCTGACCTGGGGCCGGGGTCCCCACGTGACCCGGTGACCTGGGGCCGGTGTCCCCACGTGACCAGCTGACCTGGGTCCGGGGTCCCCACGTGACCCGCTGACCTGGGGCCGGGGTCCCCACGTGACCCGCTGACCTGGTGCCGGGGTCCCCACGTGACCCGGGGTCCTGGTGCCGGGGTCCCCACGTGACCCTCTGACCTGGGGCCGGGGTCCCCACGTGACCCTCTGACCTGGGGCCGGGGTCCCCACGTGACCCGGGGTCCTGGGGCCGGGGTCCCCACGTGACCCGCTGACCTGGGGCCGGTGTCCCCACGTGAGCCGGTCACCTGGGGCCGGTGTCCCCACGTGACCCGGGGTCCTGGGGCCGGTGTCCCCACGTGACACGCTGACATGGATCCGGGGTCCCCACGTGACCCGGTGACCTGGGGCCGGTGTCTCCACGTGACCCGGTCACCTGGGTCCGGGGTCCCCACGTGACCCTCTGACCTGGGGCCGGGGTCCCCACGTGACCGACCCGGGGTCCTGTTGCCGGGGTCCCCACGTGACCCTCTGACCTGGGGCCCTGTCCCCACGTGACCCTCTGACCTGGGGCCGGTGTCCCCACGTGACCCGCTGACCTGGGGCCGGGGTCCCCACGTGACCCTCTGACCTGTTGCCGGGGTCTCCACGTGACCCGCTGACCTGGGGCCGGGGTCCCCACGTGACCCGGGGTCCTGGTGCCGGTGTCCCCACGTGACCCACTGACCTCGGGTCGGTGTCCCCACGTGACCCGGGGTCCTGGTGCCGGGGTGGTCACCGGAACCTGGGAACCAGGCCGGGTGCGCGACATGACCCGGTGACCCGGGGCCGGGGTAACGACCTGTCCAGGGGACCTGGGCCGGGGTCCCGACATGACCCGGTGACCTGGTTCCGGGGTGCCGACCTGACCCGGTGACCTGGGGCTGTGGTGTCGACCGGACTCGGGGACCTGGTCCGGTGTCTCGCATGACCCGGGGACCTGGGGTCGGGGTGGTCACCAGACCGTTGTACCCAGGCCGTTGAGCCGACATGACCCTGTGACCCGGGGCCTGAGTAAAAATCCAACCCGGGGACCCGGGCATGGGACGTGACATGACCCGACCTGGGTCCGGGGTCCCGACCTGACCCGGTGACCTGGGGCCGGTGTCCCCACGTGACCCGCTGACCTGGGTCCGGGGTCCCCACGTGACCCGCTGACCTGGGGCCGGTGTCCCCACGTGACCCGGTCACCTGGGGCCGGTGTCCCCACGTGACCCGGGGTCCTGGTGCCGGGGTGGTCATCGGAACCTGGGAACCAGGCTGGGTGCCAGACATGACCAGGTGACCTGGATCCGGGGTCCCCATGTGACCCGCTGACCTGGGGCCGGGGTCCCCATGTGACCCGGGGTCCTGGTGCCGGGGTGGTCATCGGAACCTGGGAACCAGGCCAGGTACCCGACACGACCCGGTTACCCGGGACTGTGGTGTCGACGGACTCGTGGACCTGGGTTCGGGGTCCCGACCTGACGCGGTGACGTGGGGCCGGGGTCCCCACGTGACCCGGTGACCTGGGGCCGGTGTCCCCACGTGACCCGGTCACCTGGGGCTGGTATCCCCACGTGACCCGGGGTCCTGGTGTCGGGGTGGTCATCGGAACCTGGGAACCAGGCTGGGTACCAGACATGACCAGGTGACCTGGATCCGGGGTCCCCACGTGACCCGGTGACCTGGGGCCGGTGTCCCCACGTGACCCGCTGACCTGGGGCCGGTGTCCCCACGTGACCCGCTGACCTGGGGCCGGGGTCCGCACGTGACCCGGGGTCCTGGTGCCGGGGTGATCACCGGAACCTGGGAACCAGGCCGGGTGCGCGACATGACCCGGTGACCCGGGGCCGGGGTAACGACCTGTCCAGGGGACCTGGGCCGGGGACCCGACAGGACCCGGTGACCTGGTTCCGGGGTGCCGACCTGACCCGGTGACCTGGGGCTGTGGTGTCGACCGGACTCGGGGACCTGGTCCGGTGTCCCGTCATGACCTGGGGACCTGGGGTCGGGGTGGTCACCAGACCGTTGTACCCAGGCCGTTGACCCGACATGACCCTGTGACCCGGGGCCTGGGTAAAAATCCAACCCGGGGACCCGGGCATGGGACGTGACATGACCCGACCTGGGTCCGGTGTCCCGACCTGACCCGGTGACCTGGAGCCGGTGTCCCCACGTGACCCGCTGACCTGGGTCCGGGGTCCCCACGTGACCCGGTGACCTGGGGCCGGTGTCCCCACGTGACCCGGTCACCTGGGGCCGGTGTCCCCACGTGACCCGGGGTCCTGGTGCCGGGGTGGTCACCGGAACCTGGGAACCAAGCCGGGTGCGCGACATGACCCGGTGACCCGGGGCCGGGTTAACGACCTGTCCAGCGGACCCGGGCCGGGGACCCGACAGGACCCGGTGATCCTTCGCTGGTGTCCCGATGCAACCCGGGGACCCGGGCCGGGGACCCCACGTGACCCGGGGACCTGGGGCCGGGGATGTCACCAGACACTGGTACCCGGGGCAGCGACCCGATACGACCCGGTGACCCGGGGCCGGGGTAACGACCTGACCCGGTGACCTGGGGCCAGGGTTACAACCTGACCCGGGGACCCGGGCCGGGGACCCGGTATGACTCCGTCTCCCGGGGCCGGGGTGGTCACCTGACACTGGTACCCGGGACAGCGACCCGACATGACCCGGTGACCCGGGGCCGGGGTAACGACCTGTCCAGGGGACCTGGGCCGGGGTCCCGACATGACCCCGTGACCTGGTTCCGGGGTGCCGACCTGACCCGGTGACCTGGGGCTGTGGTGTCGACCGGACTCGGGGACCTGGTCCGGTGTCCCGCATGACCCGGGGACCTGGGGTCGGGGTGGTCACCAGACTGTTGTACCCAGGCCGTTGACCCGACATGACCCTGTGACCCGGGGCCTGGGTAAAAATCCAACCCGGGGACCCGGGCATGGGACGTGACATGACCCGACCTGGGTCCCGGGTCCCGACCTGACGCGGTGACCTGGGGCCGGTGTCCCCACGTGACCCGCTGACCTGGGTCCGGGGTCCCTTCGTGACCCGGTGACCTGGGGCCGGTGTCCCCACGTGACCCGGTCACCTGGGGCCGGTGTCCCCACGTGACCCGGTGACCTGGGTCCGGGGTCCCCACGTGACCCGTTGACCTGGGGCCGGGGTCCCCACGTGACCCGGTCACCTGGGGCCGGTGTCCCCACGTGACCCGCTGACCTGGGGCCGGGGTCCCCACGTGACCCTCTGACCTGGGGCCGGGGTCCCCACGTGACCCGGGGTCCTGGGTCCGGGGTCCCCACGTGACCCGCTGACCTGGGGCCGGGGTCCCCACGTGACCCGGGGTCCTGGTGCCGGGGTGGTCACCGGAACCTGGGAACCAGGCCGGGTGCGCGACATGACCCGGAGACCCGGGGCCGGGTTAACGACCTGTCCAGGGGACCTGGGCCGGGGACCCGACAGGACCCGGTGATCCTTCGCTGGTGTCCCGATGCAACCCGGGGACCTGGGGCCGGTAATGTCACCCGACACTGGTACCCGGGGCAGCGACCCGATACGACCCGGGGACCTGGGTCCGGGGTCCCGACCTGACCCGGTGACCTGGGGCCAGGGTAACCACCTGACCCGGGGACCCGGGCCGGGGACCCGGTATGACTCCGTCTCCCGGGGCCGGGGTGGTCACCTGAAACTGGTACCCGGGGCAGCGACCCGACATGACCCGGTGACCCGGGGCCGGGGTAACGACCTGTCCAGGGGACCTGGGCCGGGGTCCCGACATGACCCGGTGACCTGGTTCCGGGGTGCCGACCTGACCCGGTGACTTGGGGCTGTGGTGTCGACCGGACTCGGGGACCTGGTCCGGTGTCCCGCATGACCCGGGGACCTGGGATCGGGGTGGTCACCAGACCGTTGTACCCAGGCCGTTGACCCGACATGACCCTGTGACCCGGGGCCTGGGTAAAAATCCAACCCGGGGACCCGGGCATGGGACGTGACATGACCCGACCTAGGTCCCGGGTCCCGACCTGACGCGGTGACCTGGGGCCGGTGTCCCCACGTGACCCGCTGACCTGGGTCCGGGGTCCCCACGTGACCCAGTGACCTGGGGCCGGGGTCCCCACGTGACCCGGTCACCTGGGGCCGGTCTCCCCATGTGACCCGGTCACCTGGGGCCGGTGTCCCCACGTGACCCGGGGTCCTGGGGCCGGTGTCCCCACGTGACCCGCTGACATGGATCCGGGGTCCTCACGTGACCCGGTGACCTGGGGCCGGTGTCCCCACGTGACCCGGTCACCTGGTGCCGGGGTCCCCACGTGACCCGCTGACCTGGGGCCGGGGTCCCCACGTGACCCTCTGACCTGGGGCCGGGGTCCCCACGTGACCCGCTGACCTGGGGCCGGGGTCCCCACGTGACCCTCTGACCTGGGGCCGGGGTCCCCACGTGACCCGGGGTCCAGGTGCCGGGGTCCCCACGTGACCCTCTGACCTGGGGCCGGGGTCCCCACGTGACCCTCTGACCTGGGGCCGGTGTCCCCACGTGACCCGCTGACCTGGGGCCGGGGTCCCCACGTGACCCGCTGACCTGGGGCCGGGGTCCCCACGTGACCCTCTGACCTGGTGCCGGGGTCCCCACGTGACCCTCTGACCTGGGGCCGGGGTCCCCACGTGACCCGGGGTCCTGGTGCCGGTGTCCCCACGTGACCCGCTGACCTGGGGTCGGTGTCCCCACGTGACCCGGGGTCCTGGTGCCGGGGTGGTCACCGGAACCTGGGAACCAGGCCGGGTGCGCGACATGAATCGGTGACCCGGGGCCGGGGTAACGACCTGTCCAGGGGACCTGGGCCGGGGTCCCGACATGACCCGGTGACCTGGTTCCGGGGTGCCGACCTGACCCGGTGACCTGGGGCTGTGGTGTCGACCGGACTCGGGGACCTGGTCCGGTGTCCCGCATGACCCGGGGACCCGGGGTCCGGGTGGTCACCAGACCGTTGTACCCAGGCCGTTGACCCGACATGACCCTGTGACCCGGGGCCTGAGTAAAAATCCAACCCGGGGACCCGGGCATGGGACGTGACATGACCCGACCTGGGTCCGGGGTCCCGACCTGACCCGGTGACCTGGAGCCGGTGTCCCCACGTGACCCGCTGACCTGGGTCCGGGGTCCCCACGTGACCCGGTGACCTGGGGCCGGTGTCCCCACGTGACCCTCTGACCTGGGGCCGGTGTCCCCACGTGACCCGGGGTCCTGGTGCCGGGGTGGTCATCAGAACCTGGGAACCAGGCTGGGTGCCAGACATGACCAGGTGACCTGGATCCGGGGTCCCCATGTGACCCGCTGACCTGGGGCCGGGGTCCCCACGTGACCCAGGGTCCTGGTGCCGGGTTCCCCACGTGACCCTCTGACCTGGGGCCGGGGTCCCCACGTGACCCTCTGACCTGGGGCCGGGGTCCCCACGTGACCCGCTGACCTGGGGCCGGGGTCCCCACGTGACCCTCTGACCTGTGACCGGGGTCCCCACGTGACCCTCTGACCTGGGGCCGGTGTCCCCACGTGACCCGCTGACCTGGGGCCGGGGTCCCCACGTGACTCTCTGACCTGGGGCCGGGGTCCCCACGTGACCCGCTGACCTGGAGCCGGGGTCCCCACGTGACCCGGGGTCCTGGTGATGGGGTCCCCACGTGACCTGCTGACCTGGGGCCGGGGTCCCCACGTGACCGTCTGACCTGAGGCCGGGGTCCCCACGTGACCCCCTGACCTGGGGCCGGGGTCCCCACGTGACCCTCTGACCTGGGGCCGGGGTCCCCACGTGACCCGGTGACCTGGGGCCGGGGTCCCCACGTGACCCTCTGACCTGTGGCCGGGGTACCCACGTGACCCTCTGACCTGGGGACGGGGTCCCCACGTGACCCGCTGACCTGGGGCCGGGGTCCCCACGTGACCCTCTGACCTGGGGCCGGGGTCCCCAGTGACCCGCTGACCTGGGGTCGGGGTCCCCATGTGACCCGGGGTCCTGGGTCAGGTGTCCCCACGTGACCCGGTCACCTGGGGCCGGTGTCCCCACGTGACCCGGGGTCCTGGGTCCGGGGTCCCCACGTGACCCGGTGACCTGGGGCCGGTGTCCCCACGTGACCCGCTGACCTGGATCAGGGGTCCCCACGTGACCCGGTGACCTGGGGCCGGGGTCCCCACGTGACCCGGTCACCTGGGGCCGGTGTCCCCACGTGACCCGGGGTCCTGTTGCCGGGGTGGTCATCGGAACCTGGGAACCAGGCTGGGTGCCAGACATGACCAGGTGACCTGGATCCGGGGTCCCCATGTGACCCGCTGACCTGGGGCCGGGGTCCCCACGTGACCCGGGGTCCTGGTGCCGGGGTGGTCATCGGAACCTGGGAACCAGGCCAGGTACCCGACACGACCCGGTTACCCGGGGCTGTGGTGTCGACGGACTCGTGGACCTGGGTTCGGGGTCCCGACCTGACGCGGTGACGTGGGGCGGGGTCCCCACGTGACCCGGTGACCTGGGTTCGGGGTCCCCACGTGACCCGGTGACCTGGGTCCGGGGTCCCCACGTGACCCGCTGACCTGGGGCCGGTGTCTCCACGTGACCCGGTCACCTGGGGCCGGGGTCCCCACGTGACCCGCTGACCTGGGGCCGGGGTCCCCACGTGACCCTCTGACCTGGGGCCGGGGTCCCCACGTGACCCGGGGTCCTGGTGCCGGGGTGGTCATCGGAACCTGGGAACCAGGCTGGGTGCCAGACATGACCAGGTGACCTGGATCCGGGGTCCCCATGTGACCCGCTGACCTGGGGCCAGGGTCCCCACGTGACCCGGGGTCTTGGTGCCGGGTTCCCCACGTGACCCTCTGACCTGGGGCCGGGGTCCCCACGTGACCCTCTGACCTGGGGCCGGGGTCCCCACGTGACCCGCTGACCTGGGGCCGGGGTGCCCACGTGACCCGGGGTCCTGGGTCCGGGGTCCCCACGTGACCCGCTGACCTGGGGCCGGGGTCCCCACGAGACCCTCTGACCTGGGGCCGGGGTCCGACGTGACCCGCTGACCTGGAGCCGGGGTCCCCACGTGACCCGTGGTCCTGGTGATGGGGTCCCCACGTGACCTGCTGACCTGGGTCCGGGGTCCCCACGTGACCCTCTGACCTGGGGCCGGGGTCCCCACGTGACCCGCTGACCTGGGGCCGGGGTCCCCACGTGACCCTCTGACCTGGGGCCGGGGTCCCCACGTGACCCGGTGACCTGGGGCCAGGGTCCCCACGTGACCCTCTGACCTGTGGCCGGGGTACCCACGTGACCCTCTGACCTGGGGCCGGAGTCCCCACGTGACCCGCTGACCTGGGGTCGGGGTCCCCATGTGACCCGGGGTCCTGGGTCCGGTGTCCCCACTTGACCCGGTCACCTGGGGCCAGTGTCCCCACGTGACCCGGGGTCCTGGGTCCGGGGTCCCCACGTGACCCGGTGACCTGGGGCCGGTGTCCCCACGTGACCCGGTGACCTGGGGCCGGTGTCCCCACGTGACCCGGGGTCCTGGGGCCGGTGTCCCCACGTGACCCGCTGACCTGGATCAGGGGTCCCCACGTGACCCGGTGACCTGGGGCCGGTGTCTCCACGTGACCCGGTCACCTGGGGCCGGGGTCCCCACGTGACCCGCTGACCTGGGTCCGGGGTCCCCACGTGACCCGCTGACCTGGGTCCGGGGTCCCCACGTGACCGTCTGACCTGGGGCCGGGGTCCCCACGTGACCCGGGACCTGGGGCCTGGGTCCCCACGTGACCCGGGGTCCTGGTGCCGGGGTCCCCACGTGACCCACTGACCTGGGGCCGGGGTTCCCACGTGTCCCGCTGACCTGGGGCCGGGGTCCCCACGTGACCCGGGGTCCTGGGTCCGGGGTCCCCACGTGACCCGCTGACCTGGGGCCGGTGTCCCCACGTGACCCGGGGTCCTGGTGCCGGGGTGGTCACCGGAACCTGGGAACCAGGCCGGGTGCGCGACATGACCCGGTGACCCGGGACCGGGTTAACGACCTGTCCAGGGGACCCGGGCCGGGGACCCGACAGGACCCGGTGATCCTTCGCTGGTGTCCCGATGCAACCCGGGAACCCGGGCTGGAGACCCCACGTGACCCGGGGGCCTGGGGCCGGGGATGTCACCCGACACTGGTACCCGGGGCAGCGACCCGATACGACCCGGCGACCTGGGTCCGGGGTCCCGACCTGACCCGGTGACCTGGGGCCAGGGTAACCACCTGACCCGAGGACCCGGGCCAGGGACCCGGTATGACTCCGTCTCCCGGGGCCGGGGTGGTCACCTGACACTGGTACCCGGGGCAGCGACCCGACATGACCCGGTGACCCGGGGCCGGGGTAACGACCTGTCCAGGGGACCTGGGCCGGGGTCCCGACATGACCCGGTGACCTGGTTCCGGGGTGCTGACCTGACCCGGTGACCTGGGGCTGTGGTGTCGACCGGACTCGGGGACCTGGTCCGGTGTCCCGCATGACCCGGGGACCTGGGGTCGGGGTGGTCACCAGACTGTTGTACCCAGGCCGTTGACCCGACATGACCCTGTGACCCGGGGCCTGGGTAAAAATCCAACCCGGGGACCCGGGCATGGGACGTGACATGACCCGACCTGGGTCCGGGGTCCCGACCTGACCCGGTGACCTGGAGCCGGTGTCCCCACGTGACCCGCTGACCTGGGTCCGGGGTCCCCACGTGACCCGGTGACCTGGGGCCGGTGTCCCCACGTGACCCGGTCACCTGGGGCCGGGCTAACGACCTGTCCAGGGGACCCGGGCCGGGGACCCGACAGGACCCGGTGATCCTTCGCTGGTGCCCCAATGCAACCCGGGGACCCGGGCCGGGGACCCCACGTGACCCGGGGACCTGGGGCCGGGGATGTCACCCGACACTGGTACCCAGGGCAGCGACCCGATACGACCCGGGGACCTGGGTCCGGGGTCCCGACCTGACCCGGTGACCTGGGGCCAGGGTAACCACCTGACCCGGGGACCCGGGCCGGGGACCCGGTATGACTCCGTCTCCCGGGGCCGGGGTGGTCACCCGACACTGGTACCCAGGGCAGCGACCCGATACGTTCCCTGGGACCTGGGTCCGGGGTCCCGACCTGACCCGGTGACCTGGGGCCAGGGTAACCACCTGACCCGGGGACCCGGGCCGGGGACCCGGTATGACTCCGTCTCCCGGGGCCGGCGTGGTCACCTGACACTGCTACCCGGGACAGCGACCTGACATGACCCGGTGACCCGGGGCCGGGGTAACGACCTGTCCAGGGGACCTGGGCCGGGGACCCGACAGGACCCGGTGATCTGGGGCTTGGGTAAAAACCCGTCCCGGGGACCCGGGCTGAGTCCCGACATGACCCGGTGACCTGGTTCCGGGGTGCCGACCTGACCCGGTGACCTGGGGCTGTGGTGTCGACCGGACTCGGGGACCTGGTCCGGTGTCCCGTCATGACCCGGGGACCTGGGGTCGGGGTGGTCACCAGACCGTTGTACCCAGGCCGTTGACCCGACATGACCCTGTGACCCGGGGCCTGGGTAAAAATCCAACCCGGGGACCCGGGCATGGGACGTGACATGACCCGACCCGGGTCCCGGGTCCCGACCTGACGCGGTGACCTGGGGCCGGTGTCCCCACGTGACACGCTGACCTGGGTCCGGGGTCCCTTCGTGACCCGGTGACCTGGGGCCGGTGTCCCCACGTGACCCGGTCACCTGGGGCCGGTGTCCCCACGTGACCCGGGGTCCTGAATGCGGGGTCCCCACGTGACCCGGTGACCTGGGGCCGGTGTCCCCACGTGACCCGGTCACCTGGGGCCGGTGTCCGCACGTGACCCGGGGTCCAGGGTCCGGGGTCCCCACGTGACCCGGTGACCTGGGGCCGGTGTCCCCACATGACCCGCTGACCTGGGTCCGGGGTCCCCACGTGACCCGGTCACCTGGGGCCGGTGTCTCCACGTGACCCTCTGACCTGGGGCCGGGGTCCCCACGTGACCCGCTGACCTGGGGCCGGGGTCCCTACGTGACCCGGGGTCCTGTTGCCGGGGTGGTCATCGGAACCTGGGAACCAGGCTGGGTGCCAGACATGACCAGGTGACCTGGATCCGGGGTCCCCATGTGACCCGCTGACCTGGGGCCGGGGTCCCCACGTGACCCGGGGTCCTGGTGCCGGGGTCCCCACGTGACCCTCTGACCTGGGGCCGGGGTCCCCACGTGACCCGCTGACCTGGGGCCGGGGTCCCCACGTGACCCTCTGACCTGTGGCCGGGGTCCCCACGTGACCCGCTGACCTGGGGCCGGGGTCCCCACGTGACCCGCTGACCTGGGGCCGGTGTCCCCACGTGACCCGCTGACCTGGAGCCGGGGTCCCCACGTGACACGGGGTCCTGGTGATGGGGTCCCCACGTGACCTGCTGACCTGGGGCCGGGGTCCCCACGTGACCCTCTGACCTGGGGCCGGGGTCCTCACGTGACCCGCTGACCTGGGGCCGGGATCCCCACGTGACCCTCTGACCTGGGGCCGGGGTCCCCACGTGACCCGCTGACCTGGGGTCGGGGTCCCCATGTGACCCGGGGTCCTGGGTCCGGTGTCCCCACGTGACCCGGTCACCTGGGGCCGGGGTCCCCACGTGACCCGGGGTCCTGGGTCCAGGGTCCCCACGTGACACGGTGACCTGGGGCCGGTGTCCCCACGTGACCCGGTCACCTGGGGCCGGTGTACCCACGTGACCCGGGGTCCTGGGGCCGGTGTCCCCACGTGACCCGCTGACCTGGGGCCGGTGTCCCCACGTGACCCGGTCACCTGGGGCCGGGGTCCCCACGTGACCCGGGGTCCTGGTGCCGGGGTCCCCACGTGACCCTCTGACCTGGGGCCGGTGTCCCCACGTGACCCGCTGACCTGGGTCCGGGGTCCCTTCGTGACCCGGTGACCTGGGGCCGGTGTCCCCACGTGACCCGGTCACCTGGGGCCAGTGTCCCCAAGTGACCCGGGGTCCTGGGTCCGGGGTCCCCACGTGACCCGGTGACCTGGGGCCGGTGTCCCCACGTGACCCGGTCACCTGGGGCCGGTGTCCCCACGTGACCCGGGGTCCTGGTGCCGGGGTGGTCATCGGAACCTGGGAACAAGGCCGGGTGCGCGACATGACCTGGTGACCCGGGGCCGGGGTAACGACCTGTCCAGGGGACCTGGGCCGGGGTCCCGACATGACCCGGTGACCTGGTTCCGGGGTGCCGACCTGACCCGGTGACCTGGGGCTGTGGTGTCGACCGGACTCGGGGACCTAGTCCGGTGTCCCGCATGACCCGGGGACCCGGGGTCGGGGTGGTCACCAGACCGTTGTACCCAGGCCGTTGACCCGACATGACCCTGTGACCCGGGGCCTGAGTAAAAATCCAACCCGGGGAACCGGGCATGGGATGTGACATGACCCGACCTGGGTCCGGGGTCCCGACCTGACGCGGTGACCTGGGGCCGGTGTCCCCAGGTGACCCGCTGACCAGGGTCCGGGGTCCCCACGTGACCCGGTGACCTGGGGCCGGTGTCCCCACGTGACCCGGTCATCTGGGGCCGGTGTCCCCACGTGACCCGGGGTCCTGGTGCCGGGGTGGTCATCGGAACCTGGGAACCAGGCTGGGTGCCAGACATGACCAGGTGACCTGGATCCGGGGTCCCCATGTGACCCGCTGACCTGGGGCCGGGGTCCCCACGTGACCCGGGGTCCTGGTGCTGGGGTCCCCACGTGACCCTCTGACCTGTGGCCGGGGTACCCACGTGACCCTCTAACCTGGGGCCGGGGTCCCCACGTGACCCTTTTACCTGGGGCCGGTGTCCCCACGTAACCCGCTGACCTGGGGCCGGGGTCCCCACGTGACCCGCTGACCTGGGGCCGGGGTCCCCACGTGATCCGGGGTCCTGGGTCCGGGGTCCCCAGGTGACCCGCTGACCTGGGGCCGGTGTCCCCACGTGACCCGGGGTCCTGGTGCCGGGGTGGTCACCGGAACCTGGGAACCAGACCGGGTGCGCGACATGACCCGGTGACCCGGGGCCGGGGTAACGACCTGTCCAGGGGACCTGGGCCGGGGACCCGACAGGACCCGGTGACCTGGTTCCGGGGTGCCGACCTGACCCGGGGTCCAGGGTCCGGGGTCCCCACGTGACCCGGTGAACTGGGGCCGGTGTCTCCACGTGACCCGCTCACATGGGGCCGGGGTCCCCACGTGACCCGGTGACCTGGGGCCGGTGTCCCCACGTGACCCGCTGACCTGGGGCCGGGGTCCCCACGTCACCCGGGGTCCTGGTGCCGGGGTCCCCACGTGACCCGGGGTCCTGGTGCCGGGGTGGTCATCGGAACCTGGGAACCAGGCCAGGTACCCGACACGACCCGGTTACCCGAGGCTGTGGTGTCAACGGACTCGTGGACCTGGATCCGGGGTCCCCACGTGACCCGGTGACCTGGGGCCGGTGTCCCCACGTGACCCGCTGACCTGGGTCCGGGGTCCCCACGTGATCCGGTGACCTAGGGCCGGTGTCTCCACGTGACCCGGTCACCTGGGGCCGGGGTCCCCACGTGACCCGCTGACCTGGGGCCGGGGTCCCCACGTGACCCTCTGACCTGGGGCCGGGGTCCCCACGTTACCCTCTGACCTGGGGCCGGGGTCCCCACGTGACCCGGGGTCCTGGTGCCGGGGTCCCCACGTGACCCTCTGACCTGGTGCCGGGGTCCCCACGTGACCCGCTGACCTGGGGCCGGTGTCCCCACGTGACCCGCTGACCTGGGGCCGGGGTCCCCACGTGACCCGCTGACCTGGGGCCGGGGTCCCCACGTGTCCCGGGGTCCTGGTGCCGGGGTCCCCACGTGACCCGGGGTCCTGGTGCCGGGGTCCACACGTGACCCTCTGACCTGGGGCCGGGGTCCCCACGTGACCCGCTGACCTGGGGCCGGGGTCCCCACGTGACCCTCTGACCTGTGGCCGGGGTCCCCACGTGACCCTCTGACCTGGGGCCGTGGTCCCCACGTGACCCGCTGACCTGGGGCCGGGGTCCCGACCTGACCCGGTGACCTGGGGCCAGGGTAACCACCTGACCCGGGGACGAGGGCCGGGGACCCGGTATGACTCCGTCTCCCGGGGCTGGGCTGGTCACCTGACACTGGTACCCGGGACAGCGACCCGACATGACCCGGTGACCCGGGGCCGGGGTAACGACCTGTCCAGGGGACCTGGGCCGGGGACACGACAGGACCCGGTGACCTGGTTCCGGGGTGCCGACCTGACCCGGTGACCTGGGGCCGGTGTCCCCACGTGACCCGGTCACCTGGGGCCGGTGTCCCCACGTGACCCGGGGTCCAGGGTCCGGGGTCCCCACGTGACCCGGTGACCTGGGGCCGGTGTCCCCACGTGACCCGCTGACCTGGGTCCGGGGTCCCCACGTGACCCGGTGACCTGGTGCCGGTGTCCCCACGTGACCCGCTGACCTGGGGCCGGGGTCCCCACGTGACCCGGGGTCCTGGTGCCGGGGTCCCCACGTGACCCGCTGACCTGGGGCCGGGGTCACCACGTGACCCTCTGACCTGGGGCCGGGGTCCCCACGTGACCCTCTGACCTGGGGTCAGGGTCCCCACGTGACCCGGTGACCTGGGGCCGGGGTCCCCACGTGACCCTCTGACCTGTGGCCGGGGTACCCACGTGACCCGGGGTCCTGGTGCCGGGGTCCCCACGTGACCCGCTGACCTGGGGCCGGGGTCCCCACGTGACCCTCTGACCTGGGGCTGGGGTCCCCACGTGACCCGCTGACCTGGGGCCGGGGTCCCCACGTGACCCGGGGTCCTGGGCCGGGGTCCCCAGGTGACCCGCTGACCTGGGGCCGGTGTCCCCACGTGACCCGGGGTCCTGGTGCCGGGGTGGTCACCGGAACCTGGGAACCAGGCCGGGTGCGCGACATGACCAGGTGACCCGGGGCCGGGGTAACGACCTGTCCAGGGGACCTGGGCCGGGGACCCGACAGGACCCGGTGACCTGGTTCCGGGGTGCCGACCTGACCCGGTGACCTGGGGCTGTGGTGTCGACCGGACTCGGGGACCTGGTCCGGTGTCCCGCATGACCCGGGGACCCGGGGTCGGGGTGGTCACCAGACCGTTGTACCCAGGCCGTTGACCCGACATGTCCCTGTGACCCGGGGCCTGAGTAAAAATCCAACCCGGGGAACCGGGCATGGGATGTGACATGACCCGACCTGGGTCCGGGGTCCCGACCTGACGCGGTGACCTGGGGCCGGTGTCCCCAGGTGACCCGCTGACCAGGGTCCGGGGTCCCCACGTGACCCGGTGACCTGGGGCCGGTGTCCCCACGTGACCCGGTCACCTGGGGACGGTGTCCCCACGTGACCCGGGGTCCTGGTGCCGGGGTGGTCATCGGAACCTGGGAACCAGGCTGGGTGCCAGACATGACCAGGTGACCTGGATCCGGGGTCCCCATGTGACCCGCTGACCTGGGGCCGGGGTCCCCACGTGACCCGGGGTCCTGGTGCCGGGGTCCCCACGTGACCCTCTGACCTGTGGCCGGGGTACCCACGTGACCCTCTAACCTGGGGCCGTGGTCCCCACGTGACCCTTTTACCTGGGGCCGGTGTCCCCACGTAACCCGCTGACCTGGGGCCGGGGTCCCCACGTGACCCGCTGACCTGGGGCCGGGGTCCCCACGTGATCCGGGGTCCTGGGTCCGGGGTCCCCAGGTGACCCGCTGACCTGGGGCCGGTGTCCCCCACGTGACCCGGGGTCCTGGTGCCGGGGTGGTCACCGGAACCTGGGAACCAGACCGGGTGCGCGACATGACCCGGTGACCCGGGGCCGGGGTAACGACCTGTCCAGGGGACCTGGGCCGGGGACCCGACAGGACCCGGTGACCTGGTTCCGGGGTGCCGACCTGACCCGGGGTCCAGGGTCCGGGGTCCCCACGTGACCCGGTGAACTGGGGCCGGTGTCTCCACGTGACCTGCTCACCTGGGGCCAGGGTCCCCACGTGACCCGGTGACCTGGGGCCGGTGTCCCCACGTGACCCGCTGACCTGGGGCCGGTGTCCCCACGTGACCCGCTGACCTGGGGCCGGGGTCCCCACGTGTCCCGGGGTCCTGGTGCCGGGGTCCCCACGTGACTCTGGGTCCTGGTGCCGGGGTGGTCATCGGAACCTGGGAACCAGGCCAGGTACCCGACACGACCCGGTTACCCGAGGCTGTGGTGTCAACGGACTCGTGGACCTGGATCCGGGGTCCCCACGTGACCCGGTGACCTGGGGCCGGTGTCCCCACGTGACCCGCTGACCTGGGTCCGGGGTCCCCACGTGATCCGGTGACCTAGGGCCGGTGTCTCCACGTGACCCGGTCACCTGGGGCCGGGGTCCCCACGTGACCCGCTGACCTGGGGACGGGGTCCCCACGTTACCCTCTGACCTGGGGCCGGGGTCCCCACGTGACCCGGGGTCCTGGTGCCGGGGTCCCCACGTGACCCTCTGACCTGGTGCCGGGGTCCCCACGTGACCCGTTGACCTGGGGCCGGTGTCCCCACGTGACCCGCTGACCTGGGGCCGGGGTCCCCACGTGACCCGCTGACCTGGGGCCGGGGTCCCCACGTGTCCCGGGGTCCTGGTGCCGGGGTCCCCACGTGACCCGGGGTCCTGGTGCCGGGGTCCCCACGTGACCCTCTGACCTGGGGCCGGGGTCCCCACGTGACCCGCTTACCTGGGGCCGGGGTCCCCACGTGACCCTCTGACCTGTGGCCGGGGTACCCACGTGACCCTCTGACCTGGGGCCGTGGTCCCCACGTGACCCGCTGACCTGGGGCCGGGGTCCCGACCTGACCCGGTGACCTGGGGCCAGGGTAACCACCTGACCCGGGGACGAGGGCCGGGGACCCGGTATGACTCCGTCTCCCGGGGCTGGGCTGGTCACCTGACACTGGTACCCGGGACAGCGACCCGACATGACCCGGTGACCCGGGGCCGGGGTAACGACCTGTCCAGGGGACCTGGGCCGGGGACACGACAGGACCCGGTGACCTGGTTCCGGGGTGCCGACCTGACCCGGTGACCTGGGGCCGGTGTCCCCACGTGACCCGTTCACCTGGGGCCGGTGTCCCCACGTGACCCGGGGTCCAGGGTCCGGGGTCCCCACGTGACCCGGTGACCTGGGGCCGGTGTCCCCACGTGACCCGCTGACCTGGGTCCGGGGTCCCCACGTGACCCGGGGTCCTGGTGCCGCTGTCCCCACGTGACCCGCTGACCTGGGTCCGGGGTCCCCACGTGACCCGGGGTCCTGGTGCCGGGGTCCCCACGTGACCCGCTGACCTGGGGCCGGGGTCACCACGTGACCCTCTGACCTGGGGCCGGGGTCCCCACGTGACCCGGTGACCTGGGGCCGGGGTCCCCACGTGACCCTCTGACCTGTGGCCGGGGTACCCACGTGACCCGGGGTCCTGGTGCCGGGGTCCCCACGTGACCCGCTGACCTGGGGCCGGGGTCCCCACGTGACCCGGTCACCTGGGGCCGGTGTCCCCACGTGACCCGGGGTCCTGGTGCCGGGGTGGTCATTGGAACCTGGGAACCAGGCCAGGTACCCGACACGACCCGCTGACCCGGGGCTGTGGTGTCGACGGACTCGTGGACCTCGGTTCGGGGTCCCGACCTGACGCGGTGACCTGGGGCCGGTGTCCCTACGTGACCCGGTCACCTGGGGCCGGTGTCCCCACGTGACCCGGGGTCCTGGTGCCGGGGTGGTCACCGGAACCTGGGAACCAGGCCGGGTGCGCGACATGACCCGGTGACCCGGGGCGGGGTTAACGACCTGTCCAGGGGACCCGGGCCGGGGACCCGACAGGACCCGGTGATCCTTCGCTGGTGTCCCGATGCAACCCGGGGACCTGGGGCCGGGGATGTCACCCGACACTGGTACCCGGGGCAGCGACCCGATACGACCCGGGGACCTGGGTCCGGGGTCCCGACCTGACCCGGTGACCTGGGGCCAGGGTAACCACCTGACCCGGGGACCCGGGCCGGGGACCCGGTATGACTCCGTCTCCCGGGGCCGGGGTGGTCACCTGACACTGGTACCCGGGGCAGCGACCTGACATGACCCGGTGACCCGGGGCCGGGGTAACGACCTGTCCAGGGGACCTGGGCCGGGGACCCGACAGGACCCGGTGACCTGGTTCCGGGGTGCCGACCTGACCCGGTGACCTGGGGCTGTGGTGTCGACCGGACTCGGGGACCTGGTCCGGTGTCCCGCATGACCCGGGGACCTGGGGTCGGGGTGGTCACCAGACCGTTGTACCCAGGCCGTTGAGCCGACATGACCCTGTGACCCGGGGCCTGAGTAAAAATCCAACCCGGGAACCTGATATGGGACGTGACATGACCCGACCTAGGTCTGGGGTCATGACCTGACGCGGTGACCTGGGGCCGGTGTCCCCAGGTGACCCGCTGACCTGGGTCCGGGGTCCCTTCGTGACCCGCTGACCTGGGGCCGGTGTCCCCACGTGACCCGGTCACCTAGGGCCGGTGTCCCCACGTGACCCGGGGTCCTGGGTCCGGGGATCCCATGTGACCCGCTGACCTGGGGTCGGTGTCCCCACGTGACCCGGGGTCCTGGTGCCGGGGTGGTCATTGGAACCTGGGAACCAGGCCAGGTACCCGACACGACCCGGTGACCCGGGGCTGTGGTGTCGACGGACTCGTGGACCTCGGTTCGGGGTCCCGACCTGACGCGGTGACCTGGGGCCGGTGTCCCCACGTGACCCGCTGACCTGGGGCCGGGGTCCCCACGTGACCCGGGGTCCAGGGTCCGGGGTCCCCACGTGACCCGGTCACCTGGGGCCGGGGTCCCCACGTGACCCGGGGTCCAGGGTCCGGGGTCCCCACGTGACCCGGTGACCTGGGGCCGGTGTCCCCACGTGACCCGCTCACCTGGGGCCGGGGTCCCCACGTGACCCGGTGACCTGGGGCCGGTGTCCCCACGTGACCCGCTGACCTGGATCCGGGGTCCCCACGTGACCCGCTGAACTGGGGCCGGGGTCCCCACGTGACCCGCTGACCTGGGGCCAGGGTCCCCACGTGACCCGGGGTCCTGGTGCCAGGGTCCCCACGTGACGCGGGGTCCTGGGTCCGGGGTCCCCACGTGACCCGCTGACCTGGGGCCGGTGTCCCCACGTGACCCGGGGTCCTGGTGCCGGGGTGGTCACCGGAACCTGGGAACCAGGCCGGGTGCGCGACATGACCCGGTGACCCGGGGCCGGGGTAACGACCTGTGCAGGGGACCTGGGCCGGGGACCCGACAGGACCCGGTGACCTGGTTCCGGGGTGCCGACCTGACCCGGTGACCTGGGGCTGTGGTGTCGACCTGACTCGGGGACCTGGTCCGGTGTCCCGTCATGACCCGGGGACCTGGGGTCGGGGTGGTCACCAGACCGTTGTACCCAGGCCGTTGAGCCGACATGACCCTGTGACCCGGGGCCTGGGTAAAAATCCAACCCGGGGACCCGGGCATGGGACATGACATGACCCGACCTGGGTCCGGGGTCCCGACCTGACCCGGTGACCTGGAGCCGGTGTCCCCACGAGACCCGCTGACCTGGGTCCGGTGTCCCCACGTGACCCGGGGTCCTGGTGCTGGGGTGGTCACCGGAACCTGGGAACCAGGCCGGGTGCGCGACATGACCCGGTGACCCGGGGCCGGGTTAACGACCTGTCCAGGGGACCCGGGCCGGGGACCCGACAGGACCCGGTGATCCTTCGCTGGTGTCCCGATGCAACCCGGGGACCCGGGCCGGGGACCCCACGTGACCCGGGGACCTGGGGCCGGGGATGTCACCCGACACTTGTACCCGGGGCAGCGACCCGATACGACCCGGTGACCTGGGTCCGGGGTCCCGACCTGACCCGGTGACCTGGGGCCAGGGTAACCACCTGACCCGGGGACCCGGGCCGGGGACCCGGTATGACTCCGTCTCCCGGGGCTGGGCTGGTCACCTGACACTGGTACCCAGGACAGCGACCCGACATGACCCGGTGACCCGGGGCCGGGGTAACGACCTGTCCAGGGGACCTGGGCCGGGGACCCGACAGGACCCGGTGACCTGGTTCCGGGGTGCCGACCTGACCCGGTGACCTGGGGCCGGTGTCCCCACGTGACCCGGGGTCCAGGGTCCGGGGTCCCCACGTGACCCGGTGACCTGGGTCCGGTGTCCCCACGTGACCCGCTGACCTGGGGCCGGGGTCCCCACGTGACCCGGTGACCTGGGGCCGGTGTCCCCACGTGACCCGCTGACCTGGGTCCGGGGTCCCCACGTGACCCGCTGACCTGGGGCCGGGGTCCCCACGTGACCCGCTGACCTGGTGCCGGGGTCCCCACGTGACCCGGGGTCCTGGTGCCGGGGTCCCCACGTGACCCTCTGACCTGGGGCCGGGGTCCCCACGTGACCCTCTGACCTGGGGCCGGGGTCCCCACGTGACCCGGGGTCCTGGGTCCGGGGTCCCCACGTGACCCGCTGACCTGGGGCCGGGGTCCCCACGTGACCCGGGGTCCTGGGTGCGGGGTCCCCACGTGACCCGCTGACCTGGGGCCGGTGTCCCCACGTGACCCCGGGTCCTGGTGCCGGGGTGGTCACCGGAACCTGGGAAACAGGCCGGGTGCGCGACATGACCCGGTGACCCGGGGCCGGGGTAACGACCTGTCCAGGGGACCTGGGCCGGGGACCCGACAGGACCCGGTGACCTGGTTCCGGGGTGCCGACCTGACCCGGTGACCTGGGGCTGTGGTGTCGACCGGACTCGGGGACCTGGTCCGGTGTCCCGTCATGACCCGGGGACCTGGGGTCGGGGTGTTCACCAGACCGTTGTACCCAGGCCGTTGAGCCGACATGACCCTGTGACCCGGGGCCTGGGTAAAAATCCAACCCGGGGACCCGGGCATGGGACGTGACATGACCCGACCTGGGTCCGGGGTCCCGACCTGACCCGGTGACCTGGAGCCGGTGTCCCCACGTGACCCGCTGACCTGGGTCCGGGGTCCCCACGTGACCCGGTGACCTGGGGCCGGTGTCCCCACGTGACCCGGTCACCTGGGGCCGGTGTCCCCACGTGACCCGGGGTCCTGGTGCCGGGGTGGTCACCGGAACCTGGGAACCAGGCCGGGTGCGCGACATGACCCGGTGACCCGGGGCCGGGTTAACGACCTGTCCAGGGGACCCGGGCCTGGGACCCGACAGGACCCGGTGATCCTTCGCTGGTGTCCCGATGCAACCCGGGGACCCGGGCCGGGGACCCCACGTGACCCGGGGACCTGGGGCCGGGGATGTCACCCGACACTGGTACCCGGGGCAGCGACCCGATACGACCCGGTGACCTGGGTCCGGGGTCCCGACCTGACCAGGTGACCTGGGGCCAGGGTAACCACCTGACCCGGGGACCCGGGCCGGGGACCCGGTATGACTCCGTCTCCCGGGGCTGGGCTGGTCACCTGACACTGGTACCCGGGACAGCGACCCGACATGACCCGGTGACCCGGGGCCGGGGTAACGACCTGTCCAGGGGACCTGGGCCGGGGACCCGACAGGACCCGGTGACCTGGTTCCGGGGTGCCGACCTGACCCGGTGACCTGGGTCCGGTGTCCCCACGTGACCCGGTGACCTGGGGCCGGTGTCCCCACGTGACCCTCTGACCTGGGGCCGGGGTCCCCACGTGACCCGCTGACCTGGGGCCGGGGTCCCCACGTGACCCTCTGACCTGGGGCCGGGGTCCCCACGTGACCCGGGGTCCTGGTGCCGGGGTCCCCACGTGACCCTCTGACCTGGGGCCGGGGTCCCCACGTGACCCGGTGACCTGGGGCCGGGGTCCCCACGTGACCCTCTCACCTGTGGCCGGGGTACCCACGTGACCCGGGGTCCTGGTGCCGGGGTCCCCACGTGACCCGCTGACCTGGGGCCGGGGTCCCCACGTGACCCTCTGACCTGGGGCCGGGGTCCCCACGTGACCCGCTGACCTGGGGCCGGGGTCCCCACGTGACCCAGGGTCCTGGGTCCGGGGTCCCCACGTGACCCGCTGACCTGGGGCCGGTGTCCCCACGTGACCCGGGGTCCTGGTGCCGGGGTGGTCACCGGAACCTGGGAACCAGGCCGGGTGCGCGACATGACCCGGTGACCCGGGGCCGGGGTAACGACCTGTCCAGGGGACCTGGGCCGGGGACCCGACAGGACCTGGTGACATGGTTCCGGGGTGCCGACCTGACCCGGTGACCTGGGGCTGTGGTGTCGACCGGACTCGGGGACCTGGTCCGGTGTCCCGTCATGACCCGGGGACCTGGGGCCGGGGATGTCACCCGACACTGGTACCCGGGGCAGCGACCCGATACGACCCGGTGACCTGGGTCCGGGGTCCCGACCTGACCCGGTAACCTGGGGCCAGGGCAACCACCTGACCCGGGGACCCGGGCCGAGGACCCGGTATGACTCCGTCTCCCGGGGCTGGGCTGGTCACCTGAAACTGGTACCCGGGACAGCGACCCGACATGACCCGGTGACCCGGGGCCGGGGTAACGACCTGTCCAGGGGACCTGGGCCGGGGACCCGACAGGACCCGGTGACCTGGTTGCGGGGTACCGACCTGACCCGGTGACCTGGGGCCGGTGTCCCCACGTGACCCGGTCACCTGGGGCCGGTGTCCCCACGTGACCCGGGGTCCAGGGTCCGGGGTCCCAACGTGGCCCGGTCACCTGGGGCCGGTGTCCCCACGTGACCCGCTGACCTGGGGCCGGGGTCCCCACGTGACCCGGTGACCTGGGGCCGGGGTCCCCACGTGACCCTCTGACCTGTGGCCGGGGTCCCTACGTGACCCGGGGTCCTGGTCCCCACGTGACCCGGGGTCCTGGTGCCGGGGTCCCCACGTGACCCTCTGACCTGGGGCTGGGGTCCCCACGTGACCCGGGGTTCCGGTGCCGGCGTCCCCACCTGACCCTCTGACCTGTGTCCGGGGTCCCCACGTGACCTGCTGACCTGGGGCCGGGGTCCCCACGTGACCCTCTGACCTGTGGCCGGGGTCCCTACGTGACCCTCTGACCTGGGTCCGGGGTCCCCACGTGACCCGGGGTCCTGGTGCCGGGGTCCCCACTTGACCATCTGACCTGTGGCCGGGGTCCCCACGTGACCCGCTGACCTGGGGCCGGGGTCCCCACGTGACCCTCTGACCTGGGGCCGGTGTCCCCACGTGACCCGGGGTCCTGGTGCCGGGGTGGTAACCGGAACCTGGGAACCAGGCCAGGGACCCGACAGGACCCGGTGACCTGGTTCCGGGGTGCCGACCTGACCCGGTGACCTGGGGCTGTGGTGTCGACCGGACTCGGGGACCTGGTTCGGTGTCCCGTCATGACCCGGGGACCTGGGGTCGGGGTGGTCATCGGAACCTGGGAACCAGGCTGGGTACCAGACATGACCAGGTGACCTGGGTCCGGGGTCCCCACGTGACCCGCTGACATGGGACCGGGGTCCCCACGTGACCCGGGGTCTTGGTCCCCACGTGACCCGGTGAGCTGGGGCCGGTGTCCCCACGTGACCCGGTCACCTGGGTCCGGGGTCCCCACGTGACCCAGTGACCTGGGGCCGGTGTCCCCACGTGACCCGGTCACCTGGGGCCGGTGTCCCCACGTGACCCGGGGTCCTGGTGCCGGGGTGGTCATCGGAACCTGGGAACCAGGCTGGGTGCCAGACATGACCAGGTGACCTGGATCCGGGGTCCCCATGTGACCCGCTGACCTGGGGCCGGGGTCCCCACGTGACCCGGGGTCCTGGTGCCGGGGTGGTCATCGGAACCTGGGAACCAGGCCAGGTACCCGACACGACCCGGTTACCCGGGGCTGTGGTGTCGACGAACTCGTGGACCTGGGTTCGGGGTCCCGACCTGACGCGGTGACCTGGGGCCGGGGTCCCCACGTGACCCGGTCACCTGGGGCCGGTGTCCCCACGTGACCCGGGGTCCTGGTGCCGGGGTGGTCATCGGAACCTGGGAACCAGGCTGGGTACCAGACATGACCAGGTGACCTGGATCCGGGGTCCCCACGTGACCCGGTGACCTGGGGCCGGTGTCCCCACGTGACCCGGTCACCTGGGGCCGGTGTCCCCACGTGACCCGGGGTCCTGGTGCCGGGGTGGTCATTGGAACCTGGGAACCAGGCCAGGTACCCGACACGACCCGCTGACCCGGGGCTGTGGTGTCGACGGACTCGTGGACCTCGGTTCGGGGTCCCGACCTGACGCGGTGACCTGGGGCCGGTGTCCCTACGTGACCCGGTCACCTGGGGCCGGTGTCCCCACGTGACCCGCTGACCTGGGGCCGGGGTCCCCATGTGACCCGCTGACCTGCTGCCGGGGTCCCCACGTGACCCTCTGACCTGGGTCCGAGGTCCCCACGTGACCCGGGGTCCTGGGTCCAGGGTCCTGGGTCCGGGGTCCCCACGTGACCCGCTGACCTGGGGCCGGTGTCCCCACGTGACCCGGGGTCCTGGTGCCGGGGTGGTCACCGGAACCTGGGAACCAGGCCGGGTGCGCGACATGACCCGGTGACCCGGGGCCGGGTTAACGACCTGTCCAGGGGACCCGGGCCGGGGACCCGACAGGACCCGGTGATCCTTCGCTGGTGTCCCGATGCAACCCGGGGACCTGGGGCCGGGGATGTCACCCGACACTGGTACCCGGGGCAGCGACCCAATACGACCCGGGGACCTGGGTCCGGGGTCCCGACCTGACCCGGTGACCTGGGGCCAGGGTAACCACCTGACCCGGGGACCCGGGCCGGGGACCCGGTATGACTCCGTCTCCCGGGGCCGGGGTGGTCACCTGACACTGGTACCCGGGGCAGCGACCCGACATGACCCGGTGACCCGGGGCCGGGGTAACGACCTGTCCAGGGGACCTGGGCCGGGGTCCCGACATGACCCGGTGACCTGGTTCCGGGGTGCCGACCTGACCCGGTGACCTGGGGCTGTGGTGTCGACCGGACTCGGGGACCTGGTCCGGTGTCCCGCATGACCCGGGGACCTGGGGTCGGGGTGGTCACCAGACCGTTGTACCCAGGCCGTTGAGCCGACATGACCCTGTGACCCGGGGCCTGAGTAAAAATCCAACCCGGGAACCTGGGCATGGGACGTGACATGACCCGACCTAGGTCCCGGGTCATGACCTGACGCGGTGACCTGAGGCCGGTGTCCCCAGGTGACCCGCTGACCTGGGTCCGGGGTCCCTTCGTGACCCGCTGACCTGGGGCCGGTGTCCCCACGTGACCCGGTCACCTGGGGCCGGTGTCCCCACGTGACCCGGGGTCCTGGGTCCGGGGATCCCATGTGACCCGCTGACCTGGGGCCGGTGTCCCCACGTGACCCGGGGTCCTGGTGCCGGGGTGGTCATTGGAACCTGGGAACCAGGCCAGGTACCCGACACGACCCGGTGACCCGGGGCTGTGGTGTCGACGGACTCGTGGACCTGGGTTCGGGGTCCCGACCTGACGCGGTGACCTGGGGCCGGTGTCCCCACGTGACCCGCTGACCTGGGGCCGGGGTCCCCACGTGACCCGGGGTCCAGGGTCCGGGGTCCCCACGTGACCCGGTCACCTGGGGCCGGGATCCCCACGTGACCCGGGGTCCAGGGTCCGGGGTCCCCACGTGACCCGGTGACCTGGGGCCGGTGTCCCCACGTGACCCGCTCACCTGGGGCTGGGGTCCCCACGTGACCCGGTGACCTGGGGCCGGTGTCCCCACGTGACCCGCTGACCTGGGGCCGGGGTCCCCACGTGACCCGCTGAACTGGGGCCGGGGTCCCCACGTGACCCGCTGACCTGGGGCCAGGGTCCCCACGTGACCCGGGGTCCTGGTGCCAGGGTCTCCACGTGACGCGGGGTCCTGGGTCCGGGGTCCCCACGTGACCCGCTGACCTGGGGCCGGTGTCCCCACGTGACCCGGGGTCCTGGTGCCGGGGTGGTCACCGGAACCTGGGAACCAGGCCGGGTGCGCGACATGACCCGGTGACCCGGGGCCGGGGTAACGACCTGTGCAGGGGACCTGGGCCGGGGACCCGACAGGACCCGGTGACCTGGTTCCGGGGTGCCGACCTGACCCGGTGACCTGGGGCTGTGGTGTCGACCGGACTCGGGGACCTGGTCCGGTGTCCCGTCATGACCCGGGGACCTGGGGTCGGGGTGGTCACCAGACCGTTGTACCCAGGCCGTTGAGCCGACATGACCCTGTGACCCGGGGCCTGGGTAAAAATCCAACCCGGGGACCCGGGCATGGGACGTGACATGACCCGACCTGGGTCCGGGGTCCCGACCTGACCCGGTGACCTGGAGCCGGTGTCCCCACGTGACCCGCTGACCTGGGTCCGGGGTCCCCACGTGACCCGGTGACCTGGGGCCGGTGTCCCCACGTGACCCGGTCACCTGGGGCCGGTGTCCCCACGTGACCCGGGGTCCTGGTGCCGGGGTGGTCACCGGAACCTGGGAACCAGGCCGGGTGCGCGACATGACCCGGTGACCCGGGGCCGGGTTAACGACCTGTCCAGGGGACCCGGGCCTGGGACCCGACAGGACCCGGTGATCCTTCGCTGGTGTCCCGATGCAACCCGGGGACCCGGGCCGGGGACCCCACGTGACCCGGGGACCTGGGGCCGGGGATGTCACCCGACACTGGTACCCGGGACAGCGACCCGACATGACCCGGTGACCCGGGGCCGGGGTAACGACCTGTCCAGGGGACCTGGGCCGGGGACCCGACAGGACCCGGTGACCTGGTTCCGGGGTGCCGACCTGACCCGGTGACCTGGATCCGGTGTCCCCACTTGACCCGCTGACCTGGGGCCGGGGTCCCCACGTGACCCGCTGACCTGGGGCCGGGGTCCCCACGTGACCCGGTCACCTGGGGCCGGGGTCCCCACGTGACCCGGGGTCCTGGTGCCGGGGTCCCCACGTGACCCTCTGACCTGGGGCCGGGGTCCCCACGTGACCCGGTGACCTGGGGCCGGGGTCCCCACGTGACCCTCTCACCTGTGGCCGGGGTACCCACGTGACCCGGGGTCCTGGTGCCGGGGTGGTCACCGGAACCTGGGAACCAGGCCGGGTGCGCGACATGACCCGGTGACCCGGGGCCGGGGTAACGACCTGTCCAGGGGACCTGGGCCGGGGACCCGACAGGACCCGGTGACCTGGTTCCGGGGTGCCGACCTGACCCGGTGACCTGGGGCTGTGGTGTCGACCGGACTCGGGGACCTGGTCCGGTGTCCCGTCATGACCCGGGGACCTGGGGTCGGGGTGGTCACCAGACCGTTGTACCCGGGGCAGCGACCCGATATGACCCGGTGACCTGGGTCCGGGGTCCCGACCTGACCCGGTGACCTGGGGCCAGGGTAACCACCTGACCCGGGGACCCGGGCCGGGGACCCGGTATGACTCCGTCTCCCGGGGCTGGGCTGGTCACCTGAAACTGGTACCCGGGACAGCGACCCGACATGACCCGGTGACCCGGGGCCGGGATAACGACCTGTCCAGGGGACCTGGGCCGGGGACCCGACAGGACCCGTTGACCTGGTTCCGGGGTGCCGACCTGACCCGGTGACCTGGGGCCGGTGTCCCCACGTGACCCGGTCACCTGGGGCCGGTGTCCCCACGTGACCCGGGGTCCAGGGTCCGGGGTCCCAACGTGACCCGGTCACCTGGGGCCGGTGTCCCCACGTGACCCGCTGACCAGGGGCCGGGGTCCCCACGTGACCCTCTGACCTGTGGCCGGGGTCCCTACGTGACCCGGGGTCCTGGTCCCCACGTGACCCGGGGTCCTGGTGCCGGGGTCCCCACGTGACCCTCTGACTTGGGGCTGGGGTCCCCACGTGACCCGGGGTTCCGGTGCCGGGGTCCCCACGTGACCCTCTGACCTGTGTCCGGGGTCCCCACGTGACCCGCTGACCTGGGGCCGGGGTCCCCACGTGACCCTCTGACCTGTGGCCGGGGTCCCTACGTGACCCTCTGACCTGGGTCCGGGGTCCCCACGTGACCCGGGGTCCTGGTGCCGGTGTCCCCACGTGACCCTCTGACCTGTGGCCGGGGTCCCCACGTGACCCGCTGACCTGGGGCCGGGGTCCCCACGTGACCCTCTGACCTGGGGCCGGTGTCCCCACGTGACCCGGGGTCCTGGTGCCGGGGTGGTAACCGGAACCTGGGAACCAGGCCAGGGACCCGACAGGACCCGGTGACCTGGTTCCGGGGTGCCGACCTGACCCGGTGACCTGGGGCTGTGGTGTCGACCGGACTCGGGGACCTGGTTCGGTGTCCCGTCATGACCCGGGGACCTGGGGTCGGGGTGGTCATCGGAACCTGGGAACCAGGCTGGGTACCAGACATGACCAGGTGACCTGGGTCCGGGGTCCCCACGTGACCCGCTGACATGGGACCGGGGTCCCTACGTGACCCGGGGTCCTGGTCCCCACGTGACCCGGTGAGCTGGGGCCGGTGTCCCCACGTGACCCGGTGACCTGGGGCCGGGGTCCCCACGTGACCCGGTGACCTGGGGCCGGTGTCCCCACGTGACCCGGTCACCTGGGGCCGGTGTCCCCACGTGACCCGGGGTCCTGGGTCCGGGGTCCCCACGTGACCCGGTGACCTGGGGCCGGTGTCCCCACGTGACCCGGTCACCTGGGGCCGGTGTCCCCACGTGACCCGGGGTCCTGGATGCGGGGTCCCCACGTGACCCGGTCACCTGGGGCCGGTGTCCCCACGTGAACCGCTGACCTGTGTCCGGGTTCCCCACGTGACCCGGTGACCTGGGGCCGGTGTCTCCTCGTGACCCAGTCACCTGGGGCCGGTGTCCCCACGTGACCCGGGGTCCTGGTGCCGGGGTGGTCATTGGAACCTGGGAGCCAGGCCAGGTACCCGACACTACCCGGTGACCCGGGGCTGTGGTGTCGACGGACTCGTGGATCTCGGTTCGGGGTCCCGACCTGACGCGGTGACCTGGGGCCGGGGTCCCCACGTGACCCGCTGACCTGGGGCCGGGGTCCCCACGTGACACGCTGACCTGGGGCCGGGGTCCCCACGTGACCCTCTGACCTGGTGCTGGGGTCCCCACGTGACCCGCTGACCTGGGGCCGGGGTCCCCACGTGACCCGGGGTCCTGGTGATGGGGTCCCCACGTGACCCGCTGACCTGGGGCCGGGGTCCCCACGTGACCCGGAGTCCTGGTGATGGGGTCCCCACGTGACCCGCTGACCTGGGGCCGGGGTCCCCACGTGACCCGCTGACCTGGGTCCAGGGTCCCGACCTGACCCGGTGACCTGGGGCCAGGGTAACCACCTGACCCGGGGACCCGGGCCGGGGACCCGGTATGACTCCGTCTCCCGGGGCTGGGCTGGTCACCTGACACTGGTACCCGGGACAGCGACCCGACATGACCCGGTGACCCGGGGCCGGGGTAACGACCTGTCCAGGGGACCTGGGCCGGGGACCCGACAGGACCCGGTGACCTGGTTCCGGGGTGCCGACCTGACCCGGTGACCTGGGGCCGGTGTCCCCACGTGACCCGGTCACCTGGGGCCGGTGTCCCCACGTGACCCGCTGACCTGGGGCCGGGGTCCCCATGTGACCCTCTGACCTGGGGCCGGTGTCCCCACGTTACCCGCTGACCTGGGGCCGGGGTCCCCACGTGACCCGCTGACCTGGGGCCGGTGTCCCCACGTGACCCGCTGACCTGGGGCCGGGGTCCCCACGTGACCCGCTGACCTGGGGCCGGTGTCCCCACGTGACCCTCTGACCTGGGGCCGGGGTCCCCACGTGACCCGCTGACCTGGGGCCGGGGTCCCCACGTGACCCGGTGACCTGGGGCCGGGGTCCCCACGTGACCCTCTGACCTGTGGCCGGGGTACCAACGTGACCCTCTGACCTGGGGCTGGTGTCCCCACGTGACCCACTGACCTGGGGCCGGGGTCCCCACGTGACCCTCTGACCTGGGGCCGGGGTCCCCACGTGACCCGCTGACCTGGGTCCGGGGTCCCCACGTGACCCGGGGTCCTTGTGCCGGGGTGGTCACCGGAACCTGGGAACCAGGCCGGGTGCGCGACATGACCCGGTGACCCGGGGCCGGGGTAACGACCTGTCCAGGGGACCTGGGCCGGGGACCCGACAGGACCCGGTGACCTGGTTCCGGGGTGCCGACCTGACCCGGTGACCTGGGGCTGTGGTGTCGACCGGACTCGGGGACCTGGTCCGGTGTCCCGTCATTACCTGGGGACCTGGGGTCGGGGTGGTCACCAGACCGTTGTACCCAGGCCGTTGACCCGACATGACCCTGTGACCCGGGGCCTGGGTAAAAATCCAACCCGGGGACCCGGGCATGGGACGTGACATGACCCAACCTGGGTCCGGGGTCCCTACCTGACCCGGTGACCTGGAGCCGGTGTCCCCACGTGACCCGCTGACCTGGGTCCGGGGTCCCCACGTGACCCGGGGTCCTGGTGCCGGGGTGGTCACCGGAACCTGGGAATCAGGCGGGGTTGCCCGACATGACCCGGTGACCCGGGGCCGGGTTAACGACCTGTCCAGGGGACCCGGGCCTGGGACCCGACAGGACCCGGTGATCCTTCGCTGGTGTCCCGATGCAACCCGGGGACCCGGGCCGGGGACCCCACGTGACCCGGGGACCTGGGGACGGAGATGTCACCCGACACTGGTACCCGGGGCAGCGATCCGATACGACCCGGTGACCTGGGTCCGGGGTCCCGACCTGACCCGGTGACCTGGGGCCAGGGTAACCACCTGACCCGGGGACCCGGGCCGGGGACCCGGTATGACTCCGTCTCCCGGGGCTGGGCTGGTCACCTGACACTGGTACCCGGGACAGTGACCCGACAGGACCCGGTGACCCGGGGCCGGTGTCCCCACGTGACCCGGTCACCTGGGGCCGGTGTCCCCACGTGACCTGGGGTCCAGGGTCCGGGGTCCCCACGTGACCCGGTGACCTGGGGCCGGTGTCCCCACGTGACCCGGTGACCTGGGGCCGGGGTCCCCACTTGACCCGCTCACCTGGGGCCGGTATCCCCACGTGACCCTCTGACCTGGGGCCGGGGTCCCCACGTGACCCGCTGACCTGGGGCCGGGGTCCCCACGTGACCCTCTGACCTGGGGCCGGGGTCCCCACGTGACCCGGGGTTCCGGTGCCGGGGTCCCCACGTGACCCTTTGACCTGTGGCCGGGGTCCCCACGTGACCCGGGGTCCTGGTGCCGGGGTGGTAACCAGAACCTGGGAACCAGGCCAGGGACCCGACATGACCCGGTGACCTGGTTCCGGGGTGCCGACCTGACCCGGTGACCTGGGGCTGTGGTGTCGACCGGACTCGGGGACCTGGTTCGGTGTCCCGTCATGACCCGGGGACCTGGGGTCGGGGTGGTCATCGGAACCTGGGAACCAGGCTGGGTACCAGACATGACCAGGTGACCTGGGGCCGGTGTCCCCACGTGACCCGGAGACCTGGGGCCGGTGTCCCCACGTGACCCGGGGTCCTGGTGCCGGGGTGGTCATCGGAACCTGGGAACCAGGCTGGGTGCCAGACATGACCAGGTGACCTGGATCCGGGGTCCCCATGTGACCCGCTGACCTGGGTCCGGGGTCCCCACGTGACCCGGGGTCCTGGTGCCGGGGTGGTCATCGGAACCTGGGAACCAGGCCAGGTACCCGACACGACCCGGTTACCCGGGGCTGTGGTGTCGACGGACTCGTGGACCTGGGTTCGGGGTCCCGACCTGACGCGGTGATCTGGGGCCGGGGTCCCCACGTGACCCGGTGACCTGGGGCCGGTGTCCCCACGTGACCCGGTCACCTGGGGCCGGTGTCCCCACGTGACCCGGGGTCCTGGTGCCGGGGTGGTCATCGGAACCTGGGAACCAGGCTGGGTACCAGACATGACCAGGTGACCTGGATCCGGGGTCCCCACGTGACCCTCTGACCTGGGGCCGGTGTCCCCACGTGACCCGCTGACCTGGGTCCGGGGTCCCCACGTGACCCGGTCACCTGGGGCCGGTGTCTCCACGTGACCCGGTCACCTGGGGCCGGGGTCCCCACGTGACCCGCTGACCTGGGGCCGGGGTCCCCACGTGACCCTCTGACCTGGGGCCGGGGTCACCACGTGACCCTCTGACCTGGGGCCGGGGTCCCCACGTGACCCGGGGTCCTGGTGCCGGGGTCCCCACGTGACCCTCTGACCTGGGGCCGGGGTCCCCACGTGACCCGCTGACCTGGGGCCGGGGTCCCCACGTGACCCGGTCACCTGGGGCCGGGGTCACCACGTGACCCTCTGACCTGTGGCCGGGGTCCCCACGTGACCCTCTGACGTGGGGCCGGGGTCCCCACGTGACCCTCTGACCTGGGGCCGGGGTCCCCACGTGACCCGCTGACCTGGGTCCGGGGTCCCCACGTGACCCGGGGTCCTGGTGATGGGGTCCCCACGTGACCCGCTGACCTGGGGACGGGGTCCCCACGTGACCCTCTGAAATGGGGCCGGGGTCCCCACGTGACCCGGGGTTCTGGTGCCGGGGTCCCCACGTGACCCTCTGACCTGGGGCCGGGGTCCCCACGTGACCCGGTGACCTGGGGCCGGGGTCCCCACGTGACCCTCTGACGTGTGACCGGGGTACCCACGTGACCCTCTGACCTGGGGCCGGGGTACCCACGTGACCCGCTGACCTGGGGCCGGAGTCCCCACGTGACCCTCTGACCTGGGGCCGGGGTCCCCACGTGACCCGCTGACCTGGGGCCGGGGTCCCCACGTGACCCGGGGTCCTGGGTCCGGTGTCCCCACGTGACCCTCTGACCTGGGGCCGGTGTCCCCACGTGACCCGCTGACCTGGGGCCGGAGTCCCCACGTGACCCTCTGACCTGGGGCCGGGGTCCCCACGTGACCCTCTGACCTGGGGCCGGGGTCCCCACGTTACTCGGGGTCCTGGTGCCGGGGTCCCCACATGACCCTCTGACCTGGGGCCGGGGTCCCCACGTGACCCTCTGACCTGGGGCCGGGGTCCCCACGTGACCCGCTGACCTGGGGCCGGGGTCCCCACGTGACCCTCTGACCTGTGGCCGGGGTCCCTACGTGACCCGCTGACCTGGGGCCGGGGTCCCCACGTGACCCGGGGTCCTGGTGCCGGGGTCCCCACGTGACCCGCTGACCTGGGGCCGGGGTCCCTACGTGACCCTCTGACCTGGGTCCGGGGTCCCCACGTGACCCGGGGTCCTGGGGCCGGGGTCCCCACGTGACCCGGGGTCCTGGTGCCGGGGTGGTCATCGGAACCTGGGAACCAGGCCAGGTACCCGACACGACCCGGTTACCCGGGGCTGTGGTGTCGACGAACTCGTGGACCTGGGTTCGGGGTCCCGACCTGACGCGGTGACCTGGGGGCGGGGTCCCCACGTGACCCGCTGACCTGGGGCCGGTGTCCCCACGTGACCCGGGGTCCTGGTGCCAGGGTGGTCATCGGAACCTGGGAACCAGGCTGGGTACCAGACATGACCAGGTGACCTGGATCCGGGGTCCCCACGTGACCCGGTGACCTGGGGCCGGTGTCCCCACGTGACCCGGGGTCCTGGGTCCGGGGTCCCCACGTGACCCGCTGACCTGGGGCCGGGGTCCCCACGTGACCCTCTGACCTGGGGCCGGGGTCCCCACGTGACCCGGGGTCCTGGGTCCGGGGTCCCCACGTGACCCGCTGACCTGGGGCCGGTGTCCCCACATGACCCGGGGTCCTGGTGCCGGGGTGGTCATCGGAACCTGGGAACCAGGCCGGGTGCGCGACATGACCCGGTGACCCGGGGCCGGGTTAACGACCTGTCCAGGGGACCCGGGCCGGGGACCCGACAGGACCCGGTGATCCTTCGCTGGTGTCCCGATGCAACCCGGGGACCTGGGGCCGGGGATGTCACCCGACACTGGTACCCGGGGCAGCGACCCGATACGACCCGGGGACCTGGGTCCGGGGTCCCGACCTGACCCGGTGACCTGGGGCCAGGGTAACCACCTGACCCGGGGACCCGGGCCGGGGACCCGGTATGACTCCGTCTCCCGGGGCCGGGGTGGTCACCTGACACTGGTACCCGGGGCAGCGACCCGACATGACCCGGTGACCCGGGGCCAGGGTAACGACCTGTCCAGGGGACCTGGGCCGGCGTCCCGACATGACCCGGTGACCTGGTTCCGGGGTGCCGACCTGACCCGGTGACCTGGGGCTGTGGTGTCGACCGGACTCGGGGACCTGGTCCGGTGTCCCGCATGACCCGGGGACCTGGGGTCGGGGTGGTCACCAGACCGTTGTACCCAGGCCGTTGAGCCGACATGACCCTGTGACCAGGGGCCTGAGTAAAAATCCAACCCGGGGACCGGGGCATGGGACGTGACAAGACCCGACCTGGGTCCGGGGTCCCGACCTGACGCGGTGACCTGGGGCCGGTGTCCCCACGTGACCCGCTGACCTGGGTCCGGGGTCCCCACGTGACCCGGTGACCTGGGGCCGGTGTCCCCACGTGACCCGGTCACCTGGGGCCGGTGTCCCCACGTGACCCGGGGACCTGGGGCCGGGGATGTCACCCGGCACTGGTACCCGGGGCAGCGACCCGATACGACCCGGTGACCTGGGTCCGGGGTCCCGACCTGACCCGGTGACCTGGGGCCAGGGTAACCACCTGACCCGGGGACCCGGGCCGGGGACCCGGTATGACTCCGTCTCCCGGGGCCAGGGTGGTCACCTGACACTGGTACCCGGGACAGCGACCCGAAATGACCCGGTGAACCGGGGCCGGGGTAACGACCTGTCCAGGGGACCTGGGCCGGGGACCCGACAGGACCCGGTGATCTGGGGCTTGGGTAAAAACCCGTCCCGGGGACCCGGGCTGAGTCCCGACATGACCCGGTGACCTGGTTCCGGGGTGCCGACCTGACCCGGTGACCTGGGGCTGTGGTGTCGACCGGACTCGGGGACCTGGTCCGGTGTCCCGCATGACCCGGGGACCTGGGGTCGGGGTGGTCACCAGACCGTTGTACCCAGGCCGTTGACCCGACATGACCCTGTGACCCGGGGCCTGGGTAAAAATCCAACCCGGGGACCCGGGCATGGGACGTGACATGACCCGACCTGGGTCCCGGGTCCCGACCTGACGCGGTGACCTGGGGCCGGTGTCCCCACATGACCCGCTGACCTGGGTCCGGGGTCCCTTCGTGACCCGGTGACCTGGGGCCGGTGTCCCCACGTGACCCGGGGTCCTGGGGCCGGTGTCCCCACGTGACCCGCTGACTTGGGTCCGGGGTTCCCATGTGACCCGGTGACCTGGGGCCGGTGTCCCCACGTGACCCGGTCACCTGGGGCCGGTGTCCCCACGTGACCCGGGGTCCAGGGTCCGGGGTCCCCACGTGACCCGGTGACCTGGGGCTGGTGTCCCCACGTGACCCGGTCACCTGGGGCCGGTGTCCCCACGTGACCCGGGACATGGGGCCGGGGTCCCCACGTGACCCGGTGACCTGGGGCCGGTGTCCCCACGTGACCCGGTCACCTGGGGCCGGTGTCCCCACGTGACCCGGGGTCCTGGATGCGGGGTCCCCACGTGACCCGGTCACCTGGGGCCGGTGTCCCCACGTGAACCGCTGACCTGTGTCCGGGTTCCCCACGTGACCCGGTGACCTGGGGCCGGTGTCTCCTCGTGACCCAGTCACCTGGGGCCGGTGTCCCCACGTGACCCGGGGTCCTGGTGCCGGGGTGGTCATTGGAACCTGGGAACCAGGCCAGGTACCCGACACGACCCGGTGACCCGGGGCTGTGGTGTCGACGGACTCGTGGATCTCGGTTCGGGGTCCCGACCTGACGCGGTGACCTGGGGCCGGGGTCCCCACGTGACCCGCTGACCTGGGGCCGGGGTCCCCACGTGACACGCTGACCTGGGGCCGGGGTCCCCACGTGACCCTCTGACCTGGTGCTGGAGTCCCCACGTGACCCGCTGACCTGGGGCCGGGGTCCCCACGTGACCCGGGGTCCTGGTGATGGGGTCCCCACGTGACCCGCTGACCTGGGGCCGGGGTCCCCACGTGACCCGCTGACCTGGGGCCGGGGTCCCCACGTGACCCGGAGTCCTGGTGATGGGGTCCCCACGTGACCCGCTGACCTGGGGCCGGGGTCCCCACGTGACCCGCTGACCTGGGTCCAGGGTCCCGACCTGACCCGGTGACCTGGGGCCAGGGTAACCACCTGACCCGGGGACCCGGGCCGGGGACCCGGTATGACTCCGTCTCCCGGGGCTGGGCTGGTCACCTGACACTGGTACCCGGGACAGCGACCCGACATGACCCGGTGACCCGGGGCCGGGGTAACGACCTGTCCAGGGGACCTGGGCCGGGGACCCGACAGGACCCGGTGACCTGGTTCCGGGGTGCCGACCTGACCCGGTGACCTGGGGCTGTGGTGTCGACCGGACTCGGGGACCTGGTCCGGTGTCCCGTCATTACCTGGGGACCTGGGGTCGGGGTGGTCACCAGACCGTTGTACCCAGGCCGTTGACCCGACATGACCCTGTGACCCGGGGCCTGGGTAAAAATCCAACCCGGGGACCCGGGCATGGGACGTGACATGACCCAACCTGGGTCCGGGGTCCCAACCTGACCCGGTGACCTGGAGCCGGTGTCCCCACGTGACCCGCTGACCTGGGTCCGGGGTCCCCACGTGACCCGGTGACCTGGGGCCGGTGTCCCCACGTGACCCGGTCACCTGGGGCCGGGGTCCCCACGTGACCCGGGGTCCTGGTGCCGGGGTGGTCACCGGAACCTGGGAATCAGGCGGGGTTGCCCGACATGACCCGGTGACCCGGGGCCGGGTTAACGACCTGTCCAGGGGACCCGGGCCTGGGACCCGACAGGACCCGGTGATCCTTCGCTGGTGTCCCGATGCAACCCGGGGACCCGGGCCGGGGACCCCACGTGACCCGGGGACCTGGGGACGGAGATGTCACCCGACACTGGTACCCGGGGCAGCGATCCGATACGACCCGGTGACCTGGGTCCGGGGTCCCGACCTGACCCGGTGACCTAGGGCCAGGGTAACCACCTGACCCGGGGACCCGGGCCGGGGACCCGGTATGACTCCGTCTCCCGGGGCTGGGCTGGTCACCTGACACTGGTACCCGGGACAGCGACCCGACAGGACCCGGTGACCCGGGGCCGGTGTCCCCACGTGACCCGGTCACCTGGGGCCGGTGTCCCCACGTGACCCGGGGTCCAGGGTCCGGGGTCCCCACGTAACCCGGTGACCTGGGGCCGGTGTCCCCACGTGACCCGGTGACCTGGGGCCGGGGTCCCCACGTGACCCGCTCACCTGGGGCCGGTGTCCCCACGTGACCCTCTGACCTGGGGCCGGGGTCCCCACGTGACCCGCTGACCTGGGGCCGGGGTCCCCACGTGACCCGGGGTCCTGGGGCCGGGGTCCCCACGTGACCCTCTGACCTGGGGCCGGGGTCCCCACGTGACCCGGGGTTCCGCTGCCGGGGTCCCCACGTGACCCTCTGACCTGTGGCCGGGGTCCCCACGTGACCCGCTGACCTGGGGCCGGGGTCCCCACGTGACCCTCTGACCTGTGGCCGGGGTCCCCACATTACCCTCTGACTTGGGTCCGGGGTCCCCACGTGACCCGCTGACCTGGTGCCGGTGTCCCCACGTGACCCTCTGACCTGGGGCCGGTGTCCCCACGTGACCCGTGGTCCTGGTGCCGGGGTGGTAACCAGAACCTGGGAACCAGGCCAGGGACCCGACATGACCCGGTGACCTGGTTCCGGGGTGCCGACCTGACCCGGTGACCTGGGGCTGTGGTGTCGACCGGACTCGGGGACCTGGTTCGGTGTCCCGTCATGACCCGGGGACCTGGGGTCGGGGTGGTCATCGGAACCTGGGAACCAGGCTGGGTACCAGACATGACCAGGTAACCTGGGGCCGGTGTCCCCACGTGACCCGCTGACCTGGGGCCGGTGTCCCCACGTGACCCGGGGTCCTGGTGCCGGGGTGGTCATCGGAACCTGGGAACCAGGCTGGGTGCCAGACATGACCAGGTGACCTGGATCCGGGGTCCCCATGTGACCCGCTGACCTGGGTCCGGGGTCCCCACGTGACCCGGGGTCCTGGTGCCGGGGTGGTCATCGGAACCTGGGAACCAGGCCAGGTACCCGACACGACCCGGTTACCCGGGGCTGTGGTGTCGACGGACTCGTGGACCTGGGTTCGGGGTCCCGACCTGACGCGGTGACCTGGGGCCGGGGTCCCCACGTGACCCGGTGACCTGGGGCCGGTGTCCCCACGTGACCCGGTCACCTGGGGCCGGTGTCCCCACGTGACCCGGGGTCCTGGTGCCGGGGTGGTCATCGGAACCTGGGAACCAGGCTGGGTACCAGACATGACCAGGTGACCTGGATCCGGGGTCCCCACGTGACCCTCTGACCTGGGGCTGGTGTCCCCACGTGACCCGCTGACCTCGGTCCGGGGTCCCCACGTGACCCGGTGACCTGGGGCCGGTGTCTCCACGTGACCCGGTCACCTGGGGCCGGGGTCCCCACGTGACCCGCTGACCTGGGGCCGGGGTCCCCACGTGACCCTCTGACCTGGGGCCGGGGTCACCACGTGACCCTCTGACCTGGGGCCGGGGTCCCCACATGACCCGGGGTCCTGGTGCCGGGGTCCCCACGTGACCCTCTGACCTGGGGCCGGGGTCCCCACGTGACCCGCTGACCTGGGGCCGGGGTCCCCACGTGACCCGGTCACCTGGGGCCGGGGTCCCCACGTGACCCTCTGACCTGGGGCCGGGGTCCCCACGTGACCCTCTGACGTGGGGCCGGGGTCCCCACGTGACCCTCTGACCTGGGGCCGGGGTCCCCACGTGACCCGCTGACCTGGGTCCGGGGTCCCCACGTGACCCGGGGTCCTGGTGATGGGGTCCCCACGTGACCCGCTGACCTGGGGACGGGGTCCCCACGTGACCCTCTGACCTGGGGCCGGGGTCCCCACGTGACCCGGGGTTCTGGTGCCGGGGTCCCCACGTGACCCTCTGACCTGGGGCCGGGGTCCCCACGTGACCCGGTGACCTGGGGCCGGGGTCCCCACGTGACCCTCTGACGTGTGACCGGGGTACCCACGTGACCCGGTGACCTGGGGCCGGGGTCCCCACGTGACCCGCTGACCTGGGGCCGGAGTCCCCACGTGACCCTCTGACCTGGGGCCGGGGTCCCCACGTGACCCGCTGACCTGGGGCCGGGGTCCCCACGTGACCCGGGGTCCTGGGTCCGGTGTCCCCACGTGACCCTCTGACCTGGGGCCGGGGTCACCACGTGACCCGCTGACCTGGGGCCGGAGTCCCCACGTGACCCTCTGACCTGGGGCCGGGGTCCCCACGTGACCCTCTGACCTGGGGGCGGGGTCCCCACGTTACTCGGGGTCCTGGTGCCGGGGTCCCCACGTGACCCTCTGACCTGGGGCCGGGGTCCCCACGTGACCCTCTGACCTGGGGCCGGGGTCCCCACCTGACCCGGTGACCTGGGGACGGGGTCCCCACGTGACCCTCTGACCTGTGGCCGGGGTCCCCACGTGACCCTCTGAACTGGGGCCGGGGTCTTCACGTGACCCGCTGACCTGGGGCCGGGGTCCCCACTTGACCCTCTGACCTGGGGCCGGGGTCCCCACGTGACCCGGGGTCCTGGGTCCGGGGTCCCCACGTGACCCGGTCACCTGGGGCCGGTGTCCCCACGTGACCCGGGGTCCTGGTGCCGGGGTGGTCACCGGAACCTGGGAACCAGGCCAGGTGCGCGACATGACCCGGTGACCCGGGGCCGGGTTAACGACCTGTCCAGGGGACCCGGGCCGGGGACCCGACAGGACCCGGTGATCCTTCGCTGGTGTCCCGATGCAACCCGGGGACCTGGGGCCGGGGATGTCACCCGACACTGGTACCCGGGGCAGCGACCCGACATGACCCGGTGACCCGGGGCCGGGGTAACGACCTCTCCAGGGGACCTGGGCCGGGGTCCCGACATGACCCGGTGACCTGGTTCCGGGGTGCCGACCTGACCCGGTGACCTGGGGCTGTGGTGTCGACCGGATTCAGGGACCTGGTCCGGTGTCCCGCATGACCCGGGGACCTGGGGTCGGGGTGGTCACCAGACCGTTGTACCCAGGCCGTTGAGCCGACATGACCCTGTGACCCGGGACCTGAGTAAAAATCCAACCCGGGGACCCGGGCATGGGACGTGACATGACCCGACCTGGGTCCGGGGTCCCGACCTGACGCGGTGACCTGGGGCCGGTGTCCCCACGTGACCCAGTCACCTGGGGCCGGTGTCCCCACGTGACCCGGTCACCTGGGGCCGGGTTAACGACCTGTCCAGGGGACCCGGGCCGGGGACCCGACAGGACCCGGTGATCCTTCGCTGGTGCCCCAATGCAACCCGGGGACCCGGGCCGGGGACCCCACGTGACCCGGGGACCTGGGGCCGGGGATGTCACCCGGCACTGGTACCCGGGGCAGCGACCCGATACGACCCGGGGACCCGGGCCGGGGTCCCGGTATGACTCCGTCTCCCGGGGCCGGGGTGGTCACCTGACACTGGTACCCGGGACAGCGACCCGACATGACCCGGTGACCCGGGGCCGGGGTAACGACCTGTCCAGGGGACCTGGGCCGGGGACCCGACAGGACCCGGTGATCTGGGGCTTGGGTAAAAACCCGTCCCGGGGACCCGGGCTGAGTCCCGACATGACCCGGTGACCTGGTTCCGGGGTGCCGACCTGACCCGGTGACCTGGGGCTGTGGTGTCGACCGGACTCGGGGACCTGGTCCGGTGTCCCGCATGACCCGGGGACCTGGGGTCGGGGTGGTCACCAGACCGTTGTACCCAGGCCGTTTACCCGACATGACCCTGTGACCCGGGGCCTGGGTAAAAATCCAAACCGGGGACCTGGGCATGGGACGTGACATGACCCGACCTGGGTCCCGGGTCCCGACCTGACGCGGTGACCTGGGGCCGGTGTCCCCACGTGACCCGCTGACCTGGGTCCGGGGTCCCTTCGTGACCCGGTGACCTGGGGCCGGTGTCCCCACGTGACCCGGGGTCCTGGGGCCAGTGTCCCCACGTGACCCGGTCACCTGGGGCCGGTGTCCCCACGTGACCCGGGGTCCTGGTGCCGGGGTGGTCATTGGAACCTGGGAACCAGGCCAGGTACCCGACACGACCCGGTGACCCGGGGCTGTGGTGTCGACGGACTCGTGGACCTGTGTTCGGGGTCCCGACCTGACGCGGTGACCTGGGGCCGGTGTCCCCACGTGACCCGCTGACCTGGGGCCGGGGTCCCCACGTGACCCGCTGACCTGGGTCCGGGGTCCCCACGTGACCCTCTGACCTGGGGCCGGGGTTCCCATGTGACCCGCTGACCTGGGGCCGGTGTCCCCACATGACCCGGGGTCCTGGTGCCGGGGTGGTCACCGGAACCTGGGAACCAGGCCGGGTGCGCGACATGACCCGGTGACCCGGGGCCGGGGTAACGACCTGTCCAGGGGACCTGGGCCGTGGTCCCGACATGACCCGGTGACCTGGTTCCGGGGTGCCGACCTGACCCGGTGACCTGGGGCTGTGGTGTCGACCGGACTCGGGGACCTGGTCCGGTGTCCCGCATGCCCCGGGGACCCGGGGTCGGGGTGGTCACCAGACCGTTGTACCCAGGCCGTTGAGCCGACATGACCCTGTGACCCGGGGCCTGAGTTAAAATCCAACCCGGGGACTGGGCATGGGACGTGACATGACCCGACCTGGGTCCGGGGTCCCGACCTGACGCGGTGACCTGGGGCCGGGGTCCCCACGTGACCCGCTGACCTGGGGCCGGGGTCCCCACGTGACCCTCTGACCTGGGGCCGGGGTCCCCACGTGACCCGGGGTCCTGGTGCAGGGGTCCCCACGTGACCCTCTGACCTGGGGCCGGGGTCCCCACGTGACCCTCTGACCTAGGGCCGGGGTCCCCACGTGACCCGCTGACCTGGGGCCGGGGTCCCCACGTGACCCTCTGACCTGGGGCCGGGGTCCCCATGTGACCCACTGACCTGGGGCCGGGGTCCCCACGTGACACTCTGACCTGGGGCCGGGGTCCCCACGTGACCCGCTGACCTGGGGCCGGGGTCCCCACGTGACCCGGGGTCCTGGTGATGGGGTCCCCACGTGACCCGCTGACCTGGGGACGGGGTCCCCATGTGACCCTCTGACCTGGGGCCGGGGTAACCACCTGATCCGGGGACCCGGGCCGGGGACCCGGTATGACTCCGTCTCCCGGGGCCGGGGTGGTCACCTGACACTGCTACCCGGGACAGCGACCCGACATGACCCGGTGACCCGGGGCCGGGGTAACGACCTGTCCAGGGGACCTGGGCCGGGGACCCGACAGGACCCGGTGACCTGGTTCCGGGGTGCCGACCTGACCCGGTGACCTGGGGCTGTGGTGTCGACCGGACTCGGGGACCTGGTCCGGTGTCCCGTCATGACCCGGGGACCTGGGGTCGGGGTGGTCACCAGACCGTTTTACCCAGGCCGTTGACCCGACATGACCCTGTGACCCGGGGCCTGGGTAAAAATCCAACCCGGGGACCCGGGCATGGGACGTGACATGACCCGACCTGGGTCCGGGGTCCCGACCTGACCCGGTGACCTGGAGCCGGTGTCCCCACGTGACCCGCTGACCTGGGTCCGGGGTCCCCACGTGACCCGGTGACCTGGAGCCGGTGTCCCCACGTGACCCGCTGACCTGGGGCCGGGGTCCCCACGTTACCCGGTGACCTGGGGCCGGGGTCCCCACGTGACCCGGTGACCTGGGGCCGGGGTTCCCACGTGACCCGGTGACCTGGGGCCGGTGTCCCCACGTGACCCGGTCACCTGGGGCCGGTGTCCCCACGTGACCCGGGGTCCTGGTGCCGGGGTGGTCATTGGAACCTGGGAACCAGGCCAGGTACCCGACACGACCCGGTGACCCGGGGCTGTGGTGTCGACGGACTCGTGGACCTCGGTTCGGGGTCCCGACCTGACGCGGTGACCTGGGGCCGGTGTCCCCACGTGACCCGCTGACCTGGGGCCGGGGTCCCCACGTGACCCTCTGACCTGGGGCCGGGGTCCCCACGTGACCCGGTGACCTGGGGCTGGGGTCCCCACGTGACCCTCTGACCTGTGGCCGGGGTACCCACGTGACCCTATGACCTGGGGCCCGGGTCCCCACGTGACCCTCTGACCTGGGGCCGGGGTCCCCACGTGACCCGCTGACCTGGGTCCGGGGTCCCCACGTGACCCGGGGTCCTGGGTCCGGGGTCCCCACGTGACCCGCTGACCTGGGGCCGGTGTCCCCACGTGACCCGGGGTCCTGGTGCCGGGGTGGTCACCGGAACCTGGGAACCAGGCCGGGTGCGCGACATGACCCGGTGACCCGGGGCCGGGGTAACGACCTGTCCAGGGGACCTGGGCCGGGGACCCGACAGGACCCGGTGACCTGGTTCCGGGGTGCCGACCTGACCCGGTGACCTGGGGCTGTGGTGTCGACCGGACTCGGGGACCTGGTCCGGTGTCCCGTCATGACCCGGGGACCTGGGGTCGGTGTGGTCACCAGACCGTTGTACCCAGGCCGTTGAGCCGACATGACCCTGTGACCCGGGGCCTGAGTAAAAATCCAAACCGGGGACCCGGGCATGGGACGTGACATGACCCGACCTGGGTCCGGGGTCCCGACCTGACCCGGTGACCTGGGGCCGGTGTCCACACGTGACACGGTCACCTGGGGCCGGTGTCCCCACGTGACCCGGGGTCCTGGTGCCGGGGTGGTCACTGGAACCTGGGAACCAGGCCGGGTGCGCGACATGACCCGGTGACCCGGGGCCGGGTTAACGACCTGTCCAGGGGACCCGGGCCGGGGACCCGACAGGACCCGGTGATCCTTCGCTGGTGTCCCGATGCAACCCGGGGACCCGGGCCGGGGACCCCACGTGACCCAAGGACCTGGGGCCGGGGATGTCACCCGACACTGGTACCCGGGGCAGCGACCCGATACGACCCGGTGACCTGGGTCCGGGGTCCCGACCTGACCCGGTGACCTGGGGCCAGGGTAACCACCTGACCCGGGGACCCGGGCCGGGGACCCGGTATGACTCCGTCTCCCGGGGCCGGGGTGGTCACCTGACACTGGTACCCGGGACAGCGACCCGACATGACCCGGTGACCCGGGGCCGGGGTAACGACCTGTCCAGGGGACCTGGGCCGGGGACCCGACAGGACCCGGTGACCTGGTTCCGGGGTGCCGACCTGACCCGGTGACCTGGGGCCGGTGTCCCCACGTGACCCGGTGACCTGGGGCCGGTGTCCCCACGTGACCCGGGGTCCAGGGTCCGGGGTCCCCACGTGACCCGGTGACCTGGGGCCGGTGTCCCGTCATGACCCGCTGACCTGGGGCCGGGGTCCCCACGTGACCCGGTGACCTGGGGCCGGTGTCCCCACGTGACCCGGTCACCTGGGGCAGGGTTCCCACATGACCCGCTGACCTGGGGCCGGGGTCCCCACGTGACCCGCTGACCTGGGGCCGGGGTCCCCACGTGACCCGGGGTCCTGGTGCCGGGGTCCCTACGTGACCCTCTGACCTGGGGCCGGGGTCCCCACGTGACCCGGGGTTCCGGTGCCGGGGTCCCCACGTGACCCTCTGACCTGTGGCCGGGGTACCCACGTGACCCGCTGACCTGGGGCAGGGGTCCCCACGTGACCCTCTGACCTGGGGCCGGGGTCCCCACGTGACCCGCTGACCTGGGGCCGGGGTCCCCACGTGACCCTCTGACCTGGGGCCGGGGTCCCCACGTGACCCGCTGACCTGGGGCCGGTGTCCCCACGTGACCCGGGGTCCTGGTGCCGGGGTGGTAACCGGAACCTGGGAACCAGGCCAGGGACCCGACATGACCCGGTGACCTGGTTCCGGGGTGCCGACCTGACCCGGTGACCTGGGGCTGTGGTGTCGACCGGATTCGGGGACCTGGTTCGGTGTCCCGTCATGACCCGGGGACCTGGGGTCGGGGTGGCCATCGGAACCTGGGAACCAGGCTGGCTACCAGACATGACCAGGTAACCTGGGTCCGGGGTCCCCACGTGACCCGCTGACCTGGGGCCGGGGTCCCCACGTGACCCGGGGTCCTGGTCCCCACGTGACCCGGTGACCTGGGGCCGGTGTCCCCACGTGACCCGGTCACCTGGGTCCGGGGTCCCCACGTGACCCGGTGACCTGGGGCCGGTGTCCCCACGTGACCCGGTCACCTGGGGCCGGTGTCCGCACGTGACCCGGGGTCCTGGTGCCGGGGTGGTCATCGGAACCTGGGAACCAGGCTGGGTGCCAGACATGACCAGGTGACCTGGATCCGGGGCCCCCACGTGACCCGGTGACCTGGGGCCGGTGTCCCCACTTGACCCGGGGTCCTGGGTCCGGGGTCCCCACGTGAGCCGGTGACCTGGGGCCGGTGTCCCCACGTGACCCGGTCACCTGGGGCCGGTGTCCCCACGTGACCCGGGGTCCTGGATCCGGGGTCCCCACGTGACCCGGTGACCTGGGGCCGGTGTCCCCAAGTGTGCCGGTCACCTGGGGCCGGTGTCCCCACGTGACCCGGGGTCATGGTGCCGGGGTGGTCATTGGAACCTGGGAACCAGGCCAGGTACCCGACACGACCCGCTGACACGGGGCTGTGGTGTCGACGGACTCGTGGACCTCGGTTCGGGGTCCCGACCTGACGCGGTGACCTGGGGCCGGTGTCCCCACGTGACCCGGTCACCTGGGGCCAGGGTCCCCACGTGACCCTCTGACCTGGGGCCGGGGTCCCCACGTGACCCGCTGACCTGGGGCCGGGGTCCCCACGTGACCCTCTGACCTGTGGCCGGGGTACCCACGTGACCCTCTGACCTGGGGCCGGGGTCCCCACGTGACCCAGGGTCCTGGGTCCGGGGTCCCCACGTGACCCGCTGACCTGGGGCCGGGGTCCCCACGTGACCCGGGGTCCTGTGTCCGGTGTCCCCACGTGACCCGGTCACCTGGGGCCGGTGTCCCCACGTGACCCAGGGTCCTGGGTCCGGGGTCCACACGTGACCCGGTGACCTGGGGCCGGTGTCCCTACGTGACCCGGTCACCTGGGGCCGGTGTCCCCACGTGACCCGGGGTCCTGGGGCCGGGGTCCCCACGTGACCCGCTGACCTGGGGCCGGTGTCCCCACGTGACCCGGGGTCCTGGATGCGGGGTCCCCACGTGACCCGGTGACCTGGGGCCGGTGTCCCCACGTGACCCGGTCACCTGGGGCCGGTGTCCGCACGTGACCCGGGGTCCAGGGTCCGGGGTCCCCACGTGTCCCGGTGACCTTGGGCCGGTGTCCCCACGTGACCCGCTGACCTGGGTCCGGGGTCCCCACGTGACCCGGTGACCTGGGGCCGGTGTCTCCACGTGACCCGGTGACCTGGGGCCGGTGTCCCCACGTGACCCGGGGTCCTGGTGCCGGGGTGGTCATTGGAACCTGGGAACCAGGCCAGGTACCCGACACGACCCGGTGACCCGGGGCTGTGGTGTCGACGGACTCGTGGACCTGGGTTCGGGGTCCCGACCTGACGCGGTGACCTGGGGCCGGTGTCACCACGTGACCCGCTGACCTGGGGCCGGGGTCCCCACGTGACCCGCTGACCTGGGGCCGGGGTCCCCACGTGACCCTCTGACCTGGGGCCGGGGTCCCCACGTGACCCGCTGACCTGGGGCAGGGGTCCCCACGTGACCCTCTGACCTGGGGCCGGGGTCCCCACGTGACCCGCTGACCTGGGGCCGGTGTCCCCACGTGACCCGGGGTCCTGGTGCCGGGGTGGTCACCGGAACCTGGGAACCAGGCCGGGTGCGCGACATGACCCGGTGACCCGGGGCCGGGGTAACGACCTGTCCAGGGGACCTGGGCCGGGGTCCTGACATGACCCGGTGACCTGGTTCCGGGGTGCCGACCTGACCCGGTGACCTGGGGCTGTGGTGTCGACCGGACTCGGGGACCTGGTCCGGTGTCCCGCATGACCCGGGGACCCGGGGTCGGGGTGGTCACCAAACCGTTGTACCCAGGCCGTTGACCCGACATGACCCTGTGACCCGGGGCCTGAGTAAAAATCCAACCCGGGGACCGGGCATGGGACGTGACATGACCCGACCTGGGTCCGGGGTCCCGACCTGACGCGGTGACCTGGGGCCGGTATCCCCACGTGACCCGCTGACCTGGGTCCGGGGTCCCCACGTGACCCGGTGACCTGGGGCCAGTGTCCCCACGTGACTCGGTCACCTGGGGCCGGTGTCCCCACGTGACCCGGGGTCCTGGTGCCGGGGTGGTCATCGGAACCTGGGAACCAGGCTGGGTGCCAGACATGACCAGGTGACCTGGATCCGGGGTCCCCATGTGACCCGCTGACCTGGGGCCTGGGTCCCCACGTGACCCGGGGTCCTGGTGCCGGGGTGGTCATCGGAACCTGGGAACCAGGCCAGGTACCCGACACGACCCGGTTACCCGGGGCTGTGGTGTCGACGGACTCGTGGACCTGGGTTCGGGGTCCCGACCTGACGCGGTGACGTGGGGCCGGGGTCCCCACGTGACCCGGTGACCTGGGGCCGATGTCCCCACGTGACCCGGTCACCTGGGGCCGGTGTCCCCACGTGACCCGGGGTCCTGGTGCCGGGGTGGTCATCGGAACCTGGGAACCAGGCTGGGTACCAGACATGACCAGGTGACCTGGATCCGGGGTCCCCACGTGACCCGGTGACCTGGGGCTGGTGTCCCCACGTGACCCGCTGACCTGGGGCCGGGGTCCCCACGTGACCCGGGGTCCTGGTGCCGGGGTGGTCATCGGAACCTGGGAACCAGGCTGGGTGCCAGAAATGACCAGGTGACCTGGATCCGGGGTCCCCATGTGACCCGCTGACCTGGGGCCGGGGTCCCCACGTGACCCGGGGTCCTGGTGCCGGGGTCCCCACGTGACCCTCTGACCTGGGGCCGGGATCCCCACGTGACCCGCTGACCTGGGGCCGGGGTCCCCACGTGACCCTCTGACCTGTGGCCAGGGTCCCCACGTGACCCTCTGACCTGTGGCCGGGGTCCCCACGTGACCCGCTGATCTGGGGCCGGGGTCCCCACGTGACCCGGTCACCTGGGGCCGGGGTCCCCACGTGACCCGCTGACCTGGGGCCGGGGTCCCCACGTGACCCGGGGTCCTGGTGCCGGGGTGGTCATCGGAACCTGGGAACCAGGCTGGGTGCCAGACATGACCAGGTGACCTGGATCCGGGGTCCCCATGTGACCCGCTGACCTGGGTCCGGGGTCCCCACGTGACCCGGGGTTCTGGTGAAGGGGTCCCCACGTGACCCGCTGACCTGGGGACAGGGTCCCCACGTGACCCTCTGACCTGGGGCCGGGGTCCCCACGTGACCCGGGGTCCTGGTGCCGGGGTCCCCACGTGACCCTCTGACCTGGGGCCGGGGTCCCCACGTGACCCGCTGACCTGGGGACGGGGTCCCCACGTGACCCTCTGACCTGTGGCCGGGGTACCCACGTGACCATCTGACCTGGGGCCAGGGTCCCCACGTGACCCGCTGACCTGGGGCCGGGGTCCCCACGTGACCCTCTGACCTGGGGCTGGGGTCCCCACGTGACCCGCTGACCTGGGGCCGGGGTCCCCATGTGACCCGGGGTCCTGGGTCCGGTGTCCCCACGTGACCCGGTCACCTGGGGCCGGTGTCCCCACGTGACCCGGGGTCCTGGGTCCGGGGTCCCCACGTGACCCGGTGACCTGGGGCCGGTGTCCCCACGTGACCCGCTGACCTGGGGCCGGTGTCCCCACGTGACCCGGGGTCCTGGGTCCGGTGTCCCCACGTGACCCGCTGACCTGGATCCGGGGTCCCCACGTGACCCGGTGACCTGGGGCCGGTGTCTCCACGTGACCCGGTCACCTGGGGCCGGGGTCCCCACGTGACCCGCTGACCTGGGGCCGGGGTCCCCACGTGACCCTCTGACCTGGGGCCGGGGTCCCCACGTGACCCGCTGACCTGGGGCCGGGGTCCCCACGTGACCCGGGGTCCTGGGGCCGGGGTCCCCACGTGACCCTCTGACCTGGGGCCGGTGTCCCCACGTGACCCGGGGTCCTGGGGCCGGTGTCCCCACGTGACCCGCTGACCTGGATCCGGGGTCCCCACGTGACCCGGTGAACTGGGGCCGGGGTCCCCACGTGACCCTCTGACCTGGGGCCGGGGTCCCCACGTGAACCGCTGACCTGGGGCCATGGTCCCCACGTGACCCGGGGTCCTGGGTCCGGGGTCCCCACGTGACCCGGGGTCCTGGGGCCGGTGTCCCCACGTGACCCGGTATCCTGGTGCCGGGGTGGTCACCGGAACCTGGGAACCAGGCCGGGTGCGCGACATGACCCGGTGACCCGGGGCCGGGTTAACGATCTGTCCAGGGGACCCGGGCCGGGGACCCGACAGGACCCGGTGATCCTTCGCTGGTGTCCCGATGCAACCCGGGGACCTGGGGCCGGGGATGTCACCCGACACTGGTACCCGGGGCAGCGACCCGATACGACCCGGGGACCTGGGTCCGGGGTCCCGACCTGACCCGGTGACCTGGGGCCAGGGTAACCACCTGACCCGGGGACCTGGGCCTGGGACCCGGTATGACTCCGTCTCCCGGGGCCGGGGTGGTCACCTGACACTGGTACCCGGGGCAGCGACCCGACATGACCCGGTGACCCGGGGCCGGGGTAACGACCTGTCCAGGGGACCTGGGCCGGGGTCCCGACATGACCCGGTGACCTGGTTCCGGGGTGCCGACCTGACCCGGTGACCTTGGGCTGTGGTGTCGACCGGACTCGGGGACCTGGTCCGGTGTCCCGCATGACCCGGGGACCTGGGGTCGGGGTGGTCACCAGACAGTTGTACCCAGGCCGTTGAGCCGACATGACCCTGTGACCCGGGGCCTGAGTAAAAATCCAACCCGGGGAACCGGGCATGGGACGTGACATGACCCGACCTGGGTCCGGGGTCCCGACCTGACCCGGTGACCTGGGGCCGGTGTCCCCACGTGACCCGCTGACCTGGGTCCGGGGTCCCCACGTGACCCGGTGACCTGGGGCCGGTGTCCCCACGTGATCCGGTCACCTGGGGCCGGTGTCCCCACGTGACCCGGTCACCTGGGGCCGGGCTAACGACCTGTCCAGGGGACCCGGGCCGGGAACCCGACAGGACCCGGTGATCCTTCGCTGGTGCCCCAATGCAACCCGGGGACCCGGGCCGGGGACCCCACGTGACCCGGGGACCTGGGGCCGGGGATGTCACCCGGCACTGGTACCCGGGGCAGCGACCCGATACGACCCGGTGACCTGGTGCCGGGGTCACCACGTGACCTGGTGACCTGGGGCCGGTGTCCCCACGTGACCCGGTCACCTGGGGCCGGTGTCCCCACGTGACCCGGGGTCCTGGGTCCGGGGTTCCCACGTGACCCGGTGACCTGGGGCCGGTGTCCCCACGTGACCCGGTCACCTGGGGCCGGCGTCCCCACGTGACCCGGGGTCCTGGATGCGGGGTCCCCACGTGACCCGGTGACCTGGGGCCTGTGTCCCCACGTTACCCGGTCACCTGGGGCCGGTGTCCGCACGTGACCCGGGGTCCAGGGTCCGGGGTCCCCACGTGACCCGGTGACCTGGGGCCGGGGTCCCCATGTGACACGGGGTCCTGGGTCCGGGGTCCCCACGTGACCCGGTGACCTGGGGCCAGTGTCTCCACGTGACCCGGTCACCTGGGGCCGGTGTCCCCACGTGACCCGGGGTCCTGGTTCCGGGGTGGTCATTGGAACCTGGGAACCAGGCCAGGTACCCGACACGACCCGGTGACCCGGGGCTGTGGTGTCGACGGACTCGTGGACCTGTGTTCGGGGTCCCGACCTGACGCGGTGACCTGGGGCCGGTGTCCCCACGTGACCCGCTGACCTGGGGCCGGGGTCCCCACGTGACCCGCTGACCTGGGGCCGGGGTCCCCACGTGACCCTCTGACCTGGTGCCGGGGTCCCCACGAGACCCGCTGACCTGGGGCCGGGGTCCCCACGTGACCCGGGGTCCTGGTGCCTGGGTCCCACGTGACCCGCTGACCTGGGGCCGGGGTCCCCACGTGACCCGGGGTCCTGGTGCCGGGGTGGTCACCGGAACCTGGGAACCAGGCCGGGGTCCCGACATGACCCGGTGACCTGGGGCCGGTGTCCCCACGTGACCCGCTGACCTGGGTCCGGGGTCCCCACGTGACCCGGTGACCTGGGGCCGGTGTCCCCACGTGACCCGGTCACCTGGGGCCGGGGTCCCCACGTGACCCGGGGTCCTGGTGCCGGGGTGGTCATCGGAACCTGGGAACCAGGCTGGGTGCCAGACATGACCAGGTGACCTGGATCCGGGGTCCCCACGTGACCCGGTGACCTGGGGCCGGTGTCCCCACGTGACACGCTGACCTGGGTCCGGGGTCCCCACGTGACCTGGTGACCTGGGGCCGGTGTCTCCACGTGACCCGGTCACGTGGGGCCGGGGTCCCCACGTGACCCGCTGACCTGGGGCCGGGGTCCCCACGTGACCCGGGGTCCTGGTGCCGGGGTGGTCACCGGAACCTGGGAACCAGGCCGGGTGCGCGACATGACCCGGTGACCCGGGGCCGGGGTAACGACCTGTCCAGGGGACCTGGGCCGGGGACCCGACAGGACCCGGTGACCTGGTTCCGGGGTGCCGACCTGACCCGGTGACCTGGGGCTGTGGTGTCGACCGGACTCGGGGACCTGGTCCGGTGTCCCGTCATGACCCGGGGACCTGGGGTCGGGGTGGTCACCAGACCGTTGTACCCAGGCCGTTGAGCCGACATGACCCTGTGACCCGGGGTCTGAGTAAAAATCCAACCCGGGGACCCGGGCATGGGACGTGACATGACCCGACCTGGGTCCGGGGTCCCGACCTGACCCGGTGACCTGGGGCCGGTGTCCCCACGTGACCCGCTGACCTGGGTCCGGGGTCCCCACGTGACCCGGTGACCTGAGGCCGGTGTCCCCACGTGACCCGGGGTCCTGGTCCCCACGTGACCCGGTGACCTGGGGCCGGTGTCCCCACGTGACCCAGTCACCTGGGTCCGGGGTCCCCACGTGACCCGGTGACCTGGGGCCAGTGTCCCCACGTGACCCTCTGACCTGGGGACGGGGTCCCCACGTGACCCTCTGACCTGGGGCCAGGGTCCCCACGTGACCCGGGGTCCTGGGTCCGGGGTCCCCACGTGACCCGCTGACCTGGGGCCGGTGTCCCCACGTGACCCGGGGTCCTGGTGCCGGGGTGGTCACCAGAACCTGGGAACCAGGCCGGGTGCGCTACATGACCCGGTGATCCGGGGCCGGGTTAACGACCTGTCCAGGGGACCCGGGCCAGGGACCCGACAGGACCCGGTGATCCTTCGCTGGAGTCCCGATGCAACCCGGGGACCTGGGGCCAGGGATGTCACCCGACACTGGTACCCGGGGCAGCGACCCGATACGACCCGGGGACCTGGGTCCGGGGTCCCGACCTGACCCGGTGACCTGGGGCCAGGGTAACCACCTGACCCGGGGACCCGGGCCGGGGACCCGGTATGACTCCGTCTCCCGGGGCCGGGGTGGTCACCTGACACTGGTACCCAGGACAGCGACCCGACATGACCCGGTGACCCGGGGCCGGGGTAACGACCTGTCCAGGGGACCTGGGCCGGGGACCCGACAGGACCCGGTGATCTGGGGCTTGGGAAAAAACCCGTCCCGGTGACCCAGGCTGAGTCCCGACATGACCCGGTGACCTGGTTCCGGGGTGTCGACCTGACCCGGTGACCTGTGGCTGTGGTGTCGACCGGACTCGGGGACCTGGTCCGGTGTCCCGTCATGACCCGGGGACCTGGGGTCGGGGTGGTCATCGGAACCTGGGAACCAGGCTGGCTACCAGACATGACCAGGTGACCTGGATCCGGGGTCCCCACGTGACCCGCTGACCTGGGGCCGGGGTCCCCACGTGACCCGGGGTCCTGGTCCCCACGTGACCCGGTGACCTGGGGCCGGTGTCCCCACGTGACCCGGTCACCTGGGTCTGGGGTCCCCACGTGACCCGGTGACCTGGGGCCGGTGTCCCCACGTGACCCAGTCACCTGGGGCCGGTGTCCCCACGTGACCCGGGGTCCTGGTGCCGGGGTGGTCATCGGAACCTGGGAACCAGGCTGGGTGCCAGACATGACCAGGTGACCTGGATCCGGGGCCCCCACGTGACCCGGTGACCTGGGGCCGGTGTCCCCACGTGACCCGGGGTCCTGGGTCCGGGGTCCCCACGTGACCCGGTGACCTGGGGCCGGTGTCCCCACGTGACCCGGTCACCTGGGGCCGGTGTCCCCACGTGACCCAGGCTCCTGGATCCGGGGTCCCCACGTGACCCGCTGACCTGGGGCCGGTGTCCCCAAGTGTCCCAGTCACCTGGGGCCGGTGTCCCCACGTGACCCGGGGTCCTGGTGCCGGGGTGGTCATTGGAACCTGGGAACCAGGCCAGGTACCCGACACGACCCACTGACCCGGGGCTGTGGTGTCGACGGACTCGTGGACCTGGGTTCGGGGTCCCGACCTGACGCGGTGACCTGGGGCCGGTGTCCCCACGTGACCCGCTGACCTGGGTCCGGGGTCCCCACGTGACCCTCTGACCTGGGGCCGGGGTCCCCACGTGACCCGCTGACCTGGGGCCGGGGTCCCCACGTGACCCTCTGACCTGTGGCCGGGGTACCCACGTGACCCTCTGACCTGGGGCCGGGGTCCCCACGTGACCCGGGGTCCTGGGTCCGGGGTCCCCACGTGACCCTCTGACCTGGGGCCGGGGTCCCCACGTGACCCGGTGACCTGGGGCCGGGGTCCCCACGTGACCCGGTGACCTGGGGCCGGTGTCCCCACGTGACCCGGTCACCTGGGGCCGGTGTCCCCACGTGACCCTCTGACCTGGGTCCGGGGTCCCCACGTGACCCTTTGACCTGGGGCCGGGGTCCCCACGTGACCCGGGGTCCTGGATCCGGGGTCCCCACGTGACCCTCTGACCTGGGGCCGGGGTCCCCACGTGACCCGGGGTCCTGGGTCCGGGGTCCCCACGTGACCCGCTGACCTGGGGCCGGTGTCCCCACGTGACCCGGGGTCCTGGTGCCGGGGTGGTCACCGGAACCTGGGAACCAGGCCGGGTGCGCGACATGACCCGGTGACCCGGGGCCGGGTTAACCACCTGTCCAGGGGACCCGGGCCAGGGACCCGACAGGACCCGGTGATCCTTCGCTGGTGTCCCGATGCAACCCGGGGACCTGGGGCTGGGGATGTCACCCGACACTGGTACCCGGGGCAGCGACCCGATACGACCCGGTGACCTGGGTCCGGGGTCCCGACCTGACCCGGTGACCTGGGGCCAGGGTAACCACCTGACCCGGGGACCCGGGCCGGGGACCCGGTATGACTCCGTCTCCTGGGGCCGGGGTGGTCACCTGACACTGGTACCCGGGACAGCGACCCGACGTGACCCGGGGCCGGGGTAACGACCTGTCCAGGGGACCTGGGCCGGGGACCCGACAGGACCCGGTGATTTGGGGCTTCGGTAAAAACCCGTCCCGGGGACCCGGGCTGAGTCCCGACATGACCCGGTGACCTGGTTCCGGGGTGCCGACCTGACCCGTTGACCTGGGGCTGTGGTGTCGACCGGACTCGGGGACCTGGTCCGGTGTCCCGTCATGACACGGGGACCTGGGGTCGGGGTGGTCATCGGAACCTGGGAACCAGGCTGGCTACCAGACATGACCAGGTGACCTGGGTCCGGGGTCCCCACGTGACCCGCTGACCTGGGGCCGGGGTCCCCACGTGATCCGGGGTCCTGGTCCCCACGTGACCCGGTGACCTGGGGCCGGTGTCCCCACGTGACCCGGTCACCTGGGTCCGGGGTCCCCACATGACCCGGTGACCTGGGGCCGGTGTCCCCACGTGACCCGGTCACCTGGGGCCGGTGTCCGCACGTGACCCGGGGTCCTGGTGCCGGGGTGGTCATCGGAACCTGGGAACCAGGCTGGGTGCCAGACATGACCAGGTGACCTGGATCCGGGGCCCCCACGTGAGCCGGTGACCTGGGGCCGGTGTCCCCACTTGACCCGGGGTCCTGGGTCCGGGGTCCCCCACGTGACCCGTTGACCTGGGGCCGGTGTCCCCACGTGACCCGGTCACCTGGGGCCGGTGTCCCCACGTGACCCGGGGTCCTGGATCCGGGGTCCCCACGTGACCCGCTGACCTGGGGCCGGTGTCCCCAAGTGTCCCGGTCACCTGGGGCCGGTGTCCCCACGTGACCCGGGGTCCTGGTGCCGGGGTGGTCATTGGAACCTGGGAACCAGGCCAGGTACCCGACACGACCCGCTGACCCGGGGCTGTGGTGTCGACGGACTCGTGGACCTCGGTTCGGGGTCCCGACCTGACGCGGTGACCTGGGGCCGGTGTCCCCACGTGACCCGGTCACCTGGGGCCGGGGTCCCCACGTGACCCTCTGACCTGGGGCCGGGGTCCCCACGTGACCCGCTGACCTGGGGCCAGGGTCCCCACGTGACCCTCTGACCTGGTGCCGGTGTCCCCACGTGACCCGGTGACCTGGGGCCGGGGTCCCCACGTGACCCGGGGTCCTGGGTCCGGGGTCCCCACGTGACCCGCTGACCTGGGTCCGGGGTCCCCACGTGACCCGGGGTCCTGGGTCCGGTGTCCCCACGTGACCCGGTCACCTGGGGCCGGTGTCCCAACGTGACCCAGGGTCCTGGGTCCGGGGTCCACACGTGACCCGGTGACCTGGGGCCGGTGTCCCCACGTGACCCGGTCACCTGGGGCCGGTGTCCCCACGTGACCCGGGGTCCTGGGGCCGGTGTCCCCACGTGACCCGCTGACCTGGATCCGGGGTCCCCACGTGACCCGGTGACCTGGGGCCGGTGTCTCCACGTGACCCGGTCACGTGGGGCCGGGGTCCCCACGTGACCCGCTGACCTGGGGCCGGGGTCCCCACGTGACCCTCTGACCTGGATTCGGGGTCCCCACGTGACCCGCTGACCTGGGGCCGGGGTCCCCACGTTACTCGGGGTCGTGGTGCCGGGGTCCCCACGTGACCCTCTGACCTGTGGCCGGGGTCCCCACGTGACCCTCTGACCTGTGGCCGGGGTCCCCACGTGACCCGGTGACCTGGGGCCTGGGTCCCCACGTGACCCGGGGACCTGGGGCCGGGGATGTCACCCGGCACTGGTACCCGGGGCAGCGACCCGATACGACCCGGGGACCTGGGTCCGGGGTCCCGACCTGACCCGGTGACCTGGGGCCAGGGTAACCACCTGACCCGGGGACCCGGGCCGGGGACCCGGTATGACTCCGTCTCCCGGGGCCGGGGTGGTCACCTGACACTGGTACCCAGGACAGCGACCCGACATGACCCGGTGACCCGGGGCCGGGGTAACGACCTGTCCAGGGGACCTGGGCCGGGGTCCTGACATGACCCAGTGACCTGGTTCCGGGGTGCCGACCTGACCCGGTGACCTGGGGCTGTGGTGTCGACCGGACTCGGGGACCTGGTCCGGTGTCCCGCATGACCCGGGGACCCGGGGTCGGGGTGGTCACCAGACCGTTGTACCCAGGCCGTTGACCCGACATGTCCCTGTGACCCGGGGCCTGAGTAAAAATCCAACCCGGGGACCCGGGCATGGGACGTGACATGACCCGACCTGGGTCCGGGGTCCCGACCTGACGCGGTGACCTGGGGCCGGTGTTCCCACGTGACCCGCTGACCTGGGTCCGGGGTCCCCACATGACCCGGTGACCTGGGGCCGGTGTCTCCACGTGACCCGGTCACCTGGGGCCGGGGTCCCCACGTGACCCGGGGTCCTGGTGCCGGGGTGGTCATCGGAACCTGGGAACCAGGCTGGGTGCCAGACATGACCAGGTGACCTGGATCCTGGGTCCCCATGTGACCCGGTGACCTGGGGCCGGGGTCCCCACGTGACCCGGGGTCCTGGTGCCGGGGTGGTCATCGGAACCTGGGAACCAGGCCAGGTACCCGACACGACCCGGTTACCCGGGGCTGTGGTGTCGACGGACTAGTGGACCTGGGTTCGGGGTCCCGACCTGACGCGGTGACGTGGGGCCGGGGTCCCCACGTGACCCGGTGACCTGGGGCCGATGTCCCCACGTGACCCGGTCACCTGGGGCCGATGTCCCCACGTGACCCGGGGTCCTGGTGCCGGGGTGGTCATCGGAACCTGGGAACCAGGCTGGGTACCAGACATGACCAGGTGACCTGGATCCGGGGTCCCCACGTGACCCGGTGACCTGGGGCCGGTGTCCCCACGTGACCCGCTGACCTGGGGCCGGGGTCACCACGTGACCTGGTGACCTGGAGCCGGTGTCTCCACGTGACCCGGTCACGTGGGGCCGGGGTCCCCACGTGACCCGCTGACCTGGGGCCGGGGTCCCCACGTGACCCGGGGTCCTGGTGCCGGGGTGGTCATCGGAACCTGGGAACCAGGCTGGGTGCCAGACATGACCAGGTGACCTGGATCCGGGGTCCCCATGTGACCCGCTGACCTGGGGCCGCGGTCCCCACGTGACCCGGGGTCCTGGTGCCGGGGTCCCCACGTGACCCTCTGACCTGTGGCCGGGATCCCCACGTGACCCGCTGACCTGGGGCCGAGGTCCCCACGTGACCCTCTGACCTGTGGCCAGGGTCCCCACGTGACCCTCTGACCTGTGGCCGGGGTCCCCACGTGACCCGCTGATCTGGGGCCGGGGTCCCCACGTGACCCTCTGACCCTGGCCGGGGTCCCCACGTGACCCTGTGACCTGGGGCCGGGGTCCCCACGTGACCCGGGGTTCTGGTGATGGGGTCCCCACGTGACCCGCTGACCTGGGGACGGGGTCCCCACGTGACCCTCTGACCTGGGGCCGGGGTCCCCACGTGACCCGGGGTCCTGGTGCCGGGGTCCCCACGTGACCCTCTGACCTGGGGCCGGTGTCCCCACGTGACCCGGGTTTCCTGGATCCGGGGTCCCCACGTGACCCGGTGACCTGGGGCCGGGGTCCCCACGTGACCCTCTGACCTGTGGCCGGGGTACCCACGTGACCCTCTGACCTGGGGCCGGGGTCCCCACGTGACCCGCTGACCTGGGGCCGGGGTCCCCACGTGACCCTCTGACCTGGGGCTGGGGTCCCCACGTGACCCGCTGACCTGGGGCCGGGGTCCCCATGTGACCCGGGGTCCTGGGTACGGTGTCCCCACGTGACCCGGTCACCTGGGGCCGGTGTCCCCACGTGACCCGGGGTCCTGGGTCCGGGGTCCCCACGTGACCCGGTGACCTGGGGACGGTGTCCCCACGTGACCCTCTGACCTGGGGCCGGTGTCCCCACGTGACCCGGGGTCCTGGGGCCGGTGTCCCCACGTGACCCGCTGACCTGGATCCGGGGTCCCCACGTGACCCGGTGACCTGGGGCCGGTGTCTCCACGTGACCCGGTCACGTGGGGCCGGGGTCCCCACGTGACCCGCTGACCTGGGGCCGGGGTCCCCACGTGACCCTCTGACCTGGATTCGGGGTCCCCACGTGACCCGCTGACCTGGGGCCGGGGTCCCCACGTTACTCGGGGTCGTGGTGCCGGGGTCCCCACGTGACCCTCTGACCTGTGGCCGGGGTCCCCACGTGACCCTCTGACCTGTGGCCGGGGTCCCCACGTGACCCGGTGACCTGGGGCCTGGGTCCCCACGTGACCCGGGGACCTGGGGCCGGGGATGTCACCCGGCACTGGTACCCGGGGCAGCGACCCGATACGACCCGGGGACCTGGGTCCGGGGTCCCGACCTGACCCGGTGACCTGGGGCCAGGGTAACCACCTGACCCGGGGACCCGGGCCGGGGACCCGGTATGACTCCGTCTCCCGGGGCCGGGGTGGTCACCTGACACTGGTACCCGGGACAGCGACCCGACATGACCCGGTGACCCGGGGCCGGGGTAACGACCTGTCCAGGGGACCTGGGCCGGGGTCCTGACATGACCCAGTGACCTGGTTCCGGGGTGCCGACCTGACCCGGTGACCTGGGGCTGTGGTGTCGACCGGACTCGGGGACCTGGTCCGGTGTCCCGCATGACCCGGGGACCCGGGGTCGGGGTGGTCACCAGACCGTTGTACCCAGGCCGTTGACCCGACATGTCCCTGTGACCCGGGGCCTGAGTAAAAATCCAACCCGGGGACCCGGGCATGGGACGTGACATGACCCGACCTGGGTCCGGGGTCCCGACCTGACGCGGTGACCTGGGGCCGGTGTTCCCACGTGACCCGCTGACCTGGGTCCGGGGTCCCCACGTGACCCGGTGACCTGGGGCCGGTGTCTCCACGTGACCCGGTCACCTGGGGCCGGGGTCCCCACGTGACCCGGGGTCCTGGTGCCGGGGTGGTCATCGGAACCTGGGAACCAGGCTGGGTGCCAGACATGACCAGGTGACCTGGATCCTGGGTCCCCATGTGACCCGGTGACCTGTGGCCGGGGTCCCCACGTGACCCGGGGTCCTGGTGCCGGGGTGGTCATCGGAACCTGGGAACCAGGCCAGGTACCCGACACGACCCGGTTACCCGGGGCTGTGGTGTCGACGGACTAGTGGACCTGGGTTCGGGGTCCCGACCTGACGCGGTGACGTGGGGCCGGGGTCCCCACGTGACCCGGTGACCTGGGGCCGATGTCCCCACGTGACCCGGTCACCTGGGGCCGGTGTCCCCACGTGACCCGGGGTCCTGGTGCCGGGGTGGTCATCGGAACCTGGGAACCAGGCTGGGTACCAGACATGACCAGGTGACCTGGATCCGGGGTCCCCACGTGACCCGGTGACCTGGGGCCGGTGTCCCCACGTGACCCGCTGACCTGGGGCCGGGGTCCCCACGTGACCTGGTGACCTGGGGCCGGTGTCTCCACGTGACCCGGTCACGTGGGGCCGGGGTCCCCACGTGACCCGCTGACCTGGGGCCGGGGTCCCCACGTGACCCGGGGTCCTGGTGCCGGGGTGGTCATCGGAACCTGGGAACCAGGCTGGGTGCCAGACATGACCAGGTGACCTGGATCCGGGGTCCCCATGTGACCCGCTGACCTGGGGCCGGGGTCCCCACGTGACCCGGGGTCCTGGTGCCGGGGTCCCCACGTGACCCTCTGACCTGTGGCCGGGATCCCCACGTGACCCGCTGACCTGGGGCCGAGGTCCCCACGTGACCCTCTGACCTGTGGCCAGGGTCCCCACGTGACCCTCTGACCTGTGGCCGGGGTCCCCACGTGACCCGCTGATCTGGGGCCGGGGTCCCCACGTGACCCTCTGACCTGGGGCCGGGGTCCCCACGTGACCCGCTGACCTGGGGCCGGGGTCCCCACGTGACCCGGGGTTCTGGTGATGGGGTCCCCACGTGACCCGCTGACCTGGGGACGGGGTCCCCACGTGACCCTCTGACCTGGGGCCGGGGTCCCCACGTGACCCGGGGTCCTGGTGCCGGGGTCCCCACGTGACCCTCTGACCTGGGGCCGGTGTCCCCACGTGACCCGGGGTCCTGGATCCGGGGTCCCCACGTGACCCGGTGACCTGGGGCCGGGGTCCCCACGTGACCCTCTGACCTGTGGCCGGGGTACCCACGTGACCCTCTGACCTGGGGCCGGGGTCCCCACGTGACCCGCTGACCTGGGGCCGGGGTCCCCACGTGACCCTCTGACCTGGGGCTGGGGTCCCCACGTGACCCGCTGACCTGGGGCCGGGGTCCCCATGTGACCCGGGGTCCTGGGTACGGTGTCCCCACGTGACCCGGTCACCTGGGGCCGGTGTCCCCACGTGACCCTCTGACCTGGGGCCGGTGTCCCCACGTGACCCGGGGTCCTGGGGCCGGTGTCCCCACGTGACCCGCTGACCTGGATCCGGGGTCCCCACGTGACCCGGTGACCTGGGGCCGGTGTCTCCACGTGACCCGGTCACCTGGGGCCGGGGTCCCCACGTGACCCGCTGACCTGGGGCCGGGGTCCCCACGTGACCCGGGGTCCTGGTGCCGGGGTCCCCACGTGACCCTCTGACCTGGGGCCGGGGTCCCCACGTGACCCGGGGTCCTGGTGCCGGGGTCTTCACGTGACCCGCTGACCTGGGGCCGGGGTCCCTACGTGACCCTCTGACCTTGGGCCGGGGTCCCCACGTGACACGGTGACCTGGGGCCGGGGTCCCCACGTGACCCTCTGACCTGTAGCCGGGGTCCCCACGTGACCCTCTGACCTGGGGCCGGGGTCCCCACGTGACCCGCTGACCTGGGTCCGGGGTCCCCACGTGACCCGGTGACCTGGGGCCGGGGTCCCCACGTGACCCTCTGACCTGGGGCCGGGGTCCCCACGTGACCCGGGGTCCTGGTGCCGGGGTCCCCACGTGACCCGCTGACCTGGGGCCGGTGTCCCCACGTGACCCGGGGTCCTGGTGCCGGGGTGGTCACCGGAACCTGGGAACCAGGCCGGGTGCGCGACATGATCCGGTGACCCGGGGCCGGGTTAACGACCTGTCCAGGGGACCCGGGCCGGGGACCCGACAGGACCCGGTGATCCTTCGCTGGTGTCCCGATGCAACCCGGGGACCTGGGGCCGGGGATGTCACCCGACACTGGTACCCGGGGCAGCGACCCGATACGACCCGGGGACCTGGGTCCGGGGTCCCGACCTGACCCGGTGACCTGGGGCCAGGGTAACCACCTGACCCGGGGACCCGGGCCGGGGACCCGGTATGACTCCGTCTCCCGGGGCTGGGCTGGTCACCTGACACTGGTACCCGGGACAGCGACCCGACATGACCCGGTGACCCGGGGCTGGGGTAACGACCTGTCCAGGGGACCTGGGCCGGGGACCCGACAGGACCCGGTGACCTGGTTCCGGGGTGCCGACCTGACCCGGTGACCTGGGGCCGGTGTCCCCAAGTGACCCGGTCACCTGGGGCCGGTGTCCCCACGTGACCCGGGGTCCTGGTGCCGGGGTGGTCATTGGAACCTGGGAACCAGGCCAGGTACCCGACACGACCCGCTGACCCGGGGCTGTGGTGTCGACGGACTCGTGGACCTGGGTTCGGGGTCCCGACCTGACGCGGTGACCTGGGGCCGGTGTCCCCACGTGACCCCCTGACCTGGGGCCGGGGTCCCCACGTGACCCGCTGACCTGGGGCCGGGGTCCCCACGTGACCCTCTGACCTGGGGCCTGGGTCCCCACGTGACCCGCTGACCTGGGGCCGGGGTCCCCACGTGACCCTCTGACCTGGTGCCGGTGTCCCCACGTGACCCGCTGACCTGGGGCCGGGGTCCCCACGTGACCCGGGGTCCTGGTGCTGGGGTCCCCACGTGACCCGCTGACCTGGGGCCGGTGTCCCCATGTGACCCGGCGTCCTGGTGCCGGGGTGGTCACCGGAACCTGGGAACCAGGCCGGGTGCGAGATATGACCCGGTGACCCGGGGCCGGGGTAACGACCTGTCCAGGGGACCTGGGCCGGGGTCCCGACATGACCCGGTGACCTGGTTCCGGGGTGCCGACCTGACCCGGTTACCCGGGGCTGTGGTGTCGACGGACTCGTGGACCTGGGTTCGGGGTCCCGACCTGACGCGGTGACCTGGGGCCGGGGTCCCCACGTGACCCGGTGACCTGGGGCCGGTGTCCCCACGTGACCCGGTCACCAGGGGCCGGTGTCCCCACGTGACCCGGGGTCCTGGTGCCGGGGTGGTCATCGGAACCTGGGAACCAGGCTGGGTACCAGACATGACCAGGTGACCTTGATCCGGGGTCCCCACGTGACCCGGTGACCTGGGACTGGTGTCCCCACGTGACCCGCTGACCTGGGTCTGGGGTCCCCACGTGACCTGGTGACCTGGGGCCGGTGTCTCCACGTGACCCGGTCACCTGGGGCCGGGGTCCCCACGTGACCCGCTGACCTGGGGCCGGGGTCCCCACGTGACCCTCTGACCTGGGGCCGGGGTCCCCACGTTACCCTCTTACCTGGGGCCGGGGTCGCCACGTGACCCGGGGTCCTGGTGCCGGGGTCCCCACGTGACCCTCTGACCTGGGGCCGGGGTCCCCACGTGACCCTCTGACCTGTGGCCGGGGTCCCCACGTGACCCTCTGACCTGGGGCCGGGGTCCCCACGTGACCCGGGGTCCTGGGTCCGGGGTCCCCACGTGACCCTCTGACCTGGGGCCGGGGTCCCCACGTGACCCGCTGACCTGGGGTCGGGGTCCCCATGTGACCCGGGGTCCTGGTGATGGCGTCCCCACGTGACCCGCTGACCTGGGGCCGGTGTCCCCACGTGACCCGGGGTCCTGGATGCGGGGTCCCCACGTGACCCGGTGACCTGGGGCCGGTGTCCCCACGTGACCCGGTCACCTGGGGCCGGTGTCCACACGTGACCCGGGGTCCAGTGTCCGGGGTCCCCACGTGACCCGGTCACCTGGGGCCGGTGTCCCCACGTGACCCGCTGACCTGGGTGCGGGGTCCCCCCGTGACCCGGTGACCTGGGGCTGGTGTCTCCACGTGACCCGGTCACCTGGGGCCGGTGTCCCCACGTGACCCGGGGTCCTGTTGCCGGGGTGGTCATTGGAACCTGGGAACCAGGCCAGGTACCCGACACGACCCGGTGACCCGGGGCTGTGGTGTCGACGGACTCGTGGACCTGGGTTCGGGGTCCCGACCTGACGCGGTGACCTGGGGCCGGTGTCCCCACGTGACCCGCTGACCTGGGGCCGGGGTCCCCACATGACCCGGTTACCTGGGGCCGGGGTCCCCACGTGACCCTCTGACCTGTGGCCGGGACCCCACGTGACCCTCTGAGCTGGGGCCGGGGTCCCCACGTGACCCTCTGACCTGGGTCCGGGGTCCCCACGTGACCCTCTGACCTGGGGCCAGGGTCCCCACGTGACCCGGGGTCCTGGGTCCGGGGTCCCCACGTGACCCGCTGACCTGGGGCCGGTGTCCCCACGTGACCCTGGGTCCTGGTGCCGGGGTGGTCACCGGAACCTGGGAACCAGGCCGGGTGCGCGACATGACCCGGTGACCCGGGGCCGCGGTAACGACCTGTCCAGGGGACCTGGGCCGGGGACCCGACAGGACCCGGTGACCTGGTTCCGGGGTGCCGACCTGACCCGGTGACCTGGGGCTGTGGTGTCGACCGGACTCGGGGACCTGGTCCGGTGTCCCGCATGACCCGGGGACCCGGGGTCGGGGTGTTCACCAGACCGTTGTACCCAGGCCGTTGAGCCGACATGACCCTGTGACCCGGGGCCTGAGTAAAAATCCAACCCAGGGACCCGGGCATGGGATGTGACATGACCCGACCTGGGTCCGGGGTCCCGACCTGACCCGGTGACCTGGGGCCGGTGTCCCCACGTGACCCGCTGACCTGGGTCCGGGGTCCCCACGTGACCCGGTGACCTGGGGCCGGTGTCCCCACGTGACCCGGTCACCTGGGGCCGGTGTCCCCACGTGACCCGGGGTCCTGGTGCCGGGGTGGTCATCGGAACCTGGGAACCAGGCTGGGTGCCAGACATGACCAGGTGACCTGGATCCGGGGTCCCCATGTGACCCGCTGACCTGGGGCCGGGGTCCCCACGTGACCCGGGGTCCTGGTGCCGGGGTGGTCATCGGAACCTGGGAACCAGGCCAGGTACCCGACACGACCCGGTTACCCGGGGCTGTGGTGTCGACGGACTTGTGGACCTGGGTTCGGGGTCCCGACCTGACGCGGTGACCTGGGGCCGGGGTCCCCACGTGACCCGGTGACCTGGGGCCGGTGTCCCCACGTGACCCGGTCACCTGGGGCCGGTGTCCCCACGTGACCCGGGGTCCTGGTGCCGGGGTGGTCATCGGAACCTGGGAACCAGGCTGGGTGCCAGACATGACCAGGTGACCTGGATCCGGGGTCCCCACGTGACCTGGTGACCTGGGGCCGGTGTCCCCACGTGACCCGCTGACCTGGGTCCGGGGACCCCACGTGACCCGCTGACCTGGGGCCGGGGTCCCCACGTGACCCTCTGACCTGTGGCCGGGGTCCCCACGTGACCCGCTGACCTGGGGCCGGGGTCCCCACGTGACCCGGTGACCTGGGGCCGGTGTCCCCACGTGACCCTCTGACCTGGGTCCGGGGTCCCCACGTGACCCGGGGTTCTGGTGATGGGGTCCCCACGTGACCCGCTGACCTGGGGACGGGGTCCCCACGTGACTCTCTGACCTGGGGCCGGGGTCCCCACGTGACCCTCTGACCTGTGGCCGGGGTACCCACGTGACCCGGTGACCTGGGGCCGGGGTCCCCACGTGACCTTCTGACCTGGGGCCGGGGTCCCCACGTGACCCGCTGACCTGGGGCCGGGATCCCCACGTGACCCGGGGTCCTGGGTCCGGTGTCCCCACGTGACCCGGTCACCTGGGGCCGGTGTCCCCACGTGACCCAGGGTCCTGGGTCCGGGGTCCCCACGTGACCCAGTGACCTGGGGCCGGTGTCCCCACGTGACCCGGTGACCTGGGGCCGGTGTCCCCACGTGACCCGGGGTCCTGGGGCCGGTGTCCCCACGTGACCCGCTGACCTGGGGCTGGGGTCCCCACGTGACCCGGGGTCCTGGGGCCGGTGTCCCCACGTGACCCGGTCACCTGGGGCCATGGTCCCCACGTGACCCGGGGTCCTGGGTCCGGGGTCCCCACGTGACCCGCTGACCTGGTGCCGGTGTCCCCACGTGACCCTGGGTCCTGGTGCCGGGGTGGTCACCGGAACCTGGGAACCAGGCCGGGTGCGCGACATGACCCGGTGACCCGGGGCCGGGGTAACGACCTGTCCAGGGGACCTGGGCCGGGGACCCGACATGACCCGGTGACCTGGTTCCGGGGTGCCGACCTGACCCGGTGACCTGGGGCTGTGGTGTCGACCGGAATCGGGGACCTGGTCCGGTGTCCCGCATGACCCGGGGACCCGGGGTCGGGGTGTTCACCAGACCGTTGTACCCAGGCCGTTGAGCCGACATGACCCTGTGACCCGGGGCCTGAGTAAAAATCCAACCCGGGGACCCGGGCATGGGATGTGACATGACCCGACCTGGGTCCGGGGTCCCGACCTGACCCGGTGACCTGGGGCCGGTGTCCCCACGTGACCCGCTGACCTGGGTCCGGGGTCCCCACGTGACCCGGTGACCTGGGGCCGGTGTCCCCACGTGACCCGGGGTCCTGGGGCCGGTGTCCCCACGTGACCCGGGGTCCTGGTGCCGGGGTGGTCATCGGAACCTGGGAACCAGGCTGGGTGCCAGACATGACCAGGTGACCTGGATCCGGGGTCCCCATGTGACCCGCTGACCTGGGGCCGGGGTCCCCACGTGACCCGCTGACCTGGGTCCGGGGTCCCCACGTGACCTGGTGACCTGGGGCCAGTGTCTCCACGTGACCCGGTCACCTGGGGCCGGGGTCCCCACGTGACCCGGGGTCCTGGTGCCGGGGTGGTCATCGGAACCTGGGAACCAGGCTGGGTACCAGACATGACCAGGTGACCTGGATCCGGGGTCCCCACGTGACCCGGTGACCTGGGGCCAGTGTCTCCACGTGACCCGGTCACCTGGGGCCGGGGTCCCCACGTGACCCTCTGACCTGTGGCCGGGGTCCCCACGTGACCCGCTGACCTGGGGCCGGGGTCCCCACGTGACCCGGTGACCTGGGGCCGGTGTCATCACGTGACCCGCTGACCTGGGTCCGGGGTCCCCACGTGACCCGGGGTCCTGGTGATGGGGTCCCCACGTGACCCGCTGACCTGGGGACGGGGTCCCCACGTGACCCTCTGACCTGTGGCCGGGGTCCCCACTTGACCCTCTGACCTGGGGCCGGGGTCCCCACGTGACCCTCTGACCTGTGTCCGGGGTACCCACGTGACCCTCTGACCTGGGGCCGGGGTCCCCACGTGACCCGCTGACCTGGGGCCGGGGTCCCCACGTGACCCAGGGTCCTGGGACCGGGGTCCCCACGTGACCAGGTGACCTGGGGCCGGGGTCCCCACGTGACCCGGTGACCTGGGGCCGGGGTCCCCACGTGACCTTCTGACCTGGGGCCGGGGTCCCCACGTGACCCGCTGACCTGGGGCCGGGATCCCCACGTGACCCGGGGTCCTGGGTCCGGTGTCCCCACGTGACCCGGTCACCTGGGGCCGGTGTCCCCACGTGACCCAGGGTCCTGGGTCCGGGGTCCCCACGTGACCCAGTGACCTGGGGCCGGTGTCCCCACGTGACCCGGTGACCTGGGGCCGGTGTCCCCACGTGACCCGGGGTCCTGGGGCCGGTGTCCCCACGTGACCCGCTGACCTGGGGCTGGGGTCCCCACGTGACCCGGGGTCCTGGGGCCGGTGTCCCCACGTGACCCGGTCACCTGGGGCCATGGTCCCCACGTGACCCGGGGTCCTGGGTCCGGTGTCCCCACGTGACCCGCTGACCTGGGGCCGAGGTCCCCACGTGACCCGCTGACCTGGGGCCGGGGTCCCCACGTTACTCGGGGTCCTGGTGCCGGGGTCCCCACGTGACCCTCTGACCTGGGGCCGGGGTCCCCACGTGACCCGGGGTCCTGGTGCCGGGGTCCCCACGTGACCCGGTGACCTGGGGCCGGGGTCCCCACGTGACCTTCTGACCTGTGGCCGGGGTCCCCACGTGACCCTCTGACCTGGGGCCGGGGTCCCCACGTGACCCGCTGACCTGGGGCCGGGGTCCCCACGCGACCCGGGGTCCTGGGTCCGGGGTCCCCACGTGACCCGCTGACCTGGGGCCGGTGTCCCCACATGACCCGGTGTGTTGGGTCTGTCTGAGCTGGAGTCACCTTTTCCCTGCAGCAGCCCACACAGTGCTATGCTCTGCACTCGTAGCTGGAACAGCACTGATATCACTCCAGTGTTGTGTCTATTGCTGCGTAGTGCTGGCACAGCATCAGGACTCCTTCCAAGCCCCCAGGAGCCAGCAGGCTGGGGGTGGGCAAGTGATGGGGAGGGGACATTGCTGGGGCAGCTGACCTAAACCAACCAAAGGGATATTCCATAACACCTGATGTCACACTCAGCAATAAAAGGGGGACTCTCGTGGGAGAGGGGGCTGTTCCTCCTGAACAACCACTACGCGTTTAGAGGCCCTGCTTCCCAGGACGTGGCCGAACACCGCTCGTTGATGGGAAGTAGAGAATAATTTTTTTTTTCCCTCTCTCTGTGCTTCCGCGCGGACTGATTGTTTCTTTTGTTTTTTTTTTTTTTCCCTCCCCATTCCCTTTTCCTTTAATTAAACCTTTCTTATCTCAAACCTCGAGTTCTCTGTGTTGTACTTTCTCCCCCTTCCTCTTTGAGGAGAGGGGGAGTGAGAGAGCGGTTGTGGTGGAGCTCGGTTGCCCACCTAAGTAAAACCACCACACCCGGTCACCTGGGGCCATGGTCCCCACGTGACCCGGTGACCTGGGGCCGGTGTCCCCACGTGACCCGGGGTCCTGGTGCCGGGGTGGTCATCGGAACCTGGGAACCAGGCTGGGTACCAGACATGACCAGGTGACCTGGATCCGGGGTCCCCACGTGACCCGCTGACCTGGGGCCGGGGTCCCCACGTGACCCTCTGACCTGGGGCCGGGGTCCCCACGTGACCCGCTGACCTGGGGCCGGGGTCCCCACGTGACCCGGTGACCTGGGGCCGGGGTCCCCACGTGACCCGCTGACCTGGGGCCGGGGTCCCCACGCGACCCGGGGTCCTGGGTCCGGGGTCCCCACGTGACCCGCTGACCTGGGGCCGGTGTCCCCACGTGACCCGGGGTCCTGGTGCTGGGGTGGTCACCGGAACCTGGGAACCAGGCCGGGTGCGCGACATGACCCGGTGACCCGGGGCCGGGTTAACGACCTGTCCAGGGGACCCGGGCCAGGGACCCGACAGGACCCGGTGATCCTTCGCTGGTGTCCCGATGCAACCCGGGGACCTGGGGCCGGGGATGTCACCCGGCACTGGTACCCGGGGCAGCGACCCGATACGACCCGGGGACCTGGGTCCGGGGTCCCGACCTGACCCGGTGACCTGGGGCCAGGGTAACCACCTGACCCGGGGACCCGGGCCGGGGACCCGGTATGACTCCGTCTCCCGGGCCGGGGTGGTCACCTGACACTGGTATCCGGGATAGCGACCCGACATGACCCGGTGACCCGGGCCCGGGGTAACGACCTGTCCAGGGGACCTGGGCCGGGGTCCCGACATGACCCGGTGACCTGGGGCTGTGGTGTCGACCGGACTCGGGGACCTGGTCCGGTGTCCCGCATGACCCGGGGACCCGGGGTCGGGGTGGTCACCAGACCGTTGTACCCAGGTTGTTGACCCGACATGACCCTGTGACCCGGGGCCTGGGTAAAAATCCAACGCGGGGACCCGGGCATGGCACGTGACATGACCCGACCTGGGTCCCGGGTCCCGACCTGACGCGGTGACCTGGGGCCGGTGTCCCCACGTGACCCGGGGTCCTGGTGCTGGGATGGTCATCGGAACCTGGGAACCAGGCTGGGTACCAGACATGACCAGGTGACCTGGATCCGGGGTCCCCACGTGACCCGGTGACCTGGGGCCGGGGTCCCCACGTGACCCGCTGACCTGGGTCCGGGGTCCCCACGTGACCCGGTGACCTGGGGCCAGTGTCTCCACGTGACCCGGTCACCTGGGGCCGGGGTCCCCACGTGACCCGCTGACCTGGGGCCGGGGTCCCCACGTGACCCTCTGACCTGGGGCCGGGGTCCCAACGTGACCCGCTGACCTGTGGCCGGGATCCCCACGTGACCCGCTGACATGGGCCCGGGGTCCCCACGTGACCCGGTGACCTGGGGCCGGTGTCCCCACGTGACCCGGTCACCTGGGGCCGGTGTCCGCACGTGACCCGGGGTCCAGGGTCCGGGGTCCCCACGTGACCCGCTGACCTGGGGCCGGTGTCCCCACGTGACCCGCTGACCTGGGTCCGGGGTCCCCACGTGACCCGGTGACCTGGGGCCGGTGTCTCCACGTGACCCGGTCACCTAAGGCCGGTGTCCCCACGTGACCCGGGGTCCTGGTGCCGGGGTGGTCATTGGAACCTGGGAACCAGGCCAGGTACCCGACACCACCCGGTGACCCGGGGCTGTGGTGTCGACGGACTCGTGGACCTGGGTTCGGGGTCCCGACCTGACGCGGTGACCTGGGTTCGGGGTCCCCACGTGACCCGCTGACCTGGGGCCGGGGTCCCCACGTGACCCTCTGACCTGTGGCCGGGGTCCCGACCTGACCCTCTGACCTGGGGCCGGGGTCCCCACGTGACCCGCTGACCTGGGGCCGGTGTCCCCACGTGACCCGGGGTCCTGGTGCCGGGGTGGTCACCGGAACCTGGGAACCAGGCCGGGTGCGCGACATGACCCGGTGACCCGGGGCCGGGGTAACGACCTGTCCAGGGGACCTGGGCCGGGGTCCCGACATGACCCGGTGACCTGGTTCCGGGGTGCCGACCTGACCCGGTGACCTGGGGCTGTGGTGTCGACCGGACTCGGGGACCTGGTCCGGTGTCCCGCATGACCCGGGGACCTTGGGTCGGGGTGGTCACCAGACCGTTGTACCCAGGCCGTTGACCTGACATGACCCTGTGACCCGGGGCCTGAGTAAAAATCCAACCCGGGGACCCGGGCATGGGACGTGACATGACCCGACCTGGGTCCGGGGTCCCGACCTGACGCGGTGACCTGGGGCCGGTGTCCCCACGTGACCCGCTGACCTGGGTCCGGGGTCCCCACGTGACCCGGTGACCTGGGGCCGGTGTCCCCACGTGACCCGGGGTCCTGGTGCCGGGGTGGTCACCGGAACCTGGGAACCAGGCCGGGGACCCGACATGACCCTGTGACCTGGTTCCGGGGTGCCGACCTGACCCGGTGACCTGGGGCTGTGGTGTCGACCGGACTCGGGGACCTGGTCCGGTGTCCCGCATGACCCGGGGTCCTGGTGCCGGGGTGGTCATCGGAACCTGGGAACCAGGCTGGGTACCAGAAATGACCAGGTGGCCTGGGTCCCGACCTGACCCGGTGACCTGGGGCCGGTGTCCCCACGTGACCCGCTGACCTGGGTCCGGGGTCCCCACGTGACCCGGTGACCTGGGGCCGGTGTCCCCACATGACCCGGGGTCCTGGTGCCGGGGTGGTCATCGGAACCTGGGAACCAGGCTGGGTGCCAGACATGACCAGGTGACCTGGATCCGGGGTCCCCATGTGACCCGCTGACCTGGGGCCGGGGTCCCCACGTGACCCGGGGTCCTGGTGCCGGGGTGGTCATCGGAACCTGGGAACCAGGCCAGGTACCCGACACGACCCGGTTACCCGGGGCTGTGGTGTCGACGGACTCGTGGACCTGGGTTCGGGGTCCCGACCTGACGCGGTGACCTGGGGCCGGAGTCCCCACGTGACCCGGTCACCTGGGGCCGGTGTCCCCACGTGACCCGGTCACCTGGGGCCGGGTTAACGACCTGTCCAGGGGACCCGGGCCGGGGACCCGACAGGACCCGGTGATCCTTCGCTGGTGCCCCAATGCAACCCGGGGACCCGGGCCGGGGACCCCACGTGACCCGGGAACCTGGGGCCGGGGATGTCACCCGACACTGGTACCCGGTGCAGCGACCCGATACGACCCGGTGACCTGGGTCCGGGGTCCCGACCTGACCCGGTGACCTGGGGCCAGGGTAACCACCTGACCCGGGGACCCGGGCCGGGGACCCGGTATGACTCCGTCTCCCGGGCCGGGGTGGTCACCTGACACTGGTACCCGGGACAGCGACCCGACATGACCCGGTGACCCGGGGCCGGGGTAACGACCTGTCCAGGGGACCTGGGCCGGGGACCCGACAGGACCCGGTGATCTGGGGCTTGGGTAAAAACCCGTCCCGGGGACCCGGGCTGAGTCCCGACATGACCCGGTGACCTGGTTCCGGGGTGCCGACCTGACCTTGTGACCTGGGGTTGTGGTGTCGACCGGACTCGGGGACCTGGTCCGGTGTCCCGTCATGACCCGGGGACCTGGGGTCGGGGTGGTCACCAGACCGTTGTACCCAGGCCGTTGACCCGACATGACCCTGTGACCTGGGGCCTGGGTAAAAATCCAACCCGGGGACCTGGGCATGGGACGTGACATGACCCGACCTGGGTCCGGGGTCCCGACCTGACGCGGTGACCTGGGGCCGGTGTCCCCACGTGACCCGCTGACCTGGGTCCGGGGTCCCCACGTGTACCGGGGTCCTGGTGCCGGTGTCCCCACGTGACCCGGTCAACTGGGGCCGGGGTCCCCACGTGACCTGCTGACCTGGGACCGGGGTCCCCACGTGACCCTCTGACCTGGGGACGGGGTCCCCACGTGACCCTCTGACCTGGGGCCGGGGTCCCTACGTGACCCTCTGACCTGGGGCCGGGGTCAACATGTGACCCTCTGACCTGGGGACGGGGTCCCCACGTGACCCTCTGACCTGTGGCCGGGGTACCCACATGACCCTCTGACCTGTGGCCGGGGTCCCCACGTGACCCGCTGACCTGGATCCGGGGTCCCCACGTACCCGGTGACCTGGGGCAGGGGTCCCCACGTGACCCGCTGACCTGGGGCCGGGGTCCCCACGTGACCCGGGGTCCTGGGTCCGGTGTCCCCACGTGACCCGGTCACCTGGGGCCGGTGTCCCCACGTGACCCAGGGTCCTGGGGCCGGTGTCCCCACGTGACCCGCTGACCTGGGTCCAGGGTCCCCACGTGACCCGGTGACCTGGGGCCGGTGTCCCCACGTGACCCTCTGACCTGGGGCCGGTGTCCCCACGTGACCCGGGGTCCTGGTGCCGGGGTGGTCATTGGAACCTGGGAACCAGGCCAGGTACCCGACACGACCCGCTGACCCGGGGCTGTGGTGTCGACGGACTCGTGGACCTGGGTTCGGGGTCCCGACCTGACGCGGTGACCTGGGTTCGGGGTCCCGACCTGACGCGGTGACCTGGGGCCGGTGTCCCCACGTGACCCGCTGACCTGGGGCCGGGGTCCCCACGTGACCCTCTGACCTGGGGCCGGTGTCCCCACGTGACCCGGTCACCTGGGGCCGGGGTCCCCACGTGACCTGGGGTCCTGGTGCCGGGGTCCCCACGTGACCCGCTGACCTGGGGCCGGTGTCCCCACGTGACCCGGGGTCCTGGTGCCGGGGTGGTCATCGGAACCTGGGAACCAGGCTGGGTGCCAGACATGACCAGGTGACCTGGATCCGGGGTCCCCATGTGACCCGCTGACCTGGGGCCGGGGTCCCCACGTGACCCGGGGACCTGGGGCCGGTGTCCCCACGTGACCCGGGGTCCTGGTGCCGGGGTGGTCACCGGAACCTGGGAACCAGGCCGGGTGCGCGACATGACCCGGTGACCCGGGGCCGGGGTAACGACCTGTCCAGGGGACCTGGGCCGGGGTCCCGACATGACCCGGTGACCTGGTTCCGGGGTGCCGACCTGACCCGGTGACCTGGGGCTGTGGTGTCGACCGGACTCGGGGACCTGGTCCGGTGTCCCGCATGACCCGGGGACCTGGGGTCGGGGTGGTCACCAGACCGTTGTACCCAGGCCGTTGACCTGACATGACCCTGTGACCCGGGGCCTGAGTAAAAATCCAACCCGGGGACCCGGGCATGGGACGTGACATGACCCGACCTGGGTCCGGGGTCCCGACCTGACGCGGTGACCTGGGGCCGGTGTCCCCACGTGACCCGCTGACCTGGGTCCGGGGTCCCCACGTGACCCGGTGACCTGGGGCCGGTGTCCCCACGTGACCCGGGGTCCTGGTGCCGGGGTGGTCACCGGAACCTGGGAACCAGGCCGGGGACCCGACATGACCCTGTGACCTGGTTCCGGGGTGCCGACCTGACCCGGTGACCTGGGGCTGTGGTGTCGACCGGACTCGGGGACCTGGTCCGGTGTCCCGCATGACCCGGGGTCTTGGTGCCGGGGTGGTCATCGGACCCTGGGAACCAGGCTGGGTACCAGAAATGACCAGGTGGCCTGGGTCCCGACCTGACCCGGTGACCTGGGGCCGGTGTCCCCACGTGACCCGCTGACCTGGGTCCGGGGTCCCCACGTGACCCGGTGACCTGGGGCCGGTGTCCCCACGTGACCCGGGGTCCTGGTGCCGGGGTGGTCATCGGAACCTGGGAACCAGGCCAGGTACCCGACACGACCCGGTTACCCGGGGCTGTGGTGTCGACGGACTCGTGGACCTGGGTTCGGGGTCCCGACCTGACGCGGTGACCTGGGGCCGGAGTCCCCACGTGACCCGGTCACCTGGGGCCGGTGTCCCCACGTGACCCGGTCACCTGGGGCCGGGTTAACGACCTGTCCAGGGGACCCGGGCCGGGGACCCGACAGGACCCGGTGATCCTTCGCTGGTGCCCCAATGCAACCCGGGGACCCGGGCCGGGGACCCCACGTGACCCGGGAACCTGGGGCCGGGGATGTCACCCGACACTGGTACCCGGTGCAGCGACCCGATACGACCCGGTGACCTGGGTCCGGGGTCCCGACCTGACCCGGTGACCTGGGGCCAGGGTAACCACCTGACCCGGGGACCCGGGCCGGGGACCCGGTATGACTCCGTCTCCCGGGCCGGGGTGGTCACCTGACACTGGTACCCGGGACAGCGACCCGACATGACCCGGTGACCCGGGGCCGGGGTAACGACCTGTCCAGGGGACCTAGGCCGGGGACCCGACAGGACCCGGTGATCTGGGGCTTGGGTAAAAACCCGTCCCGGGGACCCGGGCTGAGTCCCGACATGACCCGGTGACCTGGTTCCGGGGTGCCGACCTGACCTGGTGACCTGGGGTTGTGGTGTCGACCGGACTCGGGGACCTGGTCCGGTGTCCCGTCATGACCCGGGGACCTGGGGTCGGGGTGGTCACCAGACCGTTGTACCCAGGCCGTTGACCCGACATGACCCTGTGACCTGGGGCCTGGGTAAAAATCCAACCCGGGGACCCGGGCATGGGACGTGACATGACCCGACCTGGGTCCGGGGTCCCGACCTGACGCGGTGACCTGGGGCCGGTGTCCCCACGTGACCCGCTGACCTGGGTCCGGGGTCCCCACGTGTACCGGGGTCCTGGTGCCGGTGTCCCCACGTGACCCGGTCAACTGGGGCCGGGGTCCCCACGTGACCCGCTGACCTGGGGCCGGGGTCCCCACGTGACCCTCTGACCTGGGGCCGGGGTCCCCACGTGACCCGGGGTCCTGGTGCCGGGGTCCCCACGTGACCCTCTGACCTGGGGACGGGGTCCCCACGTGACCCTCTGACCTGGGGCCGGGGTACCCACATGACCCTCTGACCTGTGGCCGGGGTCCCCACGTGACCCGCTGACCTGGAGCCGGGGTCCCCACGTGACCCGCTGACCTGGGGCCGGGTCACCACGTGACCCGGGGTCCTGGGTCCGGTGTCCCCACGTGACCCGGTCACCTGGGGCCGGTGTCCGCACGTGACCCGGGGTCCTGGGTCCGGTGTCCCCACGTGACCCGGTCACCTGGGGCCGGTGTCCGCACGTGACCCAGGGTCCTGGGTCCGGTGTCCCCACGTGACCCGGTGACCTGGGGCCGGTGTCCCCACGTGACCCGGTCACCTGGGGCCGGTGTCCCCACGTGACCCGGGGTCCTGGGGCCGGTGTCCCCACGTGACCCGCTGACCTGGATCCGGGGTCCCCACGTGACCCGGTGACCTGGGGCCGGGGTCTCCACGTGACCCGGTCACCTGGGGCCGGGGTCCCCACGTGACCCGGGGTCCTGGTGCCGGGGTCCCCACGTGACCCGCTGACCTGGGGCCGGGGTCCCCACGTGACCCTCTGACCTGGGGCCGGGGTCCCCACGTGACCCGGGGTCCTGGTGATGGGGTCCCCACGTGACCCGCTGACCTGGGGACGGGGTCCCCACGTGACCCTCTGACCTGGAGCCGGGGTCCCCACGTGACCCGGGGTCCTGGTGCCGGGGTCCCCACGTGACCCTCTGACCTGAGGCCGGGGTCCCTACGTGACCCTCTGACCTGTGGCCGGGGTACCCACGTGACCCTCTGACCTGGGGCCGGGGTCCCCACGTGACCCTCTGACCTGGGGCCGGGGTCCCCACGTGACCCGCTGACCTGGGGCCGGGGTCCCCACGTGACCCGGTGACCTGGGGCCGGTGTCCCCACGTGACCCGGTCACCTGGGGCCGGTGTCCCCACGTGACCCAGGGTCCTGGGTCCGGGGTCCCCACGTGACCCGGTGACCTGGGGCCGGTGTCCCCACGTGACCCGCTGACCTGGGGCCGGTGTCCCCACGTGACCCGCTGACCTGGATCCGGGGTCCCCACGTGACCCGGTGACCTGGGGCCGGTGTCTCCACGTGACCCGGTCACCTGGGGCCGGGGTCCCCACGTGACCCTCTGACCTGGGGCCGGGGTCCCCACGTGACCCGCTGACCTGGGGCCGGGGTCCCCACGTGACCCTCTGACCTGGGGCCAGGGTCCACACGTGACCTTCTGACCTGGGGTCGGGGTCCCCACGTGACCCGCTGACCTGGGGCCGGGGTCCCCACGTGACCCTCTGACCTGGGGCCGGGGTCCCCACGTGACCCTCTGACCTGGGGCCATGGTCCCCACGTGACCCGGGGTCCTGGGTCCGGGGTCCCCACGTGAACCGCTGACCTGGGGCCGGTGTCCCCACGTGACCCGGGGTCCTGGTGCCGGGGTGGTCACCGGAACCTGGGAAACAGGCCGGGTGCGCGACATGACCCGGTGACCCGGGGCCGGGTTAACGACCTGTCCAGGGGACCTGGGCCGGGGTCCCGACATGACCCGGTGACCTGGTTCCGGGGTGCCGACCTGACCCGGTGACCTGGGGCTGTGGTGTCGACCGGACTCGGGGACCTGGTCCAGTGTCCCGTCATGACCCGGGGACCTGGGGTCGGGGTGGTCACCAGACCGTTGTACCCAGGCCGTTGAGCCGACATGACCCTGTGACCCGGGGCCTGGGTAAAAATCCAACCCGGGGACCCGGGCATGGGACGTGACATGACCCGACCTGGGTCCGGGGTCCCGACCTGAAGCGGTGACCTGGGGCCGGTGTCCCCACGTGACCCGCTGACCTGGGTCCGGGGTCCCCACGTGTACCGGGGTCCTGGTGCCGGTGTCCCCACGTGACCCGGTCAACTGGGGCCGGGGTCCCCACGTGACCCGCTGACCTGGGGCCGGGGTCCCCACGTGACCCGCTGACCTGGGGACGGGGTCCCCACGTGACCCTCTGACCTGGGGCCGGGGTCCCCACGTGACCCTCTGACATGGGGCCGGGGTCCCCACGTGACCCGCTGACCTGGGGACGGGGTCCCCACGTGACCCTCTGACCTGTGGCCAGGGTACCCACATGACCCTCTGACCTGGGGACGGGGTCCCCACGTGACCCGCTGACCTGGGGCCGGGGTCCCCACGTGACACTCTGACCTGGAGCCGGGGTACCCACGTGACCCGCTGACCTGGGGCCGGGGTCACCACGTGACCCGGGGTCCTGGTGCCGGTGTCCCCACGTGACCCGGTCACCTGGGGCCGGTGTCCCCACGTGACCCAGGGTCCTGGGTCCGGTGTCCCCACGTGACCCGGTGACCTGGGGCAGGTGTCCCCACGTGACCCGGTCACCTGGGGCCGGTGTCCCCACGTGACCCGGGGTCCTGGGGCCGGTGTCCCCACGTGACCCGCTGACCTGGATCCGGGGTCCCCACGTGACCCGGTGACCTGGGGCCGGTGTCTCCACGTGACCCGGTCACCTGGGGCCGGGGTCCCCACGTGACCCGCTGACCTGGGGCGAGGTCCCCACGTGACCCGCTGACCTGGGGCCGGGGTCCCCACGTGACCCGCTGACCTGGGGCCGGCGTCCACACGTGACCCTCTGACCTGGGGCCGGGGTCCCCACGTGACCCGCTGACCTGGGGCCGGGGTCCCCACGTGACCCTCTGACCTGGGGCCATGGTCCCCACGTGACCCGGGGTCCTGGGTCCGGGGTCCCCACGTGAACCGCTGACCTGGGGCCGGTGTCCCCACGTGACCCGGGGTCCTGGTGCCGGGGTGGTCACCGGAACCTGGGAACCAGGCCGGGTGCGCGACATGACCCGGTGACCCGGGGCCGGGTTAACGACCTGTCCAGGGGACCTGGGCCGGGGTCCCGACATGACCCGGTGACCTGGTTCCGGGGTGCCGACCTGACCTGGTGACCTGGGGTTGTGGTGTCGACCGGACTCGGGGACCTGGTCCGGTGTCCCGTCATGACCCGGGGACCTGGGGTCGGGGTGGTCACCAGACCGTTGTACCCAGGCCGTTGACCCGACATGACCCTGTGACCTGGGGCCTGGGTAAAAATCCAACCCGGGGACCCGGGCATGGGACGTGACATGACCCGACCTGGGTCCGGGGTCCCGACCTGACGCGGTGACCTGGGGCCGGTGTCCCCACGTGACCCGCTGACCTGGGTCCGGGGTCCCCACGTGTACCGGGGTCCTGGTGCCGGTGTCCCCACGTGACCCGGTCAACTGGGGCCGGGGTCCCCACGTGACCCGCTGACCTGGGGCCGGGGTCCCCACGTGACCCTCTGACCTGGGGCCGGGCTCCCCACGTGACCCGGGGTCCTGGTGCCGGGGTCCCCACGTGACCCTCTGACCTGGGGCCGGGGTCCCCACGTGACCCTCTGACCTGGGGACGGGGTCCCCACGTGACCCTCTGACCTGGGGCCGGGGTACCCACATGACCCTCTGACCTGTGGCCGGGGTCCCCACGTGACCCGCTGACCTGGAGCCGGGGTCCCCACGTGACCCGCTGACCTGGGGCCGGGTCACCACGTGACCCGGGGTCCTGGGTCCGGTGTCCCCACGTGACCCGGTCACCTGGGGCCGGTGTCCGCACGTGACCCGGGGTCCTGGGTCCGGTGTCCCCACGTGACCCGGTCACCTGGGGCCGGTGTCCGCACGTGACCCAGGGTCCTGGGTCCGGTGTCCCCACGTGACCCGGTGACCTGGGGCCGGTGTCCCCACGTGACCCGGTCACCTGGGGCCGGTGTCCCCACGTGACCCGGGGTCCTGGGGCCGGTGTCCCCACGTGACCCGCTGACCTGGATCCGGGGTCCCCACGTGACCCGGTGACCTGGGGCCGGGGTCTCCACGTGACCCGGTCACCTGGTGCCGGGGTCCCCACGTGACCCGCTGACCTGGGGCCGGGGTCCCCACGTGACCCGCTGACCTGGGGCCGGGGTCCCCACGTGACCCGGGGTCCTGGTGATGGGGTCCCCACGTGACCCGCTGACCTGGGGACGGGGTCCCCACGTGACCCTCTGACCTGGAGCCGGGGTCCCCACGTGACCCGGGGTCCTGGTGCCGGGGTCCCCACGTGACCCTCTGACCTGAGGCCGGGGTCCCTACGTGACCCTCTGACCTGTGGCCGGGGTACCCACGTGACCCTCTGACCTGGGGCCGGTGTCCCCACGTGACCCGGGGTCCTGGTGCCGGGGTGGTCATCGGAACCTGGGAACCAGGCCAGGTACCCGACACGACCCGGTTACCCGGGGCTGTGGTGTCGACGGACTCGTGGACCTGGGTTCGGGGTCCCGACCTGACGCGGTGACCTGGGGCCGGAGTCCCCACGTGACCCGGTCACCTGGGGCCGGTGTCCCCACGTGACCCGGTCACCTGGGGCCGGGTTAACGACCTGTCCAGGGGACCCGGGCCGGGGACCCGACAGGACCCGGTGATCCTTCGCTGGTGCCCCAGTGCAACCCGGGGACCCGGGCCGGGGACCCCACGTGACCCGGGAACCTGGGGCCGGGGATGTCACCCGACACTGGTACCCGGTGCAGCGACCCGATACGACCCGGTGACCTGGGTCCGGGGTCCCGACCTGACCCGGTGACCTGGGGCCAGGGTAACCACCTGACCCGGGGACCCGGGCCGGGGACCCGGTATGACTCCGTCTCCCGGGCCGGGGTGGTCACCTGACACTGGTACCCGGGACAGCGACCCGACATGACCCGGTGACCCGGGGCCGGGGTAACGACCTGTCCAGGGGACCTAGGCCGGGGACCCGACAGGACCCGGTGATCTGGGGCTTGGGTAAAAACCCGTCCCGGGGACCCGGGCTGAGTCCCGACATGACCCGGTGACCTGGTTCCGGGGTGCCGACCTGACCTGGTGACCTGGGGTTGTGGTGTCGACCGGACTCGGGGACCTGGTCCGGTGTCCCGTCATGACCCGGGGACCTGGGGTCGGGGTGGTCACCAGACCGTTGTACCCAGGCCGTTGACCCGACATGACCCTGTGACCTGGGGCCTGGGTAAAAATCCAACCCGGGGACCCGGGCATGGGACGTGACATGACCCGACCTGGGTCCGGGGTCCCGACCTGACGCGGTGACCTGGGGCCGGTGTCCCCACGTGACCCGCTGACCTGGGTCCGGGGTCCCCACGTGTACCGGGGTCCTGGTGCCGGTGTCCCCACGTGACCCGGTCAACTGGGGCCGGGGTCCCCACGTGACCCGCTGACCTGGGGCCGGGGTCCCCACGTGACCCTCTGACCTGGGGCCGGGGTCCCCACGTGACCCGGGGTCCTGGTGCCGGGGTCCCCACGTGACCCTCTGACCTGGGGACGGGGTCCCCACGTTACCCTCTGACCTGGGGCCGGGGTACCCACATGACCCTCTGACCTGTGGCCGGGGTCCCCACGTGACCCGCTGACCTGGAGCCGGGGTCCCCACGTGACCCGCTGACCTGGGGCCGGGTCCCCACGTGACCCGGGGTCCTGGGTCCGGTGTCCCCACGTGACCCGGTCACCTGGGGCCGGTGTCCGCACGTGACCCGGGGTCCTGGGTCCGGTGTCCCCACGTGACCCGGTCACCTGGGGCCGGTGTCCGCACGTGACCCAGGGTCCTGGGTCCGGTGTCCCCACGTGACCCGGTGACCTGGGGCCGGTGTCCCCACGTGACCCGGTCACCTGGGGCCGGTGTCCCCACGTGACCCGGGGTCCTGGGGCCGGTGTCCCCACGTGACCCGCTGACCTGGATCCGGGGTCCCCACGTGACCCGGTGACCTGGGGCCGGGGTCTCCACGTGACCCGGTCACCTGGGGCCGGGGTCCCCACGTGACCCGGGGTCCTGGTGCCGGGGTCCCCACGTGACCCGCTGACCTGGGGCCGGGGTCCCCACGTGACCCGGTCACCTGGGGCCGGGGTCCCCACGTGACCCGGGGTCCTGGTGATGGGGTCCCCACGTGACCCGCTGACCTGGGGACGGGGTCCCCACGTGACCCTCTGACCTGGAGCCGGGGTCCCCACGTGACCCGGGGTCCTGGTGCCGGGGTCCCCACGTGACCCTCTGACCTGAGGCCGGGGTCCCTACGTGACCCTCTGACCTGTGGCCGGGGTACCCACGTGACCCTCTGACCTGGGGCCGGGGTCCCCACGTGACCCTCTGACCTGGGGCCGGGGTCCCCACGTGACCCGCTGACCTGGGGCCGGGGTCCCCACGTGACCCGGTGACCTGGGGCCGGTGTCCCCACGTGACCCGGTCACCTGGGGCCGGTGTCCCCACGTGACCCAGGGTCCTGGGTCCGGGGTCCCCACGTGACCCGGTGACCTGGGTCCGGTGTCCCCACGTGACCCGCTGACCTGGGGCCGGTGTCCCCACGTGACCCGCTGACCTGGATCCGGGGTCCCCACGTGACCCGGTGACCTGGGGCCGGTGTCTCCACGTGACCCGGTCACCTGGGGCCGGGGTCCCCACGTGACCCTCTGACCTGGGGCCGGGGTCCCCACGTGACCCGCTGACCTGGGGCCGGGGTCCCCACGTGACCCTCTGACCTGGGGCCAGGGTCCACACGTGACCTTCTGACCTGGGGTCGGGGTCCCCACGTGACCCGCTGACCTGGGGCCGGGGTCCCCACGTGACCCTCTGACCTGGGGCCGGGGTCCCCACGTGACCCTCTGACCTGGGGCCATGGTCCCCACGTGACCCGGGGTCCTGGGTCCGGGGTCCCCACGTGAACCGCTGACCTGGGGCCGGTGTCCCCACGTGACCTGGGGTCCTGGTGCCGGGGTGGTCACCGGAACCTGGGAACCAGGCCGGGTGCGCGACATGACCCGGTGACCCGGGGCCGGGTTAACGACCTGTCCAGGGGACCTGGGCCGGGGTCCCGACATGACCCGGTGACCTGGTTCCGGGGTGCCGACCTGACCCGGTGACCTGGGGCTGTGGTGTCGACCGGACTCGGGGACCTGGTCCAGTGTCCCGTCATGACCCGGGGACCTGGGGTCGGGGTGGTCACCAGACCGTTGTACCCAGGCCGTTGAGCCGACATGACCCTGTGACCCGGGGCCTGGGTAAAAATACAACCCGGGGACCCGGGCATGGGACGTGACATGACCCGACCTGGGTCCGGGGTCCCGACCTGAAGCGGTGACCTGGGGCCGGTGTCCCCACATGACCCGCTGACCTGGGTCCGGGGTCCCCACGTGTACCGGGGTCCTGGTGCCGGTGTCCCCACGTGACCCGGTCAACTGGGGCCGGGGTCCCCACGTGACCCGCTGACCTGGGGCCGGGGTCCCCACGTGACCCGCTGACCTGGGGACGGGGTCCCCACGTGACCCTCTGACCTGGGGCCGGGGTCCCCACGTGACCCTCTGACATGGGGCCGGGGTCCCCACGTGACCCGCTGACCTGGGGACGGGGTCCCCACGTGACCCTCTGACCTGTGGCCAGGGTACCCACATGACCCTCTGACCTGGGGACGGGGTCCCCACGTGACCCGCTGACCTGGGGCCGGGGTCCCCACGTGACACTCTGACCTGGAGCCGGGGTACCCACGTGACCCGCTGACCTGGGGCCGGGGTCACCACGTGACCCGGGGTCCTGGTGCCGGTGTCCCCACGTGACCCGGTCACCTGGGGCCGGTGTCCCCACGTGACCCAGGGTCCTGGGTCCGGTGTCCCCACGTGACCCGGTGACCTGGGGCAGGTGTCCCCACGTGACCCGGTCACCTGGGGCCGGTGTCCCCACGTGACCCGGGGTCCTGGGGCCGGTGTCCCCACGTGACCCGCTGACCTGGATCCGGGGTCCCCACGTGACCCGGTGACCTGGGGCCGGTGTCTCCACGTGACCCGGTCACCTGGGGCCGGGGTCCCCACGTGACCCGCTGACCTGGGGCGAGGTCCCCACGTGACCCGCTGACCTGGGGCCGGGGTCCCCACGTGACCCGCTGACCTGGGGCCGGCGTCCACACGTGACCCTCTGACCTGGGGCCGGGGTCCCCACGTGACCCGCTGACCTGGGGCCGGGGTCCCCACGTGACCCTCTGACCTGGGGCCATGGTCCCCACGTGACCCGGGGTCCTGGGTCCGGGGTCCCCACGTGACCCGCTGACCTGGGGCCGGTGTCCCCACGTGACCCGGGGTCCTGGTGCCGGGGTGGTCACCGGAACCTGGGAACCAGGCCGGGTGCGCGACATGACCCGGTGACCCGGGGCCGGGTTAACGACCTGTCCAGGGGACCTGGGCCGGGGTCCCGACATGACCCGGTGACCTGGTTCCGGGGTGCCGACCTGACCCGGTGACCTGGGGTTGTGGTGTCGACCGGACTCGGGGACCTGGTCCGGTGTCCCGTCATGACCCGGGGACCTGGGGTCGGGGTGGTCACCAGACCGTTGTACCCAGGCCGTTGACCCGACATGACCCTGTGACCTGGGGCCTGGGTAAAAATCCAACCCGGGGACCCGGGCATGGGACGTGACATGACCCGACCTGGGTCCGGGGTCCCGACCTGACGCGGTGACCTGGGGCCGGTGTCCCCACGTGACCCGCTGACCTGGGTCCGGGGTCCCCACGTGTAGCGGGGTCCTGGTGCCGGTGTCCCCACGTGACCCGGTCAACTGGGGCCGGGGTCCCCACGTGACCCGCTGACCTGGGGCCGGGGTCCCCACGTGACCCTCTGACCTGGGGCCGGGCTCCCCACGTGACCCGGGGTCCTGGTGCCGGGGTCCCCACGTGACCCTCTGACCTGGGGCCGGGGTCCCCACGTGACCCTCTGACCTGGGGACGGGGTCCCCACGTGACCCTCTGACCTGGGGCCGGGGTACCCACATGACCCTCTGACCTGTGGCCGGGGTCCCCACGTGACCCGCTGACCTGGAGCCGGGGTCCCCACGTGACCCGCTGACCTGGGGCCGGGTCACCACGTGACCCGGGGTCCTGGGTCCGGTGTCCCCACGTGACCCGGTCACCTGGGGCCGGTGTCCGCACGTGACCCGGGGTCCTGGGTCCGGTGTCCCCACGTGACCCGGTCACCTGGGGCCGGTGTCCGCACGTGACCCAGGGTCCTGGGTCCGGTGTCCCCACGTGACCCGGTGACCTGGGGCCGGTGTCCCCACGTGACCCGGTCACCTGGGGCCGGGGTCCCCACGTGACCCGGGGTCCTGGGGCCGGTGTCCCCACGTGACCCGCTGACCTGGATCCGGGGTCCCCACGTGACCCGGTGACCTGGGGCCGGGGTCTCCACGTGACCCGGTCACCTGGGGCCGGGGTCCCCACGTGACCCGCTGACCTGGGGCCGGGGTCCCCACGTGACCCGCTGACCTGGGGCCGGGGTCCCCACGTGACCCGGGGTCCTGGTGATGGGGTCCCCACGTGACCCGCTGACCTGGGGACGGGGTCCCCACGTGACCCTCTGACCTGGAGCCGGGGTCCCCACGTGACCCGGGGTCCTGGTGCCGGGGTCCCCACGTGACCCTCTGACCTGAGGCCGGGGTCCCTACGTGACCCTCTGACCTGTGGCCGGGGTACCCACGTGACCCTCTGACCTGGGGCCGGGGTCCCCACGTGACCCTCTGACCTGGGGCCGGGGTCCCCACGTGACCCGCTGACCTGGGGCTGGGGTCCCCACGTGACCCGGTGACCTGGGGCCGGTGTCCCCACGTGACCCGGTCACCTGGGGCCGGTGTCCCCACGTGACCCAGGGTCCTGGGTCCGGGGTCCCCACGTGACCCGGTGACCTGGGGCCGGTGTCCCCACGTGACCCGCTGACCTGGGGCCGGTGTCCCCACGTGACCCGCTGACCTGGATCCGGGGTCCCCACGTGACCCGGTGACCTGGGGCCGGTGTCTCCACGTGACCCGGTCACCTGGGGCCGGGGTCCCCACGTGACCCTCTGACCTGGGGCCGGGGTCCCCACGTGACCCGCTGACCTGGGGCCGGGGTCCCCACGTGACCCTCTGACCTGGGGCCAGGGTCCACACGTGACCCTCTGACCTGGGGCCGGGGTCCCCACGTGACCCGCTGACCTGGGGCCGGGGTCCCCACGTGACCCTCTGACCTGGGGCCGGGGTCCCCACGTGACCCTCTGACCTGGGGCCATGGTCCCCACGTGACCCGGGGTCCTGGGTCCGGGGTCCCCACGTGAACCGCTGACCTGGGGCCGGTGTCCCCACGTGACCCGGGGTCCTGGTGCCGGGGTGGTCACCGGAACCTGGGAACCAGGCCGGGTGCGCGACATGACCCGGTGACCCGGGGCCGGGTTAACGACCTGTCCAGGGGACCTGGGCCGGGGTCCCGACATGACCCGGTGACCTGGTTCCGGGGTGCCGACCTGACCCGGTGACCTGGGGCTGTGGTGTCGACCGGACTCGGGGACCTGGTCCAGTGTCCCACATGACCCGGGGACCTGGGGTCGGGGTGGTCACCAGACCGTTGTACCCAGGCCGTTGAGCCGACATGACCCTGTGACCCAGGGCCTGGGTAAAAATACAACCCGGGGACCCGGGCATGGGACGTGACATGACACGACCTGGGTCCGGGGTCCCGACCTGAAGCAGTGACCTGGGGCCGGTGTCCCCACGTGACCCGCTGACCTGGGTCCGGGGTCCCCACGTGTACCGGGGTCCTGGTGCCGGTGTCCCCACGTGACCCGGTCAACTGGGGCCGGGGTCCCCACGTGACCCGCTGACCTGGGGCCGGGGTCCCCACGTGACCCGCTGACCTGGGGACGGGGTCCCCACGTGACCCTCTGACCTGGGGCCGGGGTCCCCACGTGACCCTCTGACATGGGGCCGGGGTCCCCACGTGACCCGCTGACCTGGGGACGGGGTCCCCACGTGACCCTCTGACCTGTGGCCAGGGTACCCACATGACCCTCTGACCTGGGGCCGGGGTCCCCACGTGACCCGCTGACCTGGGGCCGGGGTCCCCACGTGACACTCTGACCTGGAGCCGGGGTCCCCACGTGACCCGCTGACCTGGGGCCGGGGTCACCACGTGACCCGGGGTCCTGGTGCCGGTGTCCCCACGTGACCCGGTCACCTGGGGCCGGTGTCCCCACGTGACCCAGGGTCCTGGGTCCGGTGTCCCCACGTGACCCGGTGACCTGGGGCAGGTGTCCCCACGTGACCCGGTCACCTGGGGCCGGTGTCCCCACGTGACCCGGGGTCCTGGGGCCGGTGTCCCCACGTGACCCGCTGACCTGGATCCGGGGTCCCCACGTGACCCGGTGACCTGGGGCCGGTGTCTCCACGTGACCCGGTCACCTGGGGCCGGGGTCCCCACGTGACCCGCTGACCTGGGGCGGGGTCCCCAAGTGACCCGCTGACCTGGGGCCGGGGTCCCCACGTGACCCGCTGACCTGGGGCCGGCGTCCACACGTGACCCTCTGACCTGGGGCCGGGGTCCCCACGTGACCCGCTGACCTGGGGCCGGGGTCCCCACGTGACCCTCTGACCTGGGGCCATGGTCCCCACGTGACCCGGGGTCCTGGGTCCGGGGTCCCCACGTGACCCGCTGACCTGGGGCCGGTGTCCCCACGTGACCCGGGGTCCTGGTGCCGGGGTGGTCACCGGAACCTGGGAACCAGGCCGGGTGCGCGACATGACCCGGTGACCCGGGGCCGGGTTAACGACCTGTCCAGGGGACCTGGGCCGGGGTCCCGACATGACCCGGTGACCTGGTTCCAGGGTGCCGACCTGACCCGGTGACCTGGGGCTGTGGTGTCGACCGGACTCGGGGACCTGGTCCGGTGTCCCGCATGACCCGGGGACCCGGGGTCGGGGTGGTCACCAGACCGTTGTACCCAGGCCGTTGAGCCGACATGACCCTTTACCCGGGGCCTGAGTAAAAATCCAACCCGGGGACCCGGGCATGGGATGTGACATGACCCGACCTGGGTCCGGGGTCCCGACCTGACCCGGTGACCTGGAGCCGGTGTCCCCACGTGACCCGCTGACCTGGGTCCGGGGTCCCCACGTGACCCGGTGACCTGGGGCCGGTGTCCCCACGTGACCCGGGGTCCTGGTGCCGGGGTGGTCATCGGAACCTGGGAACCAGGCTGGGTGCCAGACATGAACAGGTGACCTGGATCCGGGGTCCCCATGTGACCCGCTGACCTGGGGCCGGGGTCCCCACGTGACCCGGGGTCCTGGGTCCGGGGTCCCCACGTGACCCGCTGACCTGGGGCCGGTGTCCCCACGTGACCCGGGGTCCTGGTGCCGGGGTGGTCACCGGAACCTGGGAACCAGGCCGGGTGCGCGACATGACCCGGTGACCCGGGGCCGGGTTAACGACCTGTCCAGGGGACCTGGGCCGGGGTCCCGACATGACCCGGTGACCTGGTTCCGGGGTGCCGACCTGACCCGGTGACCTGGGGCTGTGGTGTCGACCGGACTCGGGGACCTGGTCCGGTGTCCCGCATGACCCGGGGACCCGGGGTCGGGGTGGTCACCAGACCGTTGTACCCAGGCCGTTGAGCCGACATGACCCTTTACCCGGGGCCTGAGTAAAAATCCAACCCGGGGACCCGGGCATGGGACGTGACATGACCCGACCTGGGTCCGGGGTCCCGACCTGACCCGGTGACCTGGAGCCGGTGTCCCCACGTGACCCGCTGACATGGGTCCGGGGTCCCCACGTGAACCGCTGACCTGGGGCCGGTGTCCCCATGTGACCCGGGGTCCTGGTGCCGGGGTGGTCATCGGAAACTGGGAACCAGGCTGGGTGCCAGACATGACCAGGTGACCTGGATCCGGGGTCCCCATGTGACCCGCTGACCTGGGGCCGGGGTCCCCACGTGACCCGGGGTCCTGGTGCCGGGGTGGTCATCGGAACCTGGGAACCAGGCTGGGTGCCAGACATGACCAGGTGACCTGGATCCGGGGTCCCCATGTGACCCGCTGACCTGGGGCCGGGGTCCCCACGTGACCCGGGGTCCTGGTGCCGGGGTGGTCATCGGAACCTGGGAACCAGGCCAGGTACCCGACACGACCCGGTTACCCGGGGCTGTGGTGTCGACGGACTCGTGGACCTGGGTTCGGGGTCCCGACCTGACGCGGTGACCTGGGGCCGGTGTCACCACGTGACCCGGTCACCTGGGGCCGGGTTAACGACCTGTCCAGGGGACCCGGGCCGGGGACCCGACAGGACCCGGTGATCCTTCGCTGGTGCCCCAATGCAACCCGGGGACCCGGGCCGGGGACCCCACGTGACCCGGGGACCTGGGGCCGGGGATGTCACCCGGCACTGGTACCCGGGGCAGCGACCCGATACGACCCGGTGACCTGGGTCCGGGGTCCCGACCTGACCCGGTGACCTGGGGCCAGGGTAACCACCTGACCCGGGGACCCGGGCCGGGGACCCGGTATGACTCCGTCTCCCGGGGCCGGGGTGGTCACCTGACACTGGTACCCGGGACAGCGACCCGACATGACCCGGTGACCCGGGGCCGGGGTAACGACCTGTCCAGGGGACCTGGGCCGGGGACCCGACAGGACCCGGTGATCTGGGGCTTGGGTAAAAACCCGTCCCAGGGACCCGGGCTGAGTCCCGACATGACCCGGTGACCTGGTTCCGGGGTGCCGACCTGACCCGGTGACCTGGGGCTGTGGTGTCGACCGGACTCGGGGACCTGGTCCGGTGTCCCGCATTACCCGGGGACCTGGGGTCGGGGTGGTCACCAGACCGTTGTACCCAGGCCGTTGAGCCGACATGACCCTGTGACCCGGGGCCTGGGTAAAAATCCAACCCGGGGACCCGGGCATGGGACGTGACATGACCCGACCTAGGTCCTGGGTCCCGACCTGACGCGGTGACCTGGGGCCGGTGTCCCCACGTGACCCGCTGACCTGGGTCCGGGGTCCCCACGTGACCCGGTGACCTGGGGCCGGTGTCCCCACGTGACCCGGTCACCTGGGGCCGGTGTCCCCACGTGACCCGCTGACCTGGGTCCGGGGTGGTCATTGGAACCTGGGAACCAGGCCAGGTACCCGACACGACCCGGTGACCCGGGGCTGTGGTGTCGACGGACTCGTGGACCTGGGTTCGTGGTCCCGACCTGACGCGGTGACCTGGGGCCGGTGTCCCCACGTGACCCGCTGACCTGGGGCCGGGGTCCCCACGTGACCCTCTGACCTGGGGCCGGTGTCCCCACGTGACCCGGTCACCTGGGGCCGGGGTCCCCACGTGACCTGGGGTCCTGGTGCCGGGGTCCCCACGTGACCCGCTGACCTGGGGCCGGTGTCCCCACGTGACCCGGGGTCCTGGTGCCGGGGTGGTCATCGGAACCTGGGAACCAGACCGGGTGCGCGACATGACCCGGTGACCCGGGGCCGGGGTAACGACCTGTCCAGGGGACCTGGGCCGGGGTCCCGACATGACCCGGTGACCTGGGGCTGTGGTGTCGACCGGACTCGGGGACCTGGTCCGGTGTCCCGCATGACCCGGGGACCCGGGGTCGGGGTGGTCACCAGACCGTTGTACCCAGGCCGTTGAGCCGACATGACCCTGTGACCCGGGGCCTGAGTAAAAATCCAACCCGGGGACCCGGGCATGGGACGTGACATGACCCGACCTGGGTCCGGGGTCCCAACCTGACCTGGTGACCTGGGGCCGGTGTCCCCACGTGACCCGGTCACCTGGGGCCGGTGTCCCCACGTGACCCGGGGTCCTGGTGCCGGGGTGGTCATCGGAACCTGGGAACCAGGCTGGGTGCCAGACATGACCAGGTGACCTGGATCCGGGGTCCCCATGTGACCCGCTGACCTGGGGCCGGGGTCCCCACGTGACCCGGGGTCCTGGTGCCGGGGTGGTCATCGGAACCTGGGAACCAGGCCAGGTACCCGACACGACCCGGTTACCCGGGGCTGTGGTGTCGACGGACTCGTGGACCTGGGTTCGGGGTCCCGACCTGACGCGGTGACGTGGGGCCGGGGTCCCCACGTGACCCGGTGACCTGGGGCCGGTGTCCCCACGTGACCCGCTGACCTGGGGCCGGTGTCCCCACGTGACCCGGGGTCCAGGTGCCGGGGTGGTCATCGGAACCTGGGAACCAGGCTGGGTACCAGAAATGACCAGGTGACCTGGATCCGGGGTCCCCACGTGACCCGGTGACCTGGGGCCGGTGTCCCCACGTGACCCGCTGACCTGGGGCCGGAGTCCCCACGTGACCCGGTGACCTGGGGCCGGTGTCTCCACGTGACCCGGTCACCTGGGGCCGGGGTCCCCACGTGACCCGCTGACCTGGGGCCGGGGTCCCCACGTGACCCTCTGACCTGGGGCCGGGGTCCCCAAGTGACCCGTTGTCCTGGTGCCGGGGTGGTCACCGGAACCTGGGAACCAGGCCGGGTGCGCGACATGACCCGGTGACCCGGGGCCGGGTTAACGACCTGTCCAGGGGACCCGGGCCGGGGACCCGACAGGACCCGGTGATCCTTCGCTGGTGTCCCGATGCAACCCGGGGACCTGGGGCCGGGGATGTCACCCGACACTGGTACCCGGGGCAGCGACCCGATACGACCCGGGGACCTGGGTCCGGGGTCCCGACCTGACCCGGTGACCTGGGGCCAGGGTAACCACCTGACCCGGGGACCCGGGCCGGGGACCCGGTATGACTCCGTCTCCCGGGGCCGGGGTGGTCACCTGACACTGCTATCCGGGACAGCGACCCGACATGACCCGGTGACCCGGGGCCGGGGTAACGACCTGTCCAGGGGACCTGGGCCGGGGTCCCGACATGACCCGGTGACCTGGTTCCGGGGTGCCGACCTGACCCGGTGACCTGGGGCTGTGGTGTCGACCGGACTCGGGGACCTGGTCCGGTGTCCCGCATGACCCGGGGACCTGGGGTCGGGGTGGTCACCAGACCGTTGTACCCAGGCCGTTGAGCCGACATGACCCTGTGACCCGGGGCCTGAGTAAAAATCCAACCCAGGGACCCGGGCATGGGACGTGACATGACCCGACCTGGGTCCGGGGTCCCGACCTGACCCGGTGACCTGGGGCCGGTGTCCCCACGTGACCCGCTGACCTGGGTCCGGGGTCCCCACGTGACCCGGTGACCTGGGGCCGGTGTCCCCACGTGACCCGGTCACCTGGGGCCGGTGTCCCCACGTGACCCGGTCCCCTGGGGCCGGGCTAACGACCTGTCCAGGGGACCCGGGCCGGGGACCCGACAGGACCCGGTGATCCTTCGCTGGTGCCCCAATGCAACCCGGGGACCCGGGCCGGGGACCCCACGTGACCCGGGGACCTGGGGCCGGGGATGTCACCCGGCACTGGTACCCGGGGCAGCGACCCGATACGACCCGTTGACCTGGGTCCGGGGTCCCGACCTGACCCGGTGACCTGGGGCCAGGGTAACCACCTGACCCGGGGACCCGGGCCGGGGACCCGGTATGACTCCGTCTCCCGGGGCCAGGGTGGTCACCTGACACTGGTACCCGGGACAGCGACCCGACATGACCCGGTGACCCGGGGCCGGGGTAACGACCTGTCCAGGGGACCTGGGCCGGGGACCCGACAGGACCCGGTGATCTGGGGCTTGGGTAAAAACCCATCCCGGGGACCCGGGCTGAGTCCCGACATGACCCGGTGACCTGGTTCCGGGGTGCCGACGTGACCCGGTGACCTGGGGCTGTGGTGTCGACCGGACTCGGGGACCTGGTCCGGTGTCCCGCATGACCCGGGGACCTGGGGTCGGGGTGGTCACCAGACCGTTGTACCCAGGCCGTTGAGCCGACATGACCCTGTGAACCGGGGCCTGGGTAAAAATCCAACCCGGGGACCCGGGCATGGGACGTGACATGATCCGACCTAGGTCCCGGGTCCCGACCTGACGCGGTGACCTGGGGCCGGTGTCCCCACGTGACCCGCTGACCTGGGTCCGGGGTACCCATGTGACCCGGTGACCTGGGGCCGGTGTCCCCACGTGACCCGGTCAACTGGGGCC